>JAQFVV010000181.1:1436670-1515053 GCA_028023455.1 Epiperipatus broadwayi | reverse complement strand
TCTAACACGCATACATTTATTTACACTTTCCACGCATATATATAATTTATTATAATAAGCTTGAATGAAAAGAGATTTATATTTTTTTTAAATTTTAAATTACTTATTTTTACAAATACTAATTTAGAAAAACTTTACTTTCTTTTCTAACACTCTTAGTTTGACTTTAAGAAAAACCCCTTCCAACTTTTAATCTTTTATTTCAAACTCTTTTACGAAAGATTTTTATTTTTTTTTTATTTTAATAATTTTTTTAGACAAAATTATTTTATATACATGTGTCAAATTGGCCTTGGCACATTACACCCCCCCTCCATTTTAGAGTAAAATGCGTCATTTTTGGACCATTTTATCTCTTGCAATTTTAATTCTTGACTCTAAAGATTTATTAATTTATTATTTTTCTAAGTTAGCTTTTTAATATCTTTTACTTAACATGCAAAGGGCAATCTGTTTTGATTATCCTTTCCTTATATCTATGCCGAATACATTGCTCACAATGATCTAAATCATGGATAACGACCACTGGGACAAACTAATTTTGTGGCACAGGGATCTTTTGGAAACGATGTGGAAGCAGTTTTGCTGACTTACACTGACTTATACGTGTATAAAATCGAAACTTCATTTGCCGATTCTCTTGATCGGACTTGGAAAAAGAAAGGGTCGCTGTGAAATGGCAGGAATTTTCAACTGTCCATTTTCGACTTACGCTTTGGAAAGAGGAATGATCCCTGACAAGTCCGTTACGGGTACTAAAACTTATCCACTCGGCAGCTTTAAATGTATCTTTAACAAATTTATTTCTATACTACCCTCATTCCCTTTTGCTCTAGATAAATTCCTACACATGTGTATACATGCAATCATAATTCTACATCTACTAATATTCTAGATATCGAGTTATTACTGGACTTGCTTACAGTGCCAAGAAAATAACCTAAAAAGATATCTGGGTAAATACATTTAAGATACGCATCATTGAGGTATCGTATTTACCGAATATTACCAGTGTATGTGCACGCATATACACATGTATACTTACACACTCTTAATACACCTTAGATTGACTTTTATTTCCTTATTATTAATCTTACAACCTTATTTTTAAATTCGCATGAACAATATTTTACCCTCATTCCCTTTTGCTATAGATAAATTCCTACACATGTGTATACGTGCAGCATAATTCTATACCTACTAATATTTTAGATATCGAGTTATTACTGGACTTGCTTACAGGGAATCTATAATAAATAAATCCCTTTTTGCACACATCATGAGGTGCAGCAGAGCCAAGAAAATAACCTATAAGGATATCTGGATAAATACATTTAAGATATGCATCATGAGGTATCGTATTTACCGAATATTACCAGTGTATGTGCGTGTATATACACATGTATACTTAGACACTCTTAATATACCTTAGATTGACTTTATATTTTTATTACTAATCTTCTAACATTATTTTTAAATTCATATGAACATTATTCTAACATTTGTATTAATCTAATCTCACAATATTATTTTAAACTACCACGGACATCAATTTTTATATTTATTTATATTAATCTAATCTCGAATATTATTTTCAACCCTTACTCAACTTTTTTATCTATGTGCGTATATTCAGAAAAACTATTTTACTTTATTACGATTCATTATTTACTCAACTTTTATTAACTTGCGTATATTCAAAAACAATGTACTTTACTACAATTCATTATTACACTGATATATATATATATTTGTCTTGACTTTAAATCATTTATTTACTTCCTTTTTATTACCGTGCGTGTATTTAAAAAAAAAAAAATCTATTAGTTTATCACGAGTCACTTTTTATTATTATTTACTACAGATATATTTATGGTTATTTATTTAACTTGATTTTATCGATTTTATTTTAACTATTTGACCTACTTATTTATTTACAAACATTTTTCTTAATTAATATGTGCGTTGCTCACTTTTCCTAAGTATTGACCACTTCAAATTCTTATTTTTGTAGAGTGCATTTTTAGTTTTTATTTTCATCATTAGGTCTTAAATATAATGTTAAGAGAAGTAGGCAGCAAAGTATAAGGCCTTTCAAACACACAGATAGATTTTGTGCTGATTTAAACCAACTTTTAATTTCTTTGCCCAAATACTCGCACACACCTCAATCCTAATTTAATACCCTTTTTTTTTTTTTAAATTTTATTTGATAATGTTTTATTTTCATTAATACTTTCATTATACACTTATTTATTGCATTTTTATTTTTACAGCGTTATTTTTATTCTCCCTTCTTTTTTTTGATTTTACACATTTATTTCATTGGCGTCATGCTCCGCTATGTTCTAGACTTATGAGCTGGGATTTGACATAATCGAGGGTTTTTGACATAAATTGTTTTATCGTTGCTTTGACACTTTAAAAACCTCTAAGATTGTTATTTTATTTTACTAAGACTAACTTTAATCATTTTTAATTATTCAAACTAGCTTGATACTCGTTTTTACATTTATTTCATTAAACTTTGCTAACATTTTCCATTATTCCGCGTCCATGGTCGTTATATACTAGGTCAAGCCGGCGAATCCGTCGGATTACATATTTTTAATTTTTGTCTGGCGGTTCTTTATTATATTTTTTTCTGCGTACAGCCACTCGTGCTGGGGGATTGAGAATCACCCCTGGGCCTTTCCTTAAATCTAGTAAGAGAGATGTCAGGATTGCTGTCGGTTCTTCGAAAGATTTTTGTTCTCTCGGGACTATTAGAATAACGTCTCCTCCGGGGACTCCCCGAATTCGTCCTATGTCTATATCTTACGGCCATTACAGCCAGCTCTCTAAGTTGGGGTTTGAGTCCCCTATCTCTCGTGTCAAAAGTTGGTCTTGCTCTGTTGAAAGCGCTCAACAATTCTGCCATTGTTTTCACTGTTTTCCTTTCAGTTCCTAAAAGCATTCGCTCGACATTATGAGTAAAACTATGGTGGACTATCCTGACAATTTGTTCAGATAGTGGGTCTGCTGTTAAAGAGCATAATTTCACCACTTGCCTTCTAGAAAAAGAAACGAACGGTTCACCAGGTCGCCATTTATCTTTCGAGATCTGATGACGAAGATTTTCTTGATAATCTTCGTTCCAATAACTAGCTAAAACAGCAATTTTATATTCGGCAAAAGTGATAGGTTTTTTATATAAAGAGTCGCACCAAGATTGAGACCCCCCTTGTAAATGGCTACAAGCTATTGCGATCATAGCCTCACTTAATTGATTCAGAGTGAAATAGCGCTCCAAACTATTTAAATGCTCTATAGGAGCTTCACCTTGATGGCCAGAAAATATCCGTATTTTCAAAAACTGGTTCACGATTGCTGGATTATTTATAATGTGCGTGTTTGCACCCAAGAGGTCACACTGTTTTATTTCCATTTGTGAACTATTTTTACTATTCTTTTGATTTACTTTCCAAGCTAAATCCGTCATTCTGACTTTTATCTCTTCAATTACTTTTCTATCTTCTGTCTTATTTTTTTCAATTACTTGGTAAGCGGTCTCTATTTGATTTTCTACTTGTGTTTTAATCTCTTCTATTTCTTCCCTACTTTCTCCTTTTATTTTATTTTGTCTCATTTCGATCTGGTCCTTTAACTTTTCAAGCATTTCAGCTTGCCCTTCCAATTTACTCTTCATTTCATTATTTTGGTTTTTAAGCTCTTCAGCTATTTTTTTATATTCTTCGGCTGTTTCTTTTTGTTTTTCAAACATGCAAGTTAATAAAGTTAAGATTTCCCTATTCTCTTCTTTTTGCTGAACCTCTTTTTCATTTTTATCATTTTGTTCCTCACTAGAAGCATTCTCTACTTCTTTCGCTTGAGTTTCCATTTTTTCTTCACTGGGGACCTTTTCTATTTCACTAGTTTGTTTTATTTTGTTCCTCACTGGCAACATTGTCTGTTTTTTTACCTTGAGTCTCCTTTCGAGGTTTATTTCTTGTCATATTTATACTTTTAAACTTTACTTTTTTATATTATTTTTCTTTAATATTATTTTTTATTCACGCTCATAAGTTTACTAATTTCTATTTTATTTATTTCTTACTAAACTGGAAATACACGCTGACTTCACCCCTCCTTTGTCCATTTTTCTCCACCCGATCTTAATGCTTTAACTCCGCCCAAACATCCAACTGTCTCTGATTTAACATAATGATTTATTTTAGATAACGTAAATAGCGTAAATCTCTTTTCATTTAAAGAAAACAAAATTTTCAGTCAATTCTTTTTTTTTTTTAAAAAAAAATTAAAACGCTTTAACATACGTAATTTAACTTTTGTATAGAAAATTTTTTTAAACAAGAAACAAAATATTTATTTTACTATTGTTTCTTAGGTCCAGCCCCAAATGTTGGGAAAGTCATTTATGTACCGGGTCGAACCACTGAAACCACTTGCTTATACGTATATATAAGTTTTGGCCGGTTTCAAACTCCTTCCTAATACATTTATAATCTTATAAATGTTACGTGGATGAACCGGCACGTTCGAGCAAAATGGGAGATCTTATTGATAGCTTTAACTATCAACAATGGCCCATCTCGGCTGCTAGATTCAAACCCCTACTATCCAAATACTTTATTTGTTTCGGGGTAAAGCCCGGGGTGCCAGCTAGTCTAATGACTAACATATTCATGCAGTATGCTCATAATCCAGCGCTCGTAAACATTCCCTAAAACTAGCTCAGTCTAATTTTAATTCAATAACAAAATTATACAAAACTAGTGGTGGAAAGAATTAATAAAAAGATTGGTAAAAAGAATTGACCGACAAATAAAGTTTAAGTTTGAAGACATTTTATTTTAATTAACATTAATTAAGTTTAAAGATAATTTATTACCCAACATTAATTGACTAGATTTAAACATCTTTATAAATCTAATTTAACACACGCACATTTAAAAGTAACACATTATAACACATATCTGGTGAAAAGCATAAATAATATATGACATCATTAAATTATCTCACATTCACACACATGCACATCAATAGTTCATTTTATGCATGCTTAAGAGTTCAAATTACTTTACTCGGTAGGATTGACGAATTACAGCGGTGGCTACTACACATAAATGATAATAAATAAATGTTTACCTAGGATTTTTGGAACGTGGATATTGCTTGTTATTGGCTGCTTCTGATGGATTATATCTAACCAGTTAGATTTGGATGTTTCTTGAAGAGATTTTATGCGAATCCATTGGCTTTATTCTTGAAGACAGTTGAACATTTGACGGAGGATTGCTGAGTTGTTATGCAGACCTTATTTCACAGGCAGGTTTTGATCTTGTTGGACTAAAAAGGCTGAAGCACTAGCGTATATTTCCAAAAGCTGCTCAACAATGCATTTTTGTTTCTGAATACATAATAGAAATGCACTGTTATCTCAACTGAAACAAGACTGTCACTGCAAACTAGACTGAAAAAACTCTGAACTCCGATAAAAAAAATCTGGCTATTTATATATCCAAATTGTTTTCGTTTTAATATTCTCCAGCAATAGGTGCAATAGGTGTTGTCAAAATTCCATTAGTAATTAATCCTATGACAACGTGTTTTTGATGATTGTTTAATTAGTAGTAGCTTTCATAAACGTATTGTTTTTATATCTTTAATTAGTAGCCCACCGCTGGTATTTTTTTAAATCTTTATTTAACTTAATAGCCATTGCTGTGTTTTCCAAATATAATTTCTTTTTTAACTTTCATTTACATATATATATATTTAATATTATTCTAACATGCATACATTTATTTACACTCGCACGCACATATATAATTTAATATAATAAGCTTGAATGAAAAGAGATTTATATTTTTTTTAAATTTTAAATTACTTATTTTTATGAATACTAATTTAGAAAAACTTTACTTTCTTTTCTAACACTCTTAGTTTGACTTTAAGAAAACCCCCTTCCCACTTTTAATCTTTTATTTCAAACTCTTTTACGAAAGATTTTTTTTATTTTATTTTAATAATTTTTTTAGACAAAATTATTTTATATACATGTGCCAAATTGGCCGTGGCACATTATATATATATACTGAACAAATGATGAAGATATGTGTAAAAGATTGTGATCTGGTCCAACTGATGTCAGCACAAAATGTGCATTTTGAGGAACATTTATCTGTTTCACATATCTTTGATATGTTTCAAAATATTGTGATTAAAAAAAACATTTGAAATACATAAAATATATATATGAAGTTAATTGTATATATTGAACTGAATAGGAAAAAATCACTCTGATTATATATTTAAAATCTTGATTTTATTGCGGCTGCTCCCTCATTATTACAGCAGACCGGCCCTTCAAGTACAGAAGTACAATACCACAGGTCAAAGAAACACCTTCGGTACCCATAACCAGACTGAGGCTATACAAGGTATAACATATGGTCACATTTCAAGGCTATAGCACTTCTCGGCTGCTAGATACAAACCCCTGCCATCCAAAGCACTTTATTTATTTTAATGCACTCTAGCACTTGATATATCCCCAATCTAACTTCTTTCTCAATTGTGAGAGGGATCATTAACATACCTGCCTAATACTTATTAGTAACTATAACTTAACCTATTAGTGACGCAGTTATATGAGAGAAAATCGATCTGGCAACAATTATGCAAACAAATATTTTTTTCATCCAATCATAATTAAAATACATTATAATAAATTTTACATATATGCACACTCATAGTTATAATATAATAATAATTTATGGACACAATATTAAAAATTACTTTAGCTATAGTTATTAAAGTTCATTAAAGTCTTTCATTCAAATTAATGTTCAAGTTTTATAATGGAATAATGAGGATTATATTTACTTAGGATTTTTCAGATATCTCGTCATACTTTCATGGATACCATCCCTTGCTTGTCATGGTCACTTACCAACTGGTTGGCCTTTTTTCACATCAATGGTCTGACTTCTTGATTTTCCAGTTTACAATGAAGGATAGATTTTCAATACTTTGCAGATCATGAGGCAGGCACATCTGATCGTATGGACTGGGATCGAAGGCTAGCCACACACTTCGGTTGTTGTTTAGCATTTCATGCTGCTGGGTTGCCCTTCAGTTAATATATGTAGATGCATCCACATGCTGGAAATGTTGATGGCCTTTTGCCATCTTTTCTTTGTTAAAAGCTTTTATAAGATAGCAATATTGAATGATATTTTTCTGCATCTGAAATAATTTAACTAGCAATGATAATAATTTCTTAATAATAAGCTATGAATAAATTGCTCATTTTTTATATATATTTCTTTCTCATTGTTCTATTTATCATCTTTTGATCTAGTTTAATTAATTTTATATTTTCTTAATTAATTTTGTCTTCTGTTTTAATCTAATTTCTTGCTTAGATTAATCTAATGTTTTGATATGATAATGTCTGTAGTCCTTTCCTTTGTTTCTTTAATTAAAACAAATGGGAATTATTAGTTTTTTTTCCTTTATCAACCAAGTAATCTTTAATGGATTGCAAAATTCAAAAGTTTTTTTTTTTACAGATTATATCTTCAGTTTAATTTCATTTTTACATTCATTCATTATTATTTCTTTTTTTTTTTTATTTATAAAATAGAAGAGCTAGTTTTAACTTTTTGCTTAGAATTAATCCTCTTCCCTCTACTTGCTCGTTAATATTAAAACTTTTCTTTATTTTTAATAGAAAAAGTGACACAATACTTCATTTTTGCAAGTTTCAAAAAAAAACCCTCTATAAAAACATATTATAATTTATATTTCATTGTTATCATTTTTCTTTCCTTTTAAAATTAATTTGATCATTCATTAATAAATGATTTCATGTGTAACGCAGAATATATATGTGTTTTTAACCATATATATATAAAAAAATAGTGTATATATACTTTAAAAAAATTACAATATGAGCTATTATATGTCTTATTCATTTGAACAAAAAACAAAAAGTAAAGTGGATAATTAAAAAAAAATGGATCAAGTGTGTGAGAAAGATTGATAGGATTTCTGGACTGATGGATGGTTGTGATAGGACTCAGCTAACGTGAAAGATGTACTGAGATAAATATAACTAACTATTGGAAATATACTGTACCACCAATGAATATATGGGTTAAAAACACACATATATAATGTGTTACATATGTAATCATTTAATAATAAATAATCAAATTGATTTTAAAAGGAAAAGAAAAATTAGAATAATAAAATATATTTTATATGTTTTTAAAGTTTTTTTTTTTGAAATGCCAACTTGCAAAAATAAAGTATTGCATCACCTTTTTGTTGACAATAAAAGAAAGTTTTGGTATTAAAGAGCGAATAGGGGGAGGAATTAATTCTAAGTAAAAAGTTGAAACTAGCTCTCCCTTTTTATAAATAAAAAAAAAAGAGAAAATAATAATAACTGAATGTGAAAATGAAATTAAATTAAAAATATAATTTGTAAAAAATAGAAAAACTTTTAAAATTTACAATTCATTAAAGATAACTTGGTTGATAAAAAGAAAAGATAACTCCCATTTGAACTAAGTAAAGAAAAAAGGAAAAGACTAATAACACTATCTTATCAAAGTATTAGATTAATCTAGGCAAGAGAGTAGATTAAAATGGGATGCAAAAATTAATTAAGGAAAATATAAAATTTAATTAAACTAGATCAAAGGATGATAAAGAGAAACAATGAGAAAGAAATATATAAAAGGATCAAGAGATAAGAAATCATCATTCATTATCAGTATTATTATTATTGCCAGTCAGATTGCTTCAGACACAGTAAAATTATTAGTTAACGCTGCTGTATTACTATAAAATTAAAGAGAAGATGGTGAAAAGCTATCCACATTCCAGGATGCATGTGTCTTGACTTATCTTCACTGAAGTTTGACTTAGCAGCATGTAGTGCTAAACAACAAGCGAAGTGTGTGACTAGCCTTCGATACCAGTCCTCAGTACCATCAGATGTTCTCTACCTGGAACTCATGCCCGCCTCGTGATCTTTGAACTACGATAATCTCTCCTCATTGTAGACTGGAAAATCAATAAGAAGCCAAAAATACCAATGGGAAGAAAAGGCCAACCAGTTGGTACTTGAAAAATAAGGAAACATACAAGGAACTGTATCCAAGAAAGTGCAATGTGCTATCTAAAATCTTAGGAAAATTATAATTCTTATTCTACCATTTTAAAGATTTGCACATATATGTGAGTGAAAGAATTTTAAAGAACTAATAGTTACAGCCAACATAGTCTTTAATATTGCATTCTTATATTCGTATTATATTATGTTATACATAAGTGTGTGCGTATATGTCATTTTTTATTATATCATGTTATAATTATGCATGTGTGTAAAATAAAAATATTTGTTTGCTTAATTATTGTCCAATCAATTCTTTCTCTTATAACTGCATCACTAGTAGGATAAGTTATAATTAACTATAAGTGTTGGGAAGTATTTCAAAGATTTCCCCTCGCAATTGAGAAAAGGAGATAGCTTAGGATATATCAAACACCGGATTCTGTAGTTTGGGCATACTGACTATATAATCTGTGGTTAGTTGGCATCTGAGGTTAACCCTCAAAACAAAGTGTTCGGTTGAAAGGGGTTTGAATCTAGTAGTCGAGAAGTGCTATAGCCTGGAAATGAGATCGTAGGTTATACTTTGTATAGCCTCAATCTGGTTGTAGGCACTGTGGATGTTTCATCTATCTGTGGTATTATACTTCTCTGCTCGAAGGCCTGGTCTGCTGCTGTAGTGAAGTGCAGCCTGAGTTAAAATTGAGATCTAAAGAAAGTTATCAGAGTGATTTTCTCCAATCTGGTTCAATACAAATAGTGAAGATTGCAAAAGATTAAAAAATAAATTCTAAAACAAGTTAGAAATAAATGTATATTGAAATGTAGCATTTGGATTTTCAATTTGTTTGATGAAATTTTAAATCATGAAATAATAATAATAGTTGTTGTAGATCAGGAGAATCAACTATTTTTTTGCATAAGATTGATGCAGTAAAAATTCATTTCATTGTCATCTATTCCTTTGTAATGAAGGCATAAAATATTTTTTTATAAATGGATAGTAAGTGAATATAAGAAATAGAGTAATGTATGAACTTTTATATTTCACTTCAAAAATGAGGCTTAAAATTTTTTTTTATAAAAGAATAATAAGTAAATATAAAGAAAGATGACATTATATTAATTTTCATTTTATAGACTTCAAAACCTAAATTGAAATACCTTTTGAATTTCAAGTTTAACTAAAACATATATATACACATCATTGGAATATTATTTAATAGCAAAAATTAAATGTTTATATAAAATTATTTTATTTACATAATTAAAATAATGTCTGAAAATGAACCTATTTCATTTTTAATATTTTGAAGCCACAGACAGAATTTGCATTACTTATTCTACTGTGATGTGTATTAAAAATTTTTGTTTAGTCATGATAACTACATATAACATGATTCCATTATAGTGATACTTTAATTTCATAATGTTCATTTGCTAAATGCCAAAGTAAACAAGTATGCCAATGATAATAGGAGTATAAATTTGTAATGTAATTTCTCAAACTGAAATACTTAACTTTGGTAAATATTTATAAAAAATGTCTTCTGAAGTCCTTGGTTTTATATAAATATTTTGTAATGTGATTTATAAAATGAAGAAACTTTTCTTAGACAACTGTAAATTATAACTATATGCGATAATACACTCTCATAAAAAAAGCTATAATTGCATGAAAATTATTATTGAAGCTAAGCATTTTTGAGGGTTTTAAATGTCCTCATAATCAAAGCCTTGGAATGGGCATAATTGTATAGGTATGTGTATGGCAATAGATTATTCAAACGATATTGAACCTGATTGAAATCCGATTCAATGGTGTCATTACAAAAAAAAAAGAAATTTATTAAGCGTTTAATTTTCATTGAATGTAGAGTTTAAATTTGCAGTATTATTTAAAAAGAATGCGTGTATCAAAGTACACACGCGTTTATATGTAAAACGGATTTTTTTTAAAAAATGTTTATCGATTTATTTTAAAATAGTTTTCATATACCGCCTGTTTTTAAATCCATTTGATTTAAAAACAAGCTGGCTAGCTAATTGCATTCCTGTGGCTTTTATTTTAATTATTGTAACCAATTTTTATAGTGGAGATTTGATTTTTATGTTGTTGTTTTCATTTCAATAAACCCTGGGTGGAATTCTTAGGTAGATTGAGCGGGAGATTAATATTTGCCCTGCCTCAGGCGTAGAAATTGGACAACAAGTAAAGTGTTTCGCAGGAAATGGAGCAACGTATAAATAGCCCCGAAAATTTGGAGTGTCAGTTAATTCATTGTTCGTTGATAGACAAGCTGTTTATCAAGTGAGAATTTATATCAGTGCAGACATTTAATTTCTTAAAGGACATCAGCTGTGATTAAATACTTTTGCCGGCAACAAAATGAAAAATTCTATACTTGTTACCACCACCCGAATGGCTTGCTAACTCCACAAAAGACAGATCCCTGACTTCCAAGTTTGCTCCAGTAATGCCTTGAACACCTAAAAGAAGCCGGAACCTCTCTACATCTGCCTTGCTGCCTAAAGAACCTGAAAATGAACTTAAGTAAAAGTGCGCACTCTACGTGAACTTTGTTTTACCGAAAGGTAACTATTTTCGTTTTTATTTTTACCAGGGTAAATTAATTCTCATTAAATCTCCACTCAATCTGATCATAAATGTGTATTCTTAAATCAATATAGCCTCATATTTAATCTTGGCTGGGTTTCCAATATTTTGTAGTGTGTCTTGGAATCTTAGTTTTAAGATTCCAATTTGCTTTCAGTTTTGTTTATTGGAGAGTGACAAATGAATTTTATATTTTATGCCTCGCTTTTGTAAATGCTTTAGCAGTCTTGTATATATATTTTTTTATGCTTACCTGTGATTATTTAGTATTCAATAATTAATTTTATACTCTATGTTTGCCCTCTTGCTAAACCTCCAAAACTCTTTTGGCTGACGACTTTATTGTCTGATTTTCACAGGTGGAGATTTCGTTTCTAATATCTCTAAAAAGGCGGAAATTAGAATTGTGTTTTTCTTTGTAATTTTATAAGTCATCAGCAGGAAGATAAAATTTATCCTTTCTTAAATTACAGGTGAGCAATACTTTCGTTCTGTTAGAGTATTTAAACTTTTGATATTTCGTACTCATGTGCACCCTCCGATAGATTTCTTTTTGTATTTATTATGTGTGCTTTAAATTTGTAAGAGCGTGTACTCAGAATTTGTTTGTAAGTTTATTTTTTTTAAATGCTGGGCAGACGTAACTGTTTTTCTAATTATTTACTTGTCCCTTGGTGGGATCTTTAATTATTAATTTTAAAGTAATTTTCGCCAATAGTTTGGTTGGGATTTACCAGTTTTAATTGTTTCTTCATTTCAGTCATCTTTGTCGGTTGTTCTTGAGGTGGATCAATCACCGTTATTTTAAACGTAGTAATAGGTGCAGCTCATACCGATATAAGGACATTCGAGGTCTGACCAATTTTTAGATCTCGAACAGCTCATTGGCGCTGGATTCTTTGATCTATTTCAGGGGCATATGGTTTAAATATCTGAAAGTGAAAACCAATGTTTAGGTGAATCCTCTGCTGAATGAAATTTGCTTCCTCCCTTTTAAATTTGTTTATTAGAAGATCAGTCAGTCTGTCATAGCTTTGCCTTTAGTATGTCTGGTACACACCTGAGTTAACCCCCATCTATTGTGTCATAAACTTATATTTAATAATTTATTTTCTCATAATAAAATTTATGAAATATGTTTAAACTTAATTTGGCTGACGTTTGTCTTTGTGCTTTTGTTTCAATTGTCTAAACAATTTAAGATCTCTTGTTTCTCCCTGAGTCTAGTCGGCGCAAACCATCATCACCATCTATTCTGATCACAGTAAACAAATTGTCCAGACACATAGTTGTCTCGTGGCGCCCTCTGTTTCAGATAGATTGAGTATCCGATATAATATGTAAGTCAAATTGCCCATTTTTTAGAAAGGGGGGAGCAGGATTCCTTCTAATTTATGGCATTGGAGTTGTTAACTATATGCAGTTATAGCTTTTCTTATGAGAGCATATCAGCACATATAGTTATAATTTTGTAATGTGGTAATTTCAGCTTCAAGAATCAGAATATTTATTTCCAAAATAGTTGAAATGTTTTCTGCCATTATTTTTGCTTTTATTTTGGTATCTAATGGAAAATTCATGAATAAAATTGCACTATCAAGTTTTAAAATCTTGTAAGTGATTGTCAAATTATTCAATTGAGTTTCTAATCTCTTAAATATTATTTGCACTGAAATTAGCTGAAGTAGGGTTGCTTAATCTTGCCATCATGTTTGAAAAGTTAATTAAATTTTTATTTTTATATTTGAATACAAGCAGATTTAGATTTTTTTGAAAGCATTTACAAACTATTATAAAAAATAATTTCATTTCAATCTATAGTTTTAAATTTAGTTCATTTATTTTAACTATTATATAGATTAAAAATGCTCTCTGGCAAGAAATTGCTTAACTTCATCAAGTAAATTTCTATGTTCCTGTAGAAAGTTTTTCTGACTTAATCACTGAACATAAATTTGTTTAAAAATTTTGTAATGGTCATCACTATTACTTTTGAACTTTTTATCCAAATCAAATTAGAAAGCTTGAAAGCTAAATCTATAATTTCTTTTATATTAATTTTTTTTTTTTGCTACAATAGTTGTGGGATGTCTAGTGGCATATTAAAATGTGGAAATTTTTTATTATTCCTATAAAGTGTTGATAAAACCATAACAATACTCCATTAAAACTGATGCTCTGTCCATAGTACTTGAAACATGTTTGTAGCAGGCCAGCTAAACAATCTTAATGAAAATTTGAAAACTTCTCAATATATCTTATGTAGTTTTTTTTTGTTTTTGATGGAATGATCATAAATATTTTTTTTGTCAATTTTTTTTAAAAAAAACCATTCTGATAAAAACAATCATATATGTATGTATCAAGTGTCAATAGCTTCATCCAACTATCATAAAAAAAGCGAGATAATTCTTATTATCCCTAATTAATTGATTTTTAAAATCTAAGTTTAATGATTGCATACAATTCTGCATGTATTACTGATAACTGCATTTTATTAACTGACAGAAACTATTTCTAATTTATTTTTAAAGTCACATAACAAAGAATCAGTCTTCTTAGTGCTCTATCACTAAAGACTTCTTATTTTTTAAAAAAAATATTGCATATTCATAAACAACAACTTCATCCATTTTTTGAATTTGATTAATAAAATAATAATTTATTGTATCATAAATTTACTTTCAGTTCTTTTAAGTTTTCATTAATCTTTGTTATGTGGATGGTTACTTTTTATTTACTATTCATCATTTTGAAAATTTAAAAAAAATGTAAGCAGTTGGTTTTTTAAAAACAAAAATTGAGAAGAGTATTGGGGGATAGTATCTATATTTATAATTTTATTTGTATATGCTATATATATATCAAAATTAATAATGTTTTATTTATTTCATGGTCAACCATGTTATCTTCCACTGGCAGTAAGCTGGTTTTCATTTGTCGTGAGGATAGCAATACCAAAGTTTTAAATAAAGTTATATAAAATAAAAGAAATATCTTATATAAAATAAAACAAATATCTTAAAATAAATTATTAAAAGTCATATTTTAAAATAATAATAAATAATATAATAGGTTTGTGTTAAAACTTTTTCTTTTCAAAGATTAAAAGAATTTAAGTTTAAAATTATGTTGGCAAGAATGTATACTAATGTTTAAAAAAATCGATTTTAAACGTTTATAATTAAATAAATTATATTTTGGTTTGAATAATTAGATTAAAACTAAGGTAATTAAAAGATTATCTGTTTTTAAATTTAAGATTGTATTTTGAAATGGAAATAAGAAAGTAAAAAAAAAAACATAATAAAAATGCAAGCAATTAAATAATGATTATAAAAATTCAATTAATTAAATAATTATAGTTTCTTGAAAATTCATATAATTAAAATAATATTGAGGTCATTAAAAGTGTCCTCAAATATATTATAAACAAGAAGTCAAAAATATATATAGTCAGATTTTTTTTGAAATTAATGAGTCTAAATTCTTGCTTTATTCATGCTTCATTAACCACCACTATGATGATCGAGTAGAAAAAAAGGAAAAACCACCAGCTGCCTGAAGTCTAATCTGGATTCTCTGATGAATCTGACCAAGCTATTTTGAAGAAATCTCTATTCAAAGTGAAGAGAAAAAATGCCTAAACCTCAAATAATTTCAAAGAGAGGAAACTGATAACAGACAATGTAGTAACTTTTAAAGAATAAATTTGATTATAAATGGAATCAAATAATGCATATCTTCATGGGAGAAATGTTATCTTGCATAAAAATTCTAACAAAAACTGAAGAGAGACTCCTGGCTGCAAAACTTTATGCTATGTAAGTCAAAAAAAGAAAAAGAAAAAACTGTTTATTGATTAGACTGATATTAACAATTTTAAGTTTTATGACCTTTTAGAGTATATTAATTCTAAGGAACTGCATTTTATTATGTATAAAATGTTTATATAATATACTATTTAATTGATTAGTTAAAGGAAGAAAGGTTAGTTTAAAAAAAATCAGCATTTGCTGTTAAGCATCTGTCAATACTCTAGCTGGGTTTAAAGCAGCTAAAATACAAAATGTACTTTGTCTTTTATTATTTATATGGTTAGTTAAAATTTTATCTTTCAAAAAAAAAAAAAACAACAACAGCAACAAAGGTTTTTTTTTTTTGTTCATGTAGAAATTGTCAGCAAATATGTAAAGGTAGATAAAATAATCACCGATGCAATATTTTAAAGACATGAAATCTTCACATGTGTCAAACATTTAACTTAAAGTGTCCAAGTATTAGAAATAATGAACTAAAGATTTATTATGAAATCAATTGAGGTCATTTATATATAAATTAACCCTTATTACCATGAATTAGATTTTATGTATGTTTGAACTTATAATATAAATGCAATTGTTAGATCATTGTAAAATGGTTAAAATATACTATATCTATATGATGAATTTACTCATGGTTTTGTTTGTAAATTTGAGGTCGGATTTATAAGGATCACCTGTCATAATTAAATAAAGTTATTATTGAATTTGAGGTCGAATCCAAAAGATCTACCTCAGTTAATTAAGTTCAGTTATTATTAAATTCCAATATAGTAGCTATTCCTTAGATGTTGTAAGAAAGATATATTGATTATAATAATTCTATATTAGGTATATGTGTGTGATTACACTATGAAGCTAAAGATAGGAATATATGTATATCAGGGTTGCCCATGCATAGGATTACTTCCAGGGTATATTAAAAGCCAGGGATTTACTCTATGGCAAGCATGCTCAATCATAGAACTATGTTAGTGTTATTATATATAATTGAAAGATTAATTGTAACCAAAATACACTTTGGACACTTTACAAATAAGTTCTATCATTTTGTATTTGTTCAAGTATGTGTATGAAAGATAGGGGGAGTGGTGTGACTTATGACAATCATTACCATTAAATTATAATCATGAAGATAATCAAATAATAAAGAAAATTTTCATAAATTTTTATGATTTATTCAGTAATGAAGTATGTTTAGGGTAAAAGAACATTATATCTTGTATCACAAGTACAATATGTTGTAAATAAATTGTTTTGTTATTCATTTAAATAGTGTTTCACTTCTTTATATATAATGTTATCAGGTCTGTATATTCATTCTATGTTTATTTCATCAGGAATAGCTCATTTTTTACATGATTTGGCCAGGTACTGCAAATAGTGGTTGTATAGTGGCCACCATCATCATATATTAAGTAAAATATTTTTGAATCTTATTAAAATATATCAATGAAGAATATGTGCCCATATATTTTCTAAAAGTATGGTCAGGTGGTGCCTGAATTAGTTAAATTAGATTTTAAACTGTAACACACAGACCATAGAATTATACATATTGTTTTTAGCTATTTATCTTTAATACTTTTTGCTATTTCTTGAAATCATTTATTTATCATTTTTAACCCCATTATTAATGTTATATATTTTATAAAGAGTTGTTTTAAAATGTTGTTATATATATATATAGATTGATTATGTATAAAATAACAAGAAATTTCTGTTTATAATGATACTACTTTTTTATTATTCTCAATAATATACTTATGATTTAAATATATAATTTTAAAATGAAAACAAAGTATTCCATGACTCTTCTAGATTATGTTTAATTTGGATTAGCAAAAGTAATATTTCATTTCCAATCTAGAGGTAATTTATATAAACATTAGCAATTTATGGATATCAAATAATAATGCAAACATTTTCATGACTGGTATCTGGCTAATTGACTTTCTTTTCATAGAAATACTACTAACTGCGATTTAATCTCTACATTTTGTAAAATCATAGAAAAAGTTAATGTAAAAGACTGAATGGTAGCTCCTATGGGAAAATGTAAAGATATCTGGGCAATTTGTCAGTTGCCTGAAACCTAAATATTCCATCCCCCAAAAATCCAAGAACTCTCAAGTATGAACAATCCCTGTAGCTTCAAGCTCAACCAGGTATTGCTGGAGTATTGAGCACCAGATAAACCATGGATAGCAATGCTAAATGACCATAGAAATATATTGTATTCAACTTGTATTTCTACTTGACTAATAAATCTAATTTTTTTTTAAAAAATACTATTTTGAATGCTACAGATTTTTTTTACACATTTAGGCTGGTAAAACAAAATGCTTGAAAATACCCAAGAGCTTAAAATTTTGAAACCAAAAGCGTTGCTTATATATGTGGTATTTCTGATTGTATCAGAATATACAAAAATATGATACTTTCAAGATATATTTATTTTCACTTTAATTAATTTGAAGTTTTTTTTTAAATATAGTTTTTGTGAGTTACTATTTTTTAAAAGACCCGCTGTAATTAAAGATAGTTTTGATTAGGCAATTCAATTTTTTTTTTTTTTGAGCTACATTTGAGAAGTATAGAAAATAATTTGCACACTCGTGCACCTCATGTGTATACAAAATATGTGCAGTCAGTTGCGTAAATGTGTATACACATACATATGCATAAGTTTATTTCTAAATATCCGTCAATATGAAAAAGCCAAATATCAAATTTAATTACTAATTATATCAATAGAGGGGGCAATAGCTCATATGTCATTGCTTTATAATAAATATTTTATTTTTAGGGAATTGAAAACTATTTTTTTATTACTAAGAAATAAATATTTTTAATATACAAGAAATATTTTTTGTTAAATGTATATATTATTGCTTTTTTTTTTTAAAAAAAAAAAAGTGATCAGGTGTATCGGTTATTTAAGAAGTGGAAAAGGGAGCTTGAAAGTCTAGCTTAAACATATATACTATATTTGTATTAAAAAAAAAAAAAAACTATTAGTATTTTGTTTTTATATGACTAAATTGATAGTGAAAATAATGTGAGTTCCTGATAAATTCCTGATTAATAAAAATGGTAATACAGTTTGTAATGTAATATTTTAGCGAAGATTCAAGATAAATTTCATTTTATTAAAGTGCTGTTTTATAAAGAATTTGTTGTTTTTGTTTGAAATGAATATCAGAATAAAACCAGGATGGGAATTATTTAAAACAAATATCTAAATAATTTAATTCTGTACTCAAATCCATTGTTCGTTGTTGTTAGATGAAAGTGATTTTTTTTTTTTTAAATTGTCAGAGATGCTGTTAAGTGTTTATAAACAAAGATAGATTGAAGATCAAATAAACTGAGAGTTTTTGAAATATTCATTTCAAAAGATTTCCAAATGAGTTAACAATATTATATATGTTTTACTGCTTATTAAATTTATTTAGGTGTTTATTAAAAAGAGTTGAATAAATAATAATAATTAATATATGAAAGTTTAATTGTATATATAAATATAATTAATTTTATGGGTTAAAAAAATAAGTAGAATGAAGTTAATTCATAATATTAAGAAGGGAATATTTCTGGAATAGAAGAAGAAAAATGATGGAGAAATCTGGATTAGTTATTAGTGTGATCATTATCATGGAATATCATTGATATGCACTCTAGTAAAGATACTTTCAAGAATTGCATTGAATAGGCTACTTCCTATCATAAATGAAGGATTACAAGTGATTCAGTATGATTTTAGAGATTGAAAAAATGCTATAAACATGTTTTTTTTTTGCTAAACAAACACAAGGAAAATGCTGGAAATAAACGAGTGATATAAATATAATAGAATACCTCCCTTGCTTATATATATATTCTAATATTAATTCTAATATTTTCATGGATAAAAGATGTCATATCATTATTACTATTTGTGGGATATTCTGTGTAGTGAAAAAGCTAAATGCTGATGTTTCAGTACAATATCAAGAACCATCCATAGAGCGTTCTCTTTCTCAAATCATAAGAATGCGCGTGAGATTTAAAATCGTTTTTATTGTTTTTTTTCTCCTCATATTTAAATTCTATTGGTTGAGAAGTTTTAAAATTTATTTTGTCTTCCAATAGCTTTTTTCAAATGTTGTTAATCTTCTTTAATTCATACCTTTCGTTTATGCTCTTGGGCCTTTTAAAAAAACTCTATAGCTTCTTTTAGCAATCTCTGGTCATATTGTTCAATTTTTGCTAAAATACACCTGGGTCTCGTTTTACGTGATAGATAGGTTCCTCAGAAAACACGCGCAAATGAAATCGCGCAAAAATAGATGTAACTCACCTTGAAAAAGGGGGGATACAGACTGTGATTTTTCAAAACTCATGTAAAAGCAAAGCACCAATATAAAATTTACTTTAAAATTCGCGCAAAAAAAAAAAAAAGGAAATAAAATATGACTAATAAAAAATTTCAAATTTGAAAAAAATTGATACAAGACAAACTTTTTTTAACTATAATATTTAAGTTTATTCAAAATAATATATTTTTATGCATAATTTACAGTACAGTAATTTACATTTTTTTTATACATGTTTTAATTATTATCGCTATTTGCTGATAAACAGTTTCATTTGTAAACTGGTAAAAAATAGATTCTTCACAAGAGGAAATATAACTAGCGCCAAGTTCACTCTCATATTGTGTTAATGGTTTTCTGTTGACAACGTAATTAGTAATTAATCTTTGAGACGATGATTTTATTAATTGTTTATGAACTTAGACTTATGATAATAAAAAGACATTTATTCACCACTGCTGGGAAAAATTTAATTAAAACTAACAACTAAAAATTAAATTCTTATTTTTGTCTTTAATTTTTTAATTTTCAATTCCGTTTAAAAATCAAATTTCGTTTTTACATCATATTAATTTCAAGTTGCCGTAAGTAATTTTTAAATTGTTAATTACAATTAAAAATCAGATTTTAATTTTTAATTGTCAAATTTAATTGTGCCCACTTCTATTACTCATCTTTTAAAAATAAACTTGCGGACACTAAATGATTAATAATTGATTACGTTCTTTTTTAAAAAGCAAAAACAGGATGTGATTTAAAATGCAAAATTAACACGCCCAATGTTTGAACAAATTTACATTATAATCTTGTAAAATTTAATGTGTGTATACATAAAATGTGGAAATCATGATTTTAATTTCATTATTGCATAAAATCTTACTATTATAAAGCACTGAAAATATTGAAATTACTAAGATGAAAGTCTAATTCCAATAATGTGCTATTACTTTCAATATAACGTAAGTGTGTGAAATTTATTATTTAAAGTAATAGCGCATTATCGGAGTTCGACTTCCGGTGAAACATGAATCACGTAACTTCAAAATCGTGTTAAATAAGTCTGTGTAAAAAGAGACCCAGGTGTATTTGTTTTTTCAAAATTGATATCATGATTTGTTAATTTTATATGAGAATAAATAGCTGATATATATATATATTGAACTGGATCCTCCCACAATTAATTTATTTTTACTTCAACAGCTTAATATTTATTTTTTATATTTCATTTTATTATATTCGGAACATTATTTATTTATCAATATTTTCTAATACTTATCTTATTTATTATTTATTCACATTTATTATTTACTATGCTTTTACTTTATTTATATTTCATGATTATCTTTTCTTCTATAATAACTGTGGCAGTGAAATAGAACTTCAAGCAAAGGGGTAGAATACCATTGATATATTAATCATCAACGATACCCATAGCCAGATCGAAGCTATACAAATGTACAGCTTGACCATATTTCCTGGTTATAGCACCCCTTTATTACTGAAATCAAAACCTGCCATCCAAAGCTTTTTATTTGTTTTGAGAATAAAACTCAGGCACCAGCCAACTGCACATTAACCCAGCGCTTGAAATATTCTAAACTAGCTCCTACTCTTAATTATGGGATCTAGTGCATTTTACTTTATATATACAGATATTTCCACCCTTAATATAATGGTGATGCAGTTCTAAGAGAGAGAAAGAGAGAGAGAGAGAGAATAGACCAAATAGCAATTAAGCAAAAATTATTATTTATTCACTCACATATTTAACATAATATAACAATAAATTTTACGTAAGAAAATATAAACGATTAGTAGTCCTTCGTTAAAGTTCATTTCATTTAAAATGAAGTGTCTAGACAGTTATTATTGAAAATATATTTATCTAGATTTTCATTATTGTCAATTTCCAACTGGTTGGCCTTTGGTGTTCCATTGATGATCTCCGGGCTCATATTTCTTCTTCGGCTCAACAATGAGAGAGAGAATATGACAGCATCTTCTTTATGGCTTAAGCATTGGTTTCAGCCATTGGTTCCAGATGAGGATAGTTGATTTTTGCTGAGAACTTGGGGCATGAAGCCCAGTTGAACACTTGTATGGCTTTCTAGCAATTTATGTTGCTAATCCTGCAGCTTCTGCCTTAATGTTGTCCACATCAGTAACAACTGGTTCACTAGCACACAGCACCTAGCACTGCACCTAGATCTAGGTGCAATGCTCTTAGATCCAAGGCTCCTCACTGATGAAAGTCACAAGCTAGAAACTAGTCTGGGGATATTGGATGAGTAGGCACTAGATAGGGATTTATGCAAAATCCTTCTTGCATCCATTGATTACTCTCGCTTGCACTGGTGGCACTACTGTATGGAGAATTTACTCTCTGTGTATAATAAAAAGTCATTGGAAAAATTTTATTTCCAAATACACAGCCTAAAATTTTCAAATGCATTGGCAAGATCATAAAACTAATTAATTTGATTTTTAATGTGCTGGATGTGATATTATAGAATCTACTATTAAAAAATCATATCTTCATTGGAGTAGACATCTGTAATGAACAAGCAATATAATGCTTCCTAAGAAATGTTTTATAATAAACTTGAATGTGTGTTTCATGAGTAAGTTACTTACTTTATAAAGATGTTGGCTGTTTATAAGATATGGTTGATGATAAAATAGAGTGAAAAGCTGCAGTTAGATATATTATTGAAGTCTTTCAGAAAGAAAAGTTTTCTGCAGAAGTTTAAAGACAAAATTATAAAATAAATATCTTGTAATGTAAGGTGTGTTCTATATATTATAGACATATTTGTGATTCATTGATTGCTTTACATCATCATCACACAACTCTTTTCTTGTATATAAATATTATTATGTCTTTCTATTTTTTCCCCTCTTATTTGATTTGAAATGGCCATATTTATTTTCAAACGGCTACTGCTTTTGCTAGCTTAAATTGTCTTACTAGACTTAAATTTTAAGTAATTATTTTTATTTATTTATTTTATATATATTGTTTTAAAAATATTTATTATATTTCAGAGAATTGAAATTAATATTTTCTTAGGTTTATGACACTAAAGTATATAATATTTTAATGCAATTTTAGAATGTTATGAACTTATAATTGATTCTAATATGTAAAATCACTTAATTTATTACTATTTTTATCATTACAAATTTTAATTTGCTTATTTATTCTTTCAATAGTATCTATGAAACTTTATGGTGTAAGATTGTTTTATTTTTTAAATAAAGATTGCCCAATTAATATATACATTATTAATTATGAATTGAACTGTGTATATATATATATATCCATACAGATAATTAGGTAAATTACTTAGTTTACACACATATAAAATACTGTTCATTGATATTATTTATTGCAATAAGAATAGATTTTTATATCTTTTTGAAATATATACATATATATTTATAAGAATTTTGTATCTTTTTTTTTTTTTTGGTGATGTTTTTGTACAAAGTTTTTTGATATGGTAATTTAATGGACTTTTTCATATTTTAACTACACTTGACAAGTCCGTGTTTTTTGTATGAACATAAATAATTTTAAAACAATATTTTTTATTTAATAAATGGCTTATTTGATCGTTAAGTCACAGTATTTTCTATATAGGGTTTTTTTTAAGAGAGTAATCAAGATTAATCCTTTTATATTTTATGTATGCATTTGTGTATGTATATAATTAAATATTTATACATTTTTGATAAATATATATATAAAATGGTCATATATCTATGTGTCTGTATGCATTTATTATAGCATAAATTAAAAAAGTATATAATTTTACTATGTATATAAATTATATTTTAATTATATAGATCGAAATGCATGTAAACACACTGTTTTGAGTAAACAGTATATATAGTAGTTTGAGTATTAAAACTAATTTTCAGTTTAAGAATAGAATGAATTATATCTAAGTAATGCTTTGACTTTAATATGGGTTTGTGTGAGTGTCAAGACATATAAAATTCTAGTTGCTTGGTGAAGATTATTGCACAGCTGGAGCACCAATGACTCTTCTTTTTCTCTTTTTTTTTCTCCCATTTATTTTCATTCTATTTATTATTTTTTTAGTTACTTAGAAACTCAAGTGCTCTGATGAAAATTTTTTTATTTGAATTTTTAAATGTCTACCAAAACTTAATTTTTGACTGAAAAAGATTTAATTGTCTATAAATTTGGTTTATTAAGATTTTCTATATTTAAATTATACTAATAAATATTTCCCAAATAATATTGAAAAATAACAAAAATATAATTACAAATGCCTTAATTTGTTATGTGTCCTGTTACAAAATTAAAAAATATTTATTTTTATTTGATTGTATATTATAAATAAATTACTTTTTAATCGTTTTTTTAAACAACTCTGTAAAAATAAGCTATAATTTATATTTTTTGCTTTTTTTATAATTTTGAAAAATGTATGTTTGCTGTTAAGTTTCCTATGGGAGCAAGTCTGGTATCAAACTGGCAGCATATTACGATGTCTGTAGTTTACCCTTACATGCTGTTCACTAACTTCAAAAAGAAAATGTATTTTAGTTTTTTTTTTTAAAGTTTCATAATGTAGCCATAAGTGGTCTACTGTTAAAAACAAAAATAAATATGACTTATAAGATATAAAGTAAAATTGAAAACAATTTCTATTATAAAATTTGACTTCTATCATTTTTAAAGCAAATATATCTATTTAATATTCAAATTTCCTTCTAAATAAGTAATAAATAATAAGTGACATAATTTGCTTTATGTGTGTATATATATATATATAAACAAAACTATCAATTATAAAATAAATTATTAAATTTATTACAATTGTTGGTACTTGTGCATTATCCTATCTACCAAGCTTGGCAGCCACTTTTTAAGTATACATTTTCATGGGTCTACAAATTTTATTCAGAAGATTTATTTATATTTCTATTTTTTATTTTTATACTAATAAAAAAAATTAATAATAAATAAAGTGGAAGTATTATAATTAATTATAATTAACAATAATAAATAAAAGGTAGACATTATTATGTGTAAACTTGATTTCTATATTTATTAGAACAGTGATCAAATATTCTTACACTTTTTAAAGAATGCATATTAAGATGTTTTATGTATTTTTATATATAACATGTAAATACCGATATTATCACTTACTCTTCATTATAAATAATGCATATAAAGACATTTTGTGTAATTATAAGTGTAACTAAACCTACTGAATGAAATTTGTATGATTAAAAGTGTATATTTCAATAAGAAATGGCTGCCAAACTTGGTAGACAGGATATCACGTAAGTACCCAACTTTTCATTCAATTTTATTCTTCGACATTTATTTAAAGAGCTTTTTAAATTTATGTAAAGCAGTTTTTTATTATTATTTATTAGACATAATATAAAATGAAATGGATACATTAAATAAATCCAAACATTCAAATGATATATAAATATTTACATTTTTTAAATGATAATAGTAATCTTTTTTGATTGACTGATAATTTTACGTATATTTTGACTAAATTAGACTTATTTGTTCTCTGTAAATCTTGCAAATGTATCTCATTTAATTTTGATCAGACAATAGACCCCAGTATTTACTATTTTTTTGTTCCCAACCCTCCTTGCATCTGCATCACTTATCATAACTCACATTTTATTATAAGCTTTGATTACAATAGATTGTATATTGTTTATTAAACTGCAAGCATTCAGCACTTTTCAATACACACATATATGTAACAGATGCTTTTTAATGTATAATAGGCATATATAAATTAAGATTAATAGCTTAAAAGTAAAAAATAATAATGTAGTTGTTAATTATAAATGAAGAGGGCGCATTTATATTTATTTTGTGTGGGTTCACTTATATTTGAATGTAATTAAATATATCCTGGACAATATGCTTTTTTTTTTTCAATAATTTTTTTTTGTGGAAATGTAATACCAGTTTTGTTATTGCAAACTACACCCTTTCTACTTGTTTTGAGTCAGGATTGGCAATGTTTTTAAATTTTGTAAAACTTTTAGCATTATGCTTTGACAACATTTTATTATGTAAAATACTGCAAATCATATTCAGGAATTGTAATAGAGTGAAGAATAAAATATATGGCTTTCAACATAAATTAAAGAAACATTATTAATAAACATGATCTCAAACTTCTGAAACAGAGAAATAACTTCTACCATGTTGTAAAATTTAACTTTTTTGCACTCATTTCCATTGAGAACTGTGCTTGTTTACTTCCGAAATAGTGTGGTAGTCTGCCACATTAGACTACTGTTTCACTATTATCATGATTGATATTAATGTAGGTTTTTTTATAATGCATATTCTGTTCTGGTTTTATTGATTTATTAATTCAAATAAAAATCTGAAGAGGTCAGTATGTTATGAACAGTTGGCAAATAAATCATTTATATTGTTTATGGCAGAAACAAAGTCTTCCAGGGCATTTCTTCTTTCTGGTCTAGTTTTCATAGCAATATTTTTGATATTAAAACATGATTTTTTGCTTATTTATTAAATATTTTTGATTACTTTTACACACTAATTTGTTTGAAGTTATTTAAAACAAAAGGAATGCCTATATATACTTTGATTTTTTTTATTGATATGTGTTTTATTTTTTTAAAAATAGAAGTTAATAAACTTGATTGTAATATTAATAAAGAACATCACAGTGTGTGTAAATGTCATTATCTGTGAGAATTGACATGACAATAAAATTATTGTAATAATTACAAAGCCATTATCATATTTTAAAGCAGAATTTGATAAATTTATTATAAATCCACATTCCTTTGTTTATATTTAAAAAATAAAATAAAAAAATTTGTTTTATGAATAGTTTAGTTTCACATAGTAGATGACCTATTACATTCTTTGATCTTATGCTCAATTCATTTTTTCAATATTTGGAAAGATCAGATATGATTTTTTAAAATATTTTTGTTTGTAAAATTAAATTAAAAAGAAATCAAACCAATTTATTGGGTTTTAGTATAAAATAAAATTTTTTATATAGAAATGAAAGGTTGAGCATTTTCACAAACTTCTAACAGGGGTAACAATAGAAAATGTTAATGCTGAGGGAAGAAAAATGGTAGCTGCACTATTGTAAAATGGGTACTTTTGTATTAGTCCTGCAACACAGAGCATCTATTAGACCAGGAGTCCCCAACCTTTTTGCACTTAAGAGCACATTCTATAATACCGCCAGGTGGCAGGCACCATTTATTTTATCAACCAGGTGGTGAGCACCATTTATTTTTTCAACGTAAATTTATAGTTGGATATTGTTAATACTACACATAATGTACATAAAAATATTTATTTCAAAAATAAAATTTTAAACATATAATTAACGTTTATATTTTTACGCTGTAAAACTATAGTATGCCCTACAATTTGATTACAATATAATACAATAATTTATAAGAAATTTTAAAAATTAAATTTATTTGTATCAGATAAATAATTTTTTATCGTGATTCGGATAGCGGCACACGTAAAATGGTCTGCGCGTGCCATGGTGCCTGTGGGCATATGGTTGGGGACCCCTGCATTAGCCCTACTGTTTATTTTTATATTCATATCAATCTGCTGATAACTTTGCAATCTTGTAATTTTTTTACATATTTTTTGCAAATTTTGTAAAAAAAAATAACATGTACATGCATCTTTTACATGATATTTTGACAAGATTTACAAGGTTATCAGGAGGTTGATATAAATGTGAAAAGACACAGTAGGTCTAATACATACTCTGTGTTGTAGGACTAAAAATAACTAAAAGTAAAAATAAATAAATACAGAAATATATATGACTTTCACACTAACAACTTTAAACACAATATTTTAAACCAAAAAAAAAATGATTCGCAATCTTAATGAAATGCTGCCATTATGCAAAAAAATTAATAAAGATATGTATGATTTTGAACAAGAAATTCATTTGCCATACACAAATACATACGACTTTCACACTAACAACTTTAAAAACAATATTTGAAATAAACAAGAAATTTGATATGAGATATTAATGAATGTATGACTTTCACACTAACAACTTTAAAAACAACATTTGAAAAAAAATGATTTGCAATCTTAATGAAATGATACCATTATGCAAAAAAATTACTAAAGATATGTATGATTTTGAACAAGAAATTTATTTGCCATACTCAAATCACAAATATGTATGACTTTCACACTAACAAACTTTAAAAACAACATTTGAAATCAACAAAAAAATTTGATTTGCGATCTTAATGAAATGATGCCATTACACAAAAAAATTGTTACTTTAAATATGCACAAAACAAAAACTAAATGATTTTGTTTTTGTAAATATTATTTTATAAAAACACATTAACTATATGCATACGATACTTACAGTTGTAATATATAACAGGAATTGTCACCTTGAACCAAGAGATTTCAGATGTGCTTTTACCTCATGAAATGGAGATCTCTACTAAAAATTTTCCCTCCAAAAATGTAGCATGTGATTGCACAGTATGCCGGGATTTCCCACAGAAATGCTAATAAATGTATTTTGTTTTTATAAACAAATTTAAAAAAAAAAGGAGGAAAAAAGTATTAATTATGAGATGTTTATTAGGTTTTTATTCTGGCAGAAACATTTCTTTTATATTGTTAAGTATACTCACAGAGTTTATTTTCTTTCAATTTTATGTCATCACAACATTACACATTATTGTGGGTGTGAAAAGGCATCCTATCTCCCCTTTGTTGCAGGATTAAAACCAAAGTATAGTAAAATGTATTAAATTTGCAAATGTATTAAATTTCCAGAATTTAATGGTTTTTTAAATTTATATTTATTATTGAATAGTTTATAATTGAAATAGTATATATTGATACAGCATATATTGCTGTGTAACTGTATTTAGACTTAATATATTTCATTCTTATTTTCAAAAGCATATGTTGTAATATTGAAGTTATATATGTGCTTCATGTCAATTTATACTTAAATCTTTTTAAACCCTTATTATAGGGAATTTTACTTTATTAAAAATTTACTTGAGGCTAATAAGAATTAAATTTTATTCCATTAAGTTTACTAAAGGCATATGTGTGTGTGTAGAAAGAGTTACCTGAGATTCTAGAAAATTCTGAAAAACAGATAATTTAAATTCAACTACTTAAAATTCCTGAACATTTTATTTTGATAAAATTTGTAAACGCAGATTAAGTATAGGGCATAGGTTCATTTATATTTGCTATTGAAACCTTATCTAATTAATGAAAAATAAGGTAATCACTTTGTATTATATATGTACAATAAAGTTTTTTTTTTTAATATTTGACCTGGTGGTTAAAAAGTGTTAATTGATGCTTAATTATTATAGGGAAAATGCAAGTAAACAAAAGGTATTTGAAAAATTTTCTAATTAATAAACATGTACAGAATTAAATTGTAATTAAGCTGATCAAAATTGTTAGCAGCAAAAATATTTTTTAATTAAAATTAGTAGATATAAATACCTCAGAAAATTTGTCACATGGTATTAGTGTGGTTCTTTATGAAAAATTATTCAAGCTCTTTTATGTGAGAGAAATTCTTCAAGATTGTCAACAAAGTTTTAAGAAGTCATTAATTATTTGGCTGCTAGAAGCTATACAGAATGACTAATGAGTAGAAGCTGTGTTTACTTCACCTTTTTTGCCATCTCTGGGAAGTGTGAATTTGGAATCCCAATGGAGTTGGTAAATTACTGCCCACCTAAAGTTGGCTCACCCATGAATATGTGCCAAGGTTCCTGCCTTTGTAAATGAATTCAGCCTGCTGACCTGCTGTGCCTTCATTCAAAAAATAAGGTGCCTAATCAAATATGCCACTTTCAGTCATATACTTCCAAAGAACCAGCCTGTCCCCAGAACTGAATTAATATCCAAGGAATGATGATCCACAGTAACATGTGAGTAGTACCATAAAAGCTCTGTGTCATTATATTTACACACCACTTTATACCTTACCATGTTTGATTTTTTTAAAATCCACAAAGAAAGAGCTGAAACACTTGAACTCCAGATATGATCCGCAATCCTATTGTTAAAACAATTCATATAGATTTCATGTTTCCCTTTTGCTTGGATTATTTATTTACTTTTGTGTTTTTTTCTTTTATGTTTTACTTTAATATTATATATATATATACATTAAACAAATCTGTATTTGTTAAGAACTATTGAATATATTATTTGATTATGATCATTCTAGAGTCTTACATATATGCCAGATATATTATTTAATGATCAGGTGATGGAGGCCGATTTTGTAAACACATTTTTGTTTTATAAAATTCTGAAAATCATCCTCACCTCTTAAAAGAAAACTAATTAATTAAAAGTGCAGAGGTATTTTAATTTCCTGTTCCTCACCTGGCTCAAATACTTTTGTTTTTCTAAAATATAATCAATTGTGCATGTCATTTGGAACTTTGCATAGTTATAAAGCCAGTTCTTTTTATTATTGACAATTATGAAAATCAGTTAAATAAATGTTTAAAAAACAATGTTAAAAATAAGATTAAATTTAAATTCTTTTTTTTGATGGGGCAAATATAAATGCCATTTATTTTAATACGTTAGCCTCATAAATGTTTTTTTATAATGATATATATCAATCACAAACTTCTCAAGCTATAGTAGAATACATTTCTTAACAGATGTGAGTATGATCTCTAGGATGGACCTTCAATTAATCAGGGGTTATTAATCTTTATTGTTTTTTATGTATCGTTAGGCTTTAATTGATACAAGTAAAGTAATACATGACCGCTTATTCAAACTTATAATGTGGCTACTCAAGCTTGTTTTGTTTTTAGTAAGTGTCATAATTTCCAGGCTTTTATAATTAAGAGTCATTTATTGTTCATTTCTTCTATATTTAAATTGCAGCCGCTGGGTCATATATATATATATATATTCTACAAGCATATGATCATTCCTGCTTTGTGGAAATGGATTGGACGAATGTTCTGGATATGGTCACACCAAGGCAGACATATCTCTCATATACATACTCAGATAATTTTCTCTGTTGTCATTAATATTATTATCAGTGCAGACAAATTTCCTGCTTGATAATAAAAAGTTTATTATTGGTTGTAGGAGCAGATATTCATTCCTACTTCGTATGACTCTTTGATCCGATGAATTCTTGGGTATGGCTTCACCAAAGTATGCATACCATCTCTGTTTTATCATCAGATATACTACTCTGTTTTCATAACCTAGCACGATATTCAATATTTTCTTTTATGTATTTTAAAGTCTGACATTGCAAGCATGCAGTCAGTCATAATTCTAAGTTCATTGCGGTCATCTGTTAATGATTGTGATTTTAATATAGTTAAGTAAATACCTCTATCTTAACTGTTTCATTAATTAATAGTTAAATCATCATGGGGTGTCTGCTCTGGAGGTTATTAAGACATTTAAAGCCAATAGTCCCTCTATTATTTGTAAGTTAGCGATAGTTAAGCTGCTTGGTTGCTAAGAAATTTTTATTTTAACCTGTAAGAAACTCAATATAATCTTAGGTTTAAATTTAAACATATGAACTTTTATTTTGCTTTTGTTTTTTATTATTGTTACTAATAAATTTATATACATTTGTGACTTGTTTGTATAGTATTTTTTTTAGTGTTAAGGATCTCTTGTATCTTCCTGACCTCAGCCAGATATAATAAAAAGGCCATATATGCTAACATTAGAGGCATTGATTATGTGAAGATTATCCTGAGATGATAGGTAATGAGGTTCCACTTTGTATTGTTAGTGGCAGTGTTTATATTAAGGTTACACACAGACATGCAAGTTAGTGATCATTGCTTGTTTCCTAAGATTAATATTTACTGACTATATGTATCTGTCCGTTATAATATGGATATAATTTTTTTTTAAATTTAGTATTAAAGAATATTTGTCTTCAAGTAATAGAGAGTAAAATTTAATTAATTTAAAATATATATATATATATAGTAGTTTGATTCTTAATCTATTTTCTATTTCATTGGTAACAACTGAATTTTGAACAGAAAAATTCAATATTTTGATTTTTAAACTTCTGTGGTACAATATTTTGTATATAATAGTATATAACAGTAAATGAGTTTTTATATATTTATATTAGATGAAAGATGGGTTTCAATCTTGGCACCATATTATCAAAGATTTATAATAATCTGTTATTCAAGATGTGTATTATAGTTTTATAAATTTTGGTTCTTATAAATAATAAGTTGAATTGTTAATAAAATTCAAATATGTAGTAATATTAAACAATGCGATGATGATGTTCTATAATTTAAAAGTACACGTACTCCCAAAATAGTTTTTTTGTTTTTCAGTTTCAATAAAAAAAAAGAAACTTAATCTTTCAGCTGCCTGACTCGTGTAAAAATGAGGAGATTTGACGTTACTCTAAATCCGCTACTTTTTGTACTACGTTTACAAATTATAAAGTTCTGTAAGATGCTGCCCGCTCTTGAATTATTTTACAAGTAAGAAATTAATAAAAATGACCAAATATGTCAAACAATACCAAAGCACCGCCTTCTCTTGAATCTTATTGGCTGTTTAAATTTTGACAACAAAGAAAATGGCTGCCAAAAAGGAAAGAGTTACGATCGTTTTTTGTTTTATTTCGAAAATGATAAACGAATGTTTTAGAATATTTTAACAGTGTTTTTTGATGAATTACAAATTATTTTGATAAAATAATGGTAAAAATAAAATTATTTTAGAAAAATAGTTAAGATTTTAGCAATAATTATTTATTTATTGCAAAGTATAAACAAATCATGACTTAGTGAATCTTTTTGGTTGGTGATTACCGTTCCTTTAATTTCAACCGCTATTGAATACTTTCCAAAATATAAATCAAAATTTATTTTTGAAAAAACTTTCATTAACTTTCATAATCTGATGAATTATTAATATACTTTTTACAAACAAAACTAAAGTAAATATAATATTAAAACGTAAATATATTTTGACAATTGACTTTGTCTTCAGTTTGTGAACTGGCCAATTAAAAGTTTTGCTTTTTAACTCACTCAACCAATAATATAATTAGCGGTAAAGGTGCCAACCCTCCTAAAAAAACAGTTTACTCTTGGAATATTTTTAAAGGAATGATAATCAATTATTACCACCATCCCAGCATATCCACCCATGCATTGTATGATTTCTAAAGACTGGATTTTAACTAGCATAGGGATGTAAAAAGCATATATTTAGATTGAATTACAAACACAAAGTAAATGGATTAATAAAAAATATATTTAACAATTCATTAGTAATGAATAAATTAAACACTTGCATATATACTCACAACTATTATTATAATGAAAGCTATTTTAAGTTTAGGCTATGTTTCAAGTTAAGGCCATATGGTATTTATAATAATAAGATCTTACCACATTAAATATTGAAAGTCACTAACCACTATTTTTCAAGTACCTTTCTTTTAATATTTGATTGTTGTCTTACGTAGTCTTTCCAATGATAATCTCTGTGAACACTGATGATATTATAGAGAGTAAATATAGCAGCACTGGGGACTATATGAGGTATACTATCTGTAGGTAATTTATATGCCACTATTCATTTTCTCCTTCAGAGGCATTGCACGAACGGTGTTTTGAACTTCAGTGCTAATTTCTGGATCTGACTATTTCCAGGCATTTTGAAGGTGTAGTTTTTGGTTATTTTTCCATACATGGTAAGTGAATTTCTTCTAAATAAATTCATCATACTGACTGTTGTAATTGGAATACTGGAAAATACGTTAAATATAGTCAGTGAAATATGGCTTACAGTGGAATAAGAGTTTTAATCAATGGTTGTTTTTCTTTTCAGTATGGTTCAAGGTAACATGGCTTTAATAATTGACTGCACTCTAATGCCAAGCAATATGAAATGAACTGCTGGGATCCTAGAATTAGAATGATAGTGGTAATAATCAATGCCTAATTGTTTGTTTCTAACCTATTTATACCTATTTCGTGTTGTTCAAATAACATGGTTTTCAAACAACATATATGTCACCAGATAGGAAAATATGACCTTTTGTGTCATTACAAAAATGTATTTTTTGAAAAACACCCCCTTTATTCTTTTCAAAACATGTGGATATAAATTTTATGCACATTATATCATGTTTTTTTTATAAACAAAAGGAGAGAGAAAAAAAGTTTTTCTCTTCTTTTTTTTCTTTAGTTACATTTCGTAGCAAAGAAAGAAGGAAAATCATTGCTGACTTTTAAATTTTTAATTATAACTTTTAAAATATTATCAATTCCAAAATTTTATTATTTTTTTCAAGTCCACATCAGATTTTCTATAAAAATGGACACGTTGTTTAATTAAAACTTCCATTTGAAATGTAGATTAAACAAGGTTCAAAACTATGCAATTCAAATTCTTTGGTTTATGAATATCATTTTTTTTTTCCTTTACAGTATTACTATCATCCTCTTGTTTTTTATATATTACAAAATAATACTTAATAATCTTTTTAAAAATGTGCATGAATTAATTTTTTTTTAATTCTTTAGGCGGTGTACTTTTTTATTTCTCAAGTGATATACTTATATGTGCACACACACAAATGCCTGTTGTATATTTATTAATCAGTTCACATGAGTTTTTATTAAACACATTTTTTTTTCATTGCATTGTTACAGTATAACCAATCTGGGCTATATAGGATTTGTTATAGCTACAATATATATATATATTTGATTTGTAAAAGTATTCTGATTGGTTACAAATATTTTGCTAGCTGATCTAAATCATGACATATATATTTCTAGATTTTTTTTTATGATGTGTGTAAAAGGTAACACATTTTGTATATGCTGATGTATATATATATATGATTTTTTAGAAATAGAAAATTATGCAAAACTATAAAAGAAAAAGTTTATTTCACAAATAATACTTTATTTTTGACTTTTCAAAAATAACTTGTTCAATAGATAATATTAAAACAATTTAATAAAAGGTTTTGGGTTTTTATATACCTGTTTACAAGTTAAGTTTTGTAAATGGCTTTCAAATCTCAATTAAAGTCAAAGCTAGAGTTATTATAGTCATAAAAATCTTCATTGTCAGCTTTAATAGTCATATTATATTTCAAGAATTGTCACTTTATTCAACACAAGGGAATTTTTTTAAGAAGCATTAAACATCTTAATCATAAAGGGTTATCTATTCTTCTGAAATGGTGAATTAATAATAGTTTAGATCCAATTTAATTAAATATGAAATCTGCCAACAAATTTTTTATTTTAGCATCAACTTTTACTGAAAGTGTTTTTTTTTTTTAATATATGGAGGGGGGGTGGCTAATTTATTTTTATGAAATTTTAAACAAATGAGTTTTTGAAGATGTGACAGTTTGCATAGTTACAAAAAGAGCAGCATCTGTTGCTCACTAACTTAGACGCATTTTAAATCATTTTAAAATTGAGAGAAAAACCTAAAGATAATTTTTTTTATGTTAATCGTACTGATATAGTATATGTATTTACATGCATTAATAAATAATGTCTATATACATGCACACACATTTAGATAAGGTATTGAATTCACTCTTATACTGATGAAACTAGAATCCTTATCTAATTAAAAAACTATTAATGCTTCTAAACAAATGGTTAACAGTAATCCACAATAAATGTCAGTATTAATCCAATTAGGTCTACAAAATGTTATATTTCTTTGAGTGTAAACTTATATTGGGGAGTAGTTGGTTAATTGGTAGAATGGTTGCTAATTTCAATTTTTTCATGGAGGGGATCTCAAGTTTCAAGTATTGACACCAGTTTACTACCTATTGCAATAACTATGAAAATTTAACCCATCTACAGTCTAGCTCTTCGAAAAAATTTCATAATTAATGTTCAAGAAAGTCAGATATTTTATTAGCCAATGCTATAAAAAAATGTTCAATTCCTTTTGGATTGGTTTGTTATCAACTTAAGAATATATCAGTTTAAAAATATTAATAGTTTTTAGGTAAAAGGATAGACTTGGATGTTAAAATGCAATCCAAATAAATTATTGTGTAGTTGTTAATAAGTTACAAGGTAGGATATTTTGGTTCAGAAATATAACTACTTCAGATAAACAAATTACATGTAAAGTCTTTATTTTTCCAAATGTATTACATGAAAGTAGATAGTGATCAATATAAATATATAATTTATTTAAGAATGCTTCTTAGGTATTTTCGAAATAGAATGGGAAAAATTACAAGACAAGTTGATATGCTTTATAGTATTTTGGGTGTATGAATATCGAATGTACTTTTGTATTGCCATATTTTCAATGATTTCAATATATAACTTAGTTGAAGATCAATAGTCTTCCTAAAAAAGTATTTGTAATGTACTTGAATATAGCTCTGGTTTGAAGGTAGATTTTATTAAATATTAAAAAGACTACAAAGACATTTTAAAGAGATGCAGTGTTAATTGGTGTAACTGAGATTTCAATGCAATGTGAGCTAAAACTTTGACAAGATACTGAAGTTTTTCAGAAAGTGATTTTCTATAAGAAATCAAATAACAATGGGAATAGTATGCTATTGATGTGAATTTATATCTATAATCTACTGAGTGATGGACCTTTATGCAAGGATTCACTGTAGTAATCATTCTCAATTTGTACCCAATATTTTGATTTATATTTGACTATTCATTATAATGATTATGAAACAAAATTTCTATTCTTTTTTTTAAAATGCCATTTTCAAAATAGTGGCCATTTTATAAGATTGATGATGTCGTATAGTGGGGACTTATGTTATCAGAAAGAAAACGGTGATGTTCACACTAAAATGTACAGTACAGAGTTTATTCATTATATACAGCAAGGTATACAACATTATTGTAAATATATGAAAGCAAGCCACACACACCTAAACAATATCAAGAATTGCATTCTATTTGTTGTCAATGCAATCTTTTTTTATAGTAATAAAGATGGTTATCCACCTTTATCTATGGTCTAATATGACTGTATAGGCTCTAGAGATTGGCATCTGACATCCAAGAGATTGAAATTTGTAATTCAAAGGTTAAATAAATCTTATTAAACAAGGAAATATTACTGCATAAAATATTTTTATTATGAAACGAAAATATGATTAATGTACTGTATTTATTTAATTTTCATCCATTGTTCTTGCAAAATAATTCATTAATGGCATATCAAAGACTCTCATCATTAATGATTATAAAAGCAAAAAAAAAAATGTGTTTCATTCAATACAGTAAGTAATCCAAAGTCTATTTTCCTGATGTAATATAACTACCAAATATATTGATATTGTATTTTAAAATGTATACATTTTAAAAATTGTATATTTATTCACTTGGAAAAATTGCAATCATTATAAATGTACATTTTAGTTGCACCATTGCAAATTATTTTGAGAAGAAAAGAAATATTTTGTACAGTATGTAATTAATACTCAATTTTCTTGATCAAAATTTCTAAATGTAAGTTTCAAATATCATTTATTGTATAAGTATTTGATTAATTTTAAATCTTAATTTCATAATTTTGTTTCAGACATATGCAATCCAAAAGTGATATTACTGCAATCATAAAAACATATAGTACTGCAAAAAGGAATAGAAATTTCATTCAGCATAAAACTAAAAATTATCTTAATAATTTTAAATTATATATTGTATCAACTAAAATATTCAGTCACTGAAATTTGAATTTAACTTTTCAGTCAAATCAAAACTGTTATAATCATAAATGTAAAGTATTTTTAGTAAAAAAAAGGCAGGTGGAAGATGATTTAATGTATTATGCAATTTATAATAAACTTTATGTGATCAAAAGTTACTAAATCTAAGTTAAAAACAATTATTACTTACTCACATATCCAAACAAATTGCAACATTATTGTAAACTTAAATTAAATATAGTAGCAAAAAAAAAAAATACAAATTTCATTTAGCATAAAATTAAAAATAAATGGTATTCATGTAGCATGCCTCCTGGAAGCTTGCCATCCATTTTTTTTTTAAATAATCAATTTTTAGGGCTGCTAAAATATAATATAAACAATATGGCTGACTCTAACTTGTCATATTTAATGTTTGTTTTATTTATTAAAATGATAAAGAATAAAAGTCCAAAGGGTTGTGATTAAAACGTTTTTTTAACCGTTTCATATTTCGAGGAGTTAGAGCTGCGTTTCAGTTTTTTTAAATTTAAATTTGTGTTTTTCACTCTTTTTTTTATGGCTTTAAAATTCATGTATATTTATTTTCTAATATTTTAAATACAAAAAAAAATAAATCAAAAAATGGCAGGGAAAATCGAATAGGCAGTCCAAAAAAGGATCTTAAACTTTCGCAATCTCAAACCTTACATGTTTACTTCGAGAAATTATTATGATGGTCTAGATAATATTTACAGTGGTCTAAAAACTTCATTTTTTGGAAAGTTTATGATTATATTGGTATCATAATTATGCAATAATTATTAAAAATGAAAAGTAAATGTTATTACATATTTATATTTTATAGAAATGTTTTATTTTTAAATATAAAATAATATTTTCTTCTAAATATTGTTACTATAGAGATTAAGGTTACGGAAAACACAGCTGTCTACAAAATGAGGCCATTCACCTGATTGGTATTATATTTAGCGATATAAAAATTATGAAAAAATTGTAAACTTTTTAAGCATAAATTGATAGATTTAGTAGTTATTAAAAAAAATTTCGTTCAGATTTTTAAATCAATTGTGAAACAATGAAGATTCCGTTCATATTTATAAATTGAATCGGCTCCACCTGAAATTTGATGATGTGACTACATTTTGTTTTGGATAAATACATATTTTTAAATAATTCCAGAAATCAAATGTGATTTTTTTAAAATTTATTTAATATCTAAACAAAAATATCTGTCGAATGAAGTCAAATTTATTATATTCTGATAAATAATAAAGATCTAATAACAAAATGAACGTTGAAAGCTTGAATCTAGTGAGAATAAAGAATGCTATCAGAAAATTAGTGCAGTAAGAGAGGGTTTAATAATCCATTTTCAATGTCTAAATATTTGTATATGAAAATGCAATAAAACTAAATTTAAGAAGATTCATGCTTTTAATTTGTATTATTTGAAAAAATTCTAGTCATTTTAAGAAAGTGGCTACTGCACATAATAAAATATGACATCACCTGCCATAAAAAAGACCAGAGCTAGCATATTTATATATAAAGTGCTGTTTATTTAGATCTGTATAGTAATTATGCAAAAAGAAAATCTTAAATATTGATTACTATGTATTAGATATATTTTTTTATTTTATAATTTGTCAGAATATATATATATAAATTATTAATCAATGTCTGTATTCCAATTATTTTGAATAATTATATATATATATATTTAAATTAACTACATGATTAGGTTTTGATAGTGTGTATTAACTATATGTTGGCTACCCTTAAACTGATAATAAATAAGTCTTTATGGCCAAAACAGTACAGTTATGTGAAATATTATTATTTTTTTTTTTTTTAATTCTAAATAATTTTACATAAATAATGTAAGACTGAATTTTTTAAAAATAAAACTTCCATATGGTTTTTTTTTTAATGTAATGAGAAACAATTTTGCATAACACAAAAAAATTTCATCTGTGAGCTTACTCTCCTTTTTTATTCCATTTTACTATATGTTTGTATAATGAAGTCCAAACATTTGTTTCAAACAATATTGAATTTTTTTTTTTTCACAGATTGTTTTTTTAAAAGTTTGCAACTATATACATTTTTAGCTGGAATCATAGCAGCAACTAATACCAGTGAACACAACACCACTTCTTCAATCTGTGGATCAATGAATCATCACAACTTTCAAAATGTACTGCCTTCAATAACTAATATAGCATCTTGTTGACACTTTGGAAGGATACCAATAAGTCAATTCCATAACTTTGGAAAGACTTCAATATAAAAACAGCTATTGATTTTATAGGCAAGGAATGAACCAAGGTCACATAACTTAATCTTGTGCAAGAAAGTATACCAACAATTGATTACAAGCACCAAAGTCAAAAAGACCTTCTTCAATCATATGAAAAACTATATTTGATCTAACAAAGAAAGCATTTACAGAAGTTGATGATGACAACATTAAAAAGCTTTTGAAATCACACATGGATAAATTAACTAATGAGGTATTAATGTAACTGGATGAAGAAAAATAAGCCAATGAAGAAAATAAAATTGACAAGCTTATAGAGAAGAACCTGGACATCAAAAAACTGAAGGAACTGATTTTGTATCATGAGACTATGAACAGCATAAAGTCAACAAATGACACCTTTTAAGATATATGAAAAAAAACTCAGAAAAAACTTAGAGATCCTCAGTCATCAACACCTGGTATACCTTTTCCAAAAAATTCAAGACTATGAAAAGATTTAGAAGACAACAGCAAAAGACTCTTAAAGTGGACAATTGATGACTCAGAAAATGACTGTTAAAGGGATGGATTATAAGAAAAAAAAAACAATTTTAAGCCAAATATATATATATTTTTTTTTACATAGATTTAAGTTCCATTGATTTGCATACATATTTTAAAGTTCGTCCTTGCATAATACATATACAGCGTATTTCACACATGCTTTTATTGTACATAAGAGACTTTTTAAAATTACTATATTTACTAAGTTAAGTTGTTTGTTAATGTATTTACAATTTTGGTAAAACATTATCAGCAGAAACAAGTTAAATTTTTCCCATAAAAATCCATTATAATTCCTTGCCTGTTTACAATGAGTTTTGGGAATTAATTCTTCTCATTAAGCAGGGTAAAAGTGTATTTTTGTTTGGAAATTAATCACAAAACTCATGTTTAGCTTTGTTGGATTTTGTCTTCTTTTATCTTTTTTTTTTTTGTGGGTTTGTGGAATTATGAAGGGTTTTCGGTTCACTTCAGTCTGCTAATGATGAAAATAATAATAATATTGAATTATTGACTTTATATCCTAAAGATTCCTTGCATTAGCTGAGGAAAGTAAAAAAAAAATGTTTTGTTTTGTCAGTTGGTCTTTTGGATGACTGACCATATGATTATTTTTGTATTATGTAAATAATTTAATAATTTCTATTTCCTAGTTTTAAATATATGAGTGACAAATTAAATATATTTATGTAAAAACATTTCTAATAGATTGCAAATTAGTAATTAAAATACTTAGACACTAATTATAGTCCTATCATTTGTTTCTTTTAAACTTTTAAAAATTTAACCCAAAGCTCTTTCTAATATAAAAGTAGATGTGTAGCATGTTGTTATTTAATATGATAATCTGCTTGTTATGTATGATCTATTTTGAATTTTTTTTTCAATAATGAAATTGGATGATTTAGATTTGAATTTTTCTTAATATTTGTACAAATTGTATATTTTTTAAGTTTATTATTTCCAACTTTCATGTTTGATTAGCTATCCTCCTGCATGTTTTAGTTCTCTCGATATTATTTTAAAATGTTTAATGAAGGATTCCAAAGATGAAATCATTGAACATTTTGTTTCCTAATTTTTTTTTTTTTTTTATAATTCAACTACTGTAAATTTTTATATACATTGTTATTATAATTTGTTTTTTTATTTTTATAAAATATTGTAATTTAATTGATGTAGATGTAAAAAAAGGTTTTATGATACTTTGGTATTAACTATGCTATGACGTACTACACTGAAAGCATACTATTCTAATCTTATGATCTTTAAGATAATGTCTCCAAGTGATTTGCGAACAAACTTAATAAAGTTTGCCCGCAGATCACATGGAGAAGTCACCTTGAAGATCGCAAGATTAGAATAGTATGCCTTCGGGGTAGTACATCATAGCATTGTTAATACCAAAGAAGGAGACGTTGAACGTCACCATGTTGGTCATTGTGAAATAATAACTAATAATTTACTACGAAAAAAAAATTATCGAAAATGAATATTATAAATAATCATTACAATTTTTATCGATATTTAACTAATCATTTGACCCTGAAACGATAAAAAATTATCAAAAATGAATATTATAAATAATCATTAACTAATCATTTGACCCCAAAACAAAGAAATGAACTAATCATATATATTTTCAGACTATAAGCCATTGTGAAATAATAACTAATAATTTACTACGATAAAAAATTATCAAAAATGAATATTATAAATAATCATTATAATTTTTTAGGGATATTTAACTAATCATTTGACCCTGAAACATAGAAATGAACTAATCATTAGAATTTTTTCAGACTAAATTTTCAGTCCAAAAATGAGACACATTTATTTTCAAAACAGTAGTAATAATTTACTCTGATACCGAAATGCAATAATAAGTAATAATTTATTACAGTAACATATTATCAAAAATAAATATTATAATCATCATAGCATAGTTAATACCAAAGAAGGAGACATCACCACGTTGGCCATTGCGAAATAATAACTAATAATTTACTATGATAAAAAGTTTTAACGATATTTAACTAATCATTTGATCCTGAAACAAAGAAACGAACTAATCATTATTAATTTTTGTCAGACTAAAGCATGTATTGCCCGGAAAAACCATCGGAGAATCCCCCCCCCTCTTGCCAATTTTCAGTCCAAAAATGACACATTTACTTTTAGAACTGCAGTAATAACTTACTCCGATAATAAATGGGCTAATAAGTAATATTTTATTACAATAAAATATTAATCAAAAATAAGTATTATAAATAATCTTTATAATTTTTAATGGTATTTAACTAATTATTTACATTTAAAAAAAAAGAAGCAAATTGTTCTTAATTATTAACTACAAATAACTGCCTTTATGAGATAGTTCAATACTGAAATTCAATCGCTTCTTCTTCGGAAGACAGTAAGTCCCATAATTTAATATGACTTTCTTTTCCTTTTCTTGGTTTTTGCACATACATTTTGGTTAATTAAGTCATAAATGGTAATTAGTAATACAATTAGATATATTAGTAATAAAATTTGATAAATTAGGAATACAATTTGATAAATTAGTAATAAAATTTGATAAAATTAGTAATAAAATCAATAAATCAGTAATAGTTCAGCGATCAAAATATAAAATAAGCAATCAAAATATTCAATTCTTACAATGGTTGATCAGACACAGTAAAAGGAAAAAAAATGTCTCACTTGGTCAATGCAAGCAGGTAAAAGACAGATATTTACCCAGAATTCACTGAAGTATTTTAAAATCTCGAAGGTGACCATGAAAACACCTTGACCACTTCTATCGATTAGTCATGACAATGTTTCAGTTGCCATGACATTGTTTTGGGTCTTCGTCAATGATATCTACTGGTGGGTTGTGTAGTACATCATAGCTTAGTTAATACCAAAGCACCAGTTTGATATATCTACATCAAAATAAAGTTTTAACCCTGCCCTCTTTAATTTTCAAAATCAATAATTGCAGCAAAAATTAAATTTATACAGAATGAAAATAAAATAAATGCACTTGAAACGATGATTTAATTGTTTTACAAAAATTTAAATAAAATGTAATTCTTGTGAAAATAATACATTTTATTGTGGAAGTGTAAAAGCTGCTGCAGTTATACTAATAAAGTACCTTTTATAGCTTTATTTTATTTTTAAATGGAAATTAGAAGGGAGTTATTCACACAATATTAGGATAAAATAAAAGATAACTTAGCTATGAAATAACCACATATTTATTTGCCAAATGTACCTAGGCAAGGGTTGAATAATTTATATTTTCATAGTTATGTAACTCCGTGTATTCTAAATTCTCTATAAATAAATAGTATTCAATATTCAAATGAGCCATTAATCTGTTCAGTCTCTAGGTCTTCAGATTTAATATTACTCATTAATGGGTTTTTTGTCACTTGATAATTTATCAAATCCATATATATATAAAATCCTTCTAGTAACTTTAGAATCAAATTCAATAATAATATATGACATCTTGCAACTGGATTTTTAAGCTATTGATGATGTATTAATTGAGTACTCTACACTATTCACATTTCTTCATCATAAATTTTTTTTAGACTATTGGTTTTATTTTCAGATTCAACATCTAATCATAAAGTTCTAGAAAAAAAAGTATAATTTTCATTTGTATTGACTGCCACTACAGGCTATGGTAATGAACATCTCCTTCTAATGAATAAATATTCTGTAGATCTTAGTTCAAACTCATATTTGTTCTAATGTTTTTGTTATAATTTCTGGTTATAACTTGCAGATGTGTATGATGTCACAAATACTATCTAATCTTACTTAACTAATCATGCACACACACACACACAAAATGTGTGAGAATAAGTTTAAAATAGGTTGAACCAATTAATCAACAACATATTTATTAAAATAATAGAAATTATAAAATCTAATACAAACAATACCACAGTTTTCAATATGGCTATGATTATGAGGCACGGAATCTCGAAAGCACTCAGCCTTCACTGAGTGATTAATAGTGTTTAGGCATATAGCTTCTGCAATTTGCACATCATATGTGCTTTATAGATTATTAAAATCTATTATTATAAAAAGCATTAGTCTTATTATTTCTGAAATATATATATATGTTTTTTACTATTTCCTGTGGATTTCAAATTTGGATATTATATAGAAGAGTGTTATAGGAATTGCAAACTATAGAGTGAAATGTGGAGGGATATGTGTTATGACTATCAAAGACTGAGTAAAATAAATGTATGTGTATATATACAAATATGCATCTCTGATATTATTAAAATAATTAAAAAGACTGAAATCAAACTGATTGGACTAATTTTTAGAAGAGATAATAATAGTTGAAACCATCTGGATTCTTAGGTAATTTTAATTGTTATACAAGAAACAATATGTCACATGAATGTATATAATGATAAATTTAGCTGAAGAGATGATGAAGAAAACCATAGATTGAAAATACAGAAATAAACAATGATATTTTCATTCTGTAATTAATTTACAATAATTGAAAAATGATATATATTTGTAATCAGAAATTAAGAAGATAAGCAGTGTATTAGCAATTCTCCTTTGAATAATTGTAAGAAGTTATGAAATATAAGCCCAACTGTAAGAATATTTTTTCAGATTCTTTCGGAGAATGAAAACAATTTTTATTTGCAATATAAATAATTAGAATTAGTAAGATGCCCAAATTTGTGTCATATTTCAGTTATCCCCTCCTCCCGTCGACATTGGTTTGACCAACTTAATTTAGAATAAAATTTCAACTCATTTACTGGTCAATATTAAATGATTAGCTGCTTGGTTATTTCAAAATATTTTATTGACTGACAAAAAACATGCAAACCTTTTGGATTTCAGTTGGTCATGGGGTAGGTTAATGCTTTATAAAAAATGTTAAGTAAAGTCTTGATAGTTTACATTTATGAGGGAAATTGAATTAAATTATTTATTCAGTATGTTCATAATGTTTTGTGCTTATTAGAGCATAGAAGTAAAAGACCAGACTTGAGGGTTAAAGATTTTTGGATCAAACCTCAATCTGCTACTTCTGGTGCTTAAATTTTATAAAATTCTCTGAGCTATTATATTAATTAGTCAATTATTTCAATTATAAATGCTGATGATTTCAAGCAAAAGTATATTGCTAAAACAAAATAAATTTTTAATATTTAAAACTTAGTCTGCTATTTCGTACCGTCTTTTTTTAACTTTATTACAAAGAATTATTATTTTGAGAGTTTTCATTATTATTATTTATTAATAGTTTTGGAATTTTATGATTTGTCTTGACAATTTATTTTTAAAACCTGCACATTCTTGATCACGTACGGATAATATAAATGAGGAGGAAATGAAGGATTCTTAAAGACATGAGTTAGGCTTTGATAATAAATTTTACATTTACGTTCATAAAATGGTGAGAAAATGTCCTTAGCAGCTGTTCTACACCATTCTTAGATTATATATGGAATTAAGTAAAGAATAATGAAATAGTACTGTTTAAAGTTTTTGCTAATTATATAACAATTTTACAATTAAGCTTTCTTATATATGTTTGTGTTTATGTATGTGAGCACATGAATGAGATGTATATATACACTCTTTAAAAAAGTGAACTTTTACGCATATATTTTGTCTTATATATACTTGAATATATTTGTAGCTCAATATTGGACAACTAATTAAAGAGAATATTGTCATGAGCCTAATTTAAAAAATATATAGTATGAAACTTTAAATCTATGTTAATTAAAACATGTAAATGAATGGAATCATAGAGTCGCAAATAAATAAATTAAAAACAATACTAATGAATGAATTAAAAAATGGCAAATGAAAGGAAAAGATAAAGTTGAAGAAAAAGTAAGATTGGTGCACTTAATATCATCATCAGCTATCAGTCCACTGCAGGATGAAGGTCTCTCCAAGTTCAATCCATCTTCTCTGATCTTTATCTTCTTTTTTCCACATCATCCCTGCACACTTTCTTATTTCATCTATCCATTTTCACATGTGGTCTCCTTCTGCATCTTTTACAATCTCTTGGAATCCAGTTTAAGATTTCAATTGTTCATCTATTATCATCTCTTCTAGCAATATGTCCAGCCCAATTCCACTTCAGTCTTTTAATTTTTTAATGAGGTCAGTAATACTTGTTTGTTCTCTTACCCATATATTGCGCTTTCGATCTCTTCTTGTAACTCCCAACATGCATCTCTCCATACTTCTTTGAGTGGTCTGAAGGCTCTGTATTGCTCTTGTATTAAGTGTCCAAGTCTCAGATCCATAAGTAAGAACTGGTAAAACAGATTTATTAAAAAAACCTTCTTTTTCAAACACATAGGTATATTTTCTTTTTGTATCAAGTTATTTCTATCAAAAGCATTCCAACCAAGTTTAATTCTATGATTAATTTCATCCATTATGTTTCCCTCTGTTTTAATAATCTGACCAAGGTATTTGTAACTGTTAACTTCCTCTAACTCATCATAATCAATCTTTATTTTCATATTTTGAGAAAATCCATTAAACATTATTTTAGTCTTTTTAATAGTTATCTTTAGTCCTACTTTCATCTAATAACTCCTGCAACATTTCCTCCAACTCTAAAGCATTATTTGCAAAAACAACTGCATCATCTGCAAAATCTAAATGACTTAAATAATCTCCATTTACTTTCACTCCTTTAGCTTCCCATTTTAATCCACAAAATACTTCTTACAACACTGCTGTAAAAAGTTTTGGAGATGTGGAGTCACCCTGCCTTACTCCCTTCTCAATGTTGACTTTCTTTAGTATCATTATAAGACAAAATATTTTACGGTAATATCTCCACACTAAAACTCAATATATATTTATTTATATTACTCTATTTATTTCTATACTTAGCGCTTTTGAAGGAACGATGCCTTCATTTTCAAAGCTATAGATAGATAGTTCTAATAACGATGTTCAATTTATTTTAAAACCAACAAATGCAAATTATTCAAATCAGGTCTGCCATTTCTACGAGATTGCGTAAAACGTCTCTTTTATTTAACGAGTTTTCTTCTAAATTAATGAAATAGGTCTCCTTAATTTTTCTTCTTATCTCATGTCGCTCACTGCACATCACTTGCGGATTGTCCGGTATACATGAATGACCTGTAGCGGTTTTATGCTGAGCAAAGTATAGAAATAAATAGAATAATATAAATAAATATATATTGAGTTTTAGTGTGGAGATATTATCGAAAAATATCTTGTCTTATTACCTATATAAACCACACATTTAGTTATTTAATAGTATCATTATGTAATCTAATTGTTGCTGTTGCATTTTTATAAATATTCTTCAAAATATGACAATATCCTGGATCTATACCTTAATGATCCAATGCTTTAATCAATGAAGAAATGTTTAATATAAAAGAATATTAATAAAAAATAATAATATAAATTATAAAGATCCATGAATGCTAAATGAATTTTGCTTGAACACTCTTGTTAAAATAATAATCAGAAATATTAAAAGAATAGAGCTTTATAAATAAAATAAAATGAAATATTCATATGTATGTTTGTAAGTATCTATATATATTCTAATATTCTCACGGATGTATATATATATATATAGTAAAAATCAGTCATATATCACATGACCTATATAGCTTGTATTACCAATATGTAATATATAAAGAGCCTGCTACTAGCTCTAAACAAGCTTATTTTTTTTTATGATAAATGCTACAAGAGAAAATACATGAAGCCTTTATCTATGATGGTCCCCATACCCAGACCGGTTTCGAGCTATGGCTCTCATCAGTGAGGAGCTAGGACATAAGATTCAAAATATTAACTCAAGCCAAGCATTTATCTAATTCTTAAATATTAAGAAAAAGATCCAAATCTTCAGACACCTACATGTCTTCAAACTCAGCTCTTTAAGCAAAGAAACTATATGAGCCTGAACTAAATTCAGAGATCCCATATTTTAGTAGGCTTAGCAATTTAATATAGCCAAAGCCCTAATAGCAAAATTATAATAGTAAAAATCAGTCATATATCACATGACCTATATAGCTTGTATTACCAATGTGTAATATATAAAGAGCCTGCTACTAGCTCTAAACAAGCTTTTTTTTTATGATAAATGCTACAAGAGAAAATACATGAAGCCTTTATCTATGATGGTCCCCATCCCCAGACCGGTTTTGAGCTTGGCTTGAGTTAATATGTTGAATCTTATGTCCTAGCTCCTCACTGATGAGAGCCATAGCTCGAAACCGGTCTGGGGATGGGGACCATCATATATAAAGGCTTCATGTATTTTCTCTTGTAGCATTTATCATAAAAAAAAAGCTTGTTTAGAGCTAGTAGCAGGCTCTTTATATATTACATATTGGTAATACAAGCTATATAGGTCATGTGATATATGACTGACTTTTACTATTATAATTTTGCTATTAGGGCTTTGGCTATATTAAATTGCTAAGCCTACTAAAATATGGGATCTCTGAATTTAGTTCAGGCTCATATAGTTTCTTTGGTTAAAGAGCTGAGTTTAAAGACATGTAGGTGTCTGAAGATTTGGATCTTTTTCTTACTATTTAAGAATTAGATAAATGCTTGGCTTGAGTTAATATTTTGAATCTTATGTTCTATCTCCTCACTGATGAGAGCCATAGCTCGAAACTGGTCTGGGGATGGGGACCATCATAGATAAATGCTTCATGTATTTTCTCTTGTAGCATTTATCATAAAAAAAAGCTTGTTTAGAGCTAGTAGCAGGCTCTTTATATATATATTGTACATTTTAATAGTGTAAAGAATCTTGTTATTTATTTACTTTTGACTTAGCTCTAAATTTGAGATACTAGATCAGTTTATACCAAGGCATGTCATACTTCCAAAAATGATGATCAAGGGTTGTCTATTTTCTTCAACAGGTTCTGACAAAAGTACTTAATGTAATACATATACATGGTATAGGATTTATTAAGCAGATTAATGAAATTTCCTATTGTAGATACAAGAAAAATATTTAAGAAATGGATTAATGTAATCTTTTGTGATATAATAATAATACCTATTATGTAGATATATAAATAAAAATGGTACTTGAATATTAGTCCTGCAAGACGGAGCATGTATTAGACATGCTACACTTTTTCATATCATTCTGATCACTTTGAAATCTTGTGATGTGATGAAATTAACATTTACACGGATCTTGATCATGATATTTTTTGCAAGATGTGCAAAAAGTGACATGTATCCAGATATTGTACATGTTTTTTTTTTGCAAGATTTATAAAGTTATCGGCAGGTTGAATACTTATGTGAAAAGGTGTAGCATATCTAATACATGCTCTGTGTTGCAGGACTAAAAATACCATTTTCACACAACTAAAAGGGTAAAATATGGAGTGGAATTAAATTTTCCAACTTTCACACGAAAAACTTTAAAATTTATAATAATAGTAAATCGATATTAAAAAGAAACATTTTAAAAATAAATATTGATTTGCCATACAAAAATATATATATGACTTTTACACTGTAAAATTTATAACAACACTGAAGATATGAATTTTACATATAATGATTTTTGAGTTATGAGATGGATTATTATGTTAAAATATATAATTGCTTTTTTTTTTCTTCAAAACTGCTAACAATGAATCGTATTTTGACATGTTACCCAATTTTGTTTGGATAATATAGTTTTTCAAATTCAACGAAGTATGTGACTTTAATTTAATGGTATTCTATCTAGCTTTGTAAATAGTTGTCCATGAATTTTTTAATAAAATACTTCCAATTTGACATGAACCAATTGATTCTCCATTCAGATCTCTAGATTTTACTCTTATGGGGATATCTTAATTCAGTTTAGCTAGATATCCATTTATTAACCAATATTTGAAAGGAAATCAAGTCATATATCATGTGACTTAATTTAATACGCTATTAAATGTGGATCCATTTTTATACTATATTATTTTCTAATTGTGCATGATTATTCTAAATCTATATAAAGTGTTAAAACGTTATAAATTTAAGTAAAAATATTGTTTTCAAAAGTTATTTAAATAAGTATGTTTTGTGTATTTTTAAATCTCTTAATAGAAATTTGTGAAATTATTATTGCAAAGAGAAGAAATTCAATATTTATTATTTTTACTTAATTAATTGGTCTTTATTGAAATATATACATTTTGATTATGCTAAATCAAATCTACATATCTTTATATTATTCCATTTTATTTCTCTTTGATATAGAGATGTATTATAGGTTTCCAAAAAAGCTGGAGTAGAGAAATATATATTGGCAACATTTTTAGATTTTTTCAATATATATATAAATTTTATATCCATGTTCTTTAAATTTGTTACTATTTCTTATGTTTTTGTTCAATTATATAGTTAATTCATATTTATAACATTTCAATGAAGTGAAGTGATATGTTAAATAGTGAAAAAAAATTAAAAATAATATGAACTTTAATACATATTTGATTAAAAATCACTTAGTATTGATATAGATTTATTATACTTTTTAGATCATTGACATTACTGATGGTTAAAGATTTTATGTTATTATATATTTAATGTTTAGATGTGGAACAAAGTGCACAAAAATCCATGTTTTATATAATAATAACATATGTATTTGCTATTTATTACATATTTAATCTGGCAATGATATATTTAACTAGTGGTGTATAGTTGCTAATGAAACAACAATTGTCTGTGTGTGGTGTATTTTGAATATTATATTGCATGCATAAAAATTATGCATGTGAGTTTGTATTTATATTTTTACACTTTTGCAAATATACCATATTTATATCTAAAAGCATGGATTATTGTTTTAACCTGGTTGCTGAGTGTTAAAATTTGCTGCACTTTTCTAAGTTGAGGGAGCAAAATACATGGTTAATGTGAGAGAACTGCTTTGATATGTTATATTAATAGTTTACAGTTTTTATGTTACATGTGCAGTAGAATGAGCTAGAAATTAGCATGGTGTTACACACACACACACACACACAATGTAACTCCTTAACAATAGGTATTCATTTCTAAAAAGTGTTACAATAACCAAATCATAATTAAAAGCAAATTTTTTATGAAGTATAGAGATGTATATAGTATTCATAAATTTTTTTGAAAAAAAAAAAAGGCTATAAACCAATAAATAAATGGATAAGTTTAACAAGTTTGCTATATCTGACTATATTCGATGTTAATGTTTTATAAAGGTAGCTTTATATATCTATAAATAATATTGATAAACTATAAGGTTGTTGCTGAAAGAAGTTATTTTTAAATTATGTTTTATTTATTGACTATGATTATTGCAGTAGTTATCTTGCTCTTTGGATACTTTTGTTTTGTCTTTAAAAAATGTTACAATAAACAAATCTTCCTTAAAAGAAGTAAATAATATAAGAATTATAGATATATTTATAATAATATTCATTTACAATGACAGTTTTTAAATGCAAGTATAATATATGTATACCGAACTTAGATGTAATTAGAGGGGATTTGAACACAGACTTTCAAGCTCTCTTCAGCTGTCCACTCCGTCTTATATAACCGATATTCATGACCACATATATATTGGAGATCATTTATCTTTTGCGGATGTATGTGGTTATATGTATCGGTTATATAAGATGGAATGGTTGGCTGAAGGGTCCCCTCAAATGACAATTTTATCGGCTTTCTATTTTTAAAATTTTTAAAAATGTTTAGCAAATTGTATAATGCAAGGTATCGTGATTAGAATAAAACTAAGTTTCAAGCATATTTTTTATTTTAATTTATTTAAGAAGTGCTTGTTTTAAGCATATTTATTGTCAAAAATAGAGAATCTAACTTCAAATTCTTGGCATTACGTAAGTAAATAATTCTTGCTATTTTTTAAAAAAATGATTAAACATTATAAGGTATTTCTGCTATTATTTTAAATTCACTGTAGATGATTGTTTTAATACCTGCAAATTATAACAGTTCTTTTTATCAGATAAAATTCTTAATATTTATTCAAATTATAAAATGGGTATTGATCTAAATATCTGTTTTGTCCCCGAGTTATATTTATTTTTCTGAAGATGCCGGAGTTGTTATTATTTTTATTGATTGAAATGCTCATTTTTTGAGCAGCTTAAAAGTCTACTTGCATCAGTGCTAGTTGTGAATCAATGGATTTTATCCTTTGAGCAATACAATAATGATTTGTACACACATTCTTAATGCAGATTGCTGCTCTCCATTAAACAAAGCTGAAATGCCTAAGACTTTGAACACAATATTAGCAAGAAAACGATTGAGCTTTACTTATTTATTATTCATTTTCTGTGTTTACATGTTGGCGTATGTTCAATAAAATACTGCATCACTATTAGGGATTAAATTAAAATTTTAATATTGTAATTTTTATTTCCTTTTAAATGTTTCATGCAGATTTACATTTTAATAAGGATTGCTTTCAAATCATTCAACAAGAAAAACAAATTATTTTTAAAAACATTACAAGTAAGATTGCAAAGTTATTAAGACAAAAAAAAAAACAATGAAGTTTTATTTTTAATAATGAGTTTGAAATACAAAAATGCGATTTCATATTTTTTAACCCTTATTATATTTTTTTCATTATTAGCGATCGATTTAACGGGGGGTGGGCAGGTATTATTAATTTTTCATACATGTATATGTTAATGATTTTCTGGAAAACAGTCTTGATTTTAAGATATCTCCTAACATTAAAGTCTATTATCAAACAAGTAAAAAAACATTTTCAGTGGTATATTTATTATAGCTTTTCATTTAATTCTTAATAATCAGATGACTAGTTTGTTTGTTTTTTTATTAAGGAAAATACACGTTCAATCACAATATAAATCTTGTTGGTATACATTTGTTTGGATTTGTTACACGTATTACGACAATCATTAGTGTATAATTTTCCAAAATTAGAAAATATGCCCGTTTGATACCTTAGTTATTATTATGCCAAATTAATTTCATGATCAGAGCAAAAAGTTCATCATTCAAACTTGGTCTATAATTATTGTGTACTAGTTTTATATCAGAACAATTGGCTCTTCATTTAGTGACTTAGCCAGTGATCATTGTGCAGTCCATATTTTGATTGGCAGTGATCCTTTGTCATTCTCCATCTAACTGAACCATTTTTTAATCTTGAATTAATTTTTAATTAGCATGCCTGAGGATAGGCTCTTCATCCAATGGTCTGAGTTGCCCTCCACATGATCTGCCGATAAATTTTAGCGATTAACTTTGTCCGCAAATCACTAGGAGATATTATTTTAAAGATCGGAAGATTAGAGTAATATGTCTTTGGGTAATACGTCATACCAAGAAAAATACTAAAGTATCTAATTTCTTATAGCCGTTATTTTTTGGAAGGCAGATTAATAGCTATCAAATTCAATTATAGCTGTTAAATCTTTACTGTTAACATAATGAATACATGCCAAATAATTATTCTTTAAATTTCTTATCATTAATAAATCTAAAAATTTTCATTCAACAAAATCTAATTTCCTTCTTTCTAAAATATATTTTAGAGAATGATGAAAAATATTAAATTTATTTAACATTTCTTCTAGTTTATCATTTTAAACTACAAATAAACAATCTTCAGCATATTTAACAAACAACTTTAAATACATACAATCATTATTAATAATTTTCTCATTCAAGTAATTAATATAAACTGAAGAAATTAAAGGAGAAATAATATAATCTATTATCCACTCTTCCTTAATTTTATAAAACATACCATTGTAAGTAAAACATAGAATTCTTTAATAATGAGAGCACATCTTTAATAACTTTAATCTCATTTTTAGATTAAAAACTCATTATTAATCACCAAAAAAAAAAAAAAAAGAACTTCCTTACTGTTTAATTTATTAACAGATTGATACATATTTTTAATATCTAAACTATTGTATACCCAGTTATTTTCCATTATAAAATTATATTTGTGTATTGCTGTTTATGTATAAACAATAAATAAATAAATAAATAATTTTTTAATTAAACTTAATCTATAAATTTATACTGTAACGAATAAAATTTTTAAATTTGAATATTTACTTTCTGTCTGGTATTTAGAAAAGGTAATATTAAAAAAAGTAATGAGATTCAAAAATTTTTGATTAACAAATCCTATGACTGAATTTTAAAAGAGAAAACATAAAATCATTGAAATGTAAAAAAAAAAAAAAAATTCTTTGAGAAAATAGTTTGGCTTCTTCATTATTTCTAAATTTTTCCAATATCTTATATACATAGAAAAAAAAAGAAAGATAGAACACAGCATTAAATGTTTTTTTCATTTTTTTAACCTTTTAAAATCTGAAAATAATTATATTATTGTTTCTTAATGAATCATTTTACTATACTACTTACATATTAGCACTGATAATTGGGTTGCTTTTAGATTGATAATAGATAATCCTCTTGGTGAGTATTCAAGTCATGTAAATGCTTCTACTATGTATATTCTACTGTATGGTTTAATACAGTAGTGGAGAACATTTTAAGAACTAAAGATTTTTGAAATGATTCTCAGATGAAGAAAGATAATTGATTTGAGCTGTTGAATAGAACTGTTGTGCTCTGACTGCCAATTAATACACCTATCACAGTCTTCTTAGCAACTAATTATACAATTATTTTTATTCACTAAATATCAGCCTTTTACAGCTACTGTACATGCGCTTTAATGAGTGTTAAATAATAAATGAATACTTTTCAGTGCCCATACAAGATATAGCATTTAAGAAAGAACAAAATGAATCCACTTATTCTTTCCGAACCCAAATGTTTATATATGGGCAAATCTTAAGTACTGGCAAATAAAGCGTGAAGATAGATCATTCACTTTAAATTACTGTTCGCGTTGTCTGACTTAATGACATCCACGAAATTACTTAGAATTTACTTAAACATCACTTTCAAACGAAACTCAAACATATGTAAACAAGCATCTATTTTTATAGCGCGATGTTTATAATTGTAATTCACTAAATATCAGCCTTTTACAGCTACTGTACATGCGCTTTAATGAGTGTTAAATAATAAATGAATACTTTTCAGTGCCCATACAAGATATAGCATTTAAGAAAGAACAAAATGAATCCACTTATTCTTTCCGAACCCAAATGTTTATATATGGGCAAATCTTAAGTACTGGCAAATAAAGCGTGAAGATAGATCATTCACATTAAATTACTGTTCGCATTGTCTGACTTAATGACATCCACGAAATTACTTAGAATTTACTACTGTGCATCTGCAATAATGCGTAAGGTTTGTAAAGTTTCATTATTTACTATTAAAATTTAATATCTAACAATGTTCTGCTTGGATTTTATATTTTGATTAATATAACTCAACCGTAACTGCTACTGAAATTGTCTACAGTCAGGCTTATTATGACCATGTTTATTTCTGTTATCATTCTGTCTCTCTCTCTCTCTTTTTTTTTTTTTCAAACATTTAACTTTTATTTGCATTTTTTCATCAATGAATGGAACTCGAAAAACCAAAGAATCATGTAATTTTAAATTTTTAGTAGGAATTAATTTTTTTGTCTCTCAATCACTTTGTATGGTTTTTAATGCAATTTAACAAAAAAAATATGTATGTAAACATTTTAAAACTTTAATTATAGTTAATATTTATTTACACACATATATATTTACATATGCTAATGCTAAAAAATTAAGTCTGAATGTTTATTTTTAAAAGCAATCATGTGTACGTATGTGCACAAGTGTATTGTTTAGTAAAAAGTTAGAAGTTTACATTTGTATTATCTTTTTGTCTTCAAGATAATGATGATTTTTTAAAAAATTGTATTTTATCCTTTCCAAATATATTTAGATAACCTCTATTTCAGTAAGGCCATTTAATTCTTTAATTATGCAATATTAAACTCATGTGATGTAACATTTACCTGATTACGTTGTCTTATTATTTATAAACTATCAGTCTCATTTTCTTTCTATAACATTTTTTTCTTAAGGATAATTTTTGTTATTGTCATTCCCTGAGAATACATAGCCTAATTCTCTCATTTACTATGTATTAATTCCCTCAATTCATTATTATAAATTGATTTACTAATTTAATTTTTTTTTTTTTTTTTTTGGTTTCTGTATAGATTTCTCTTAATGTACATATTCCTAATATATTATTCACAATTGTTCCATTAAATGAATGTTAACTGATCTAAAATGACCTTTAAATAAAATATATATTTACTTTTCCAACATCTCCATCAGCATTATATATATATTTGACACTTTAAAATAAGTTTATTTGAATTAAAAACATATATAAAATTATTTTATATTTACAAAATTTATTTACATACAAATATATGGAGAAATCAGATATGAGAGGAATTTATATTAAATTATCTATCAAAGGTCTTTTATTAAAACTTCAAGTACATTTTAACTTGAAATACATTTGGAACCAAGTGATTACAATTTCAACATTTTTACAGACAGGCTAATATAAAAAGGGATAAGCAATTACAATTTCAACATTAAGTTTTATAGACAGATAATAATATTAAAAGAAATATGTGATAATAATTTCATTATTAAGTTTTACAGAAAGATAATATGTAATTCAATAAATACTTTTACTTCTTTTCTGCATTGATTCTAATAAATTAATAAATGTTTGACCATTTAAAACAATTAAAACAGTTTCTGTTTTTAAATGGTCAAACATTTATTAATTTATTACAATTAATTCAGACAAAAAAGTAAAAGTATTTTTAGAATTACATATTTTAAGTTGATATATTAATGGAACAGAATGGACATTATAAAGCTATACTGAAAATTTGCATAGAAATAACTAAAAACAAAAGAACATTTTTTTTAGGAAATGCCTTCAATTGAGTTAAGGTTTATCCAATTGTTATATTAACATATACAGATCTATTTACCAGTGAGAGAAGATAATTGAAAAACATACAGGTTTTTTTTTTAATTATTAATTAAAAGCCTTAATAGAATTATTAAAACTGATAAAAAGAGAAATTGCATGGCTTTGAAATATACACACCTGAAAATATCGACAGAAAATGCAGCCATATTGCATTCAAGTTAAAAAGCAAATATTTGAAAAAGTTGTAATTCTTAGCCAAAAAATAGAACTACAAGTCAAGAGTTGGTGGTCGAGAGATCAGCACAGCTGCCTTACAAGCAGTTGTCCCAGATTAGTGTTTTTGCTTCCCGGCCGATGCTATGACACAAGAACTACAAGTTAAACATAATGGAGAGTGAAAAAAAACTTGGTAAACTTATCGATTTACGAAATTCCAGAAGTGATAGGAATAATATTAAATTGCGGTGATAGGAAAAATATTAAATTGGGTTCCAGATTTGTGCTGGGAGAATGGAAAAGCTGGACATGTAGCAGATATAAATGACCCAGAGAAAGAAAAAGTCATACATCATCAAAGAAAAAAACTACTGGATACGTCACATAAATAGCATTTGGAAATATATTAATGAGACAGACCTGGTTTTCTTGAAAGAGGACAAGAGCAGTTGGCTAGTAATAATAATGTTAAAAAGGGAAGTGTTTGATGAAAAAATTAGCTAGCAAAACAAAGAGTTATAAATCAAAATATAAAGATAAATTTATTTTATCCATACTAAGTAAATACTGAGGTAAAGCCTTTACAAACTCAGAATATTACAAAATTTGTTGTCAGCTGCCATTATTCTTAGAATCTTCACCAATATAAAGCTTCACAAAGAGAAATTCCCTCTTAGGCTTATAACTTTGGTGGCTCTTATTTTTATAATACAGCAAAAATCATTGTGTCCTCACTTTTAGAAAATCTGAATTTTGGACCATATACAATAAAATCAACTTATGAATTTGTTAAGAAAATTAGAAACCTTAAAATAGATAAGAGCAACAAAATTGCCTCTCTAGTCATGAAAGAATTATATGAGTCAGTTTCTCATGCTGAATCAATTGTTTCTTGAAAATTACCATTTTTTGTTATCACATTTTTGCACATACTGAAACATCATTGTAGGAGTCCAAAGAGATACAATTATTTTTAAAGCAAATGTCTATCAATCAAATTCATTTCTTTGGTGTTATTTTTTTAAAGCTATAATTGTTATTTACTCTTACATTTTCCTTATTGAATCTCTCTTCAATTGTTCTATTTTTATACAATAAAAATGATTTTTTCTTATTTCTTTTTTCATCACAATAGGTTTTTGCTAAAAAAAATTTTTATATCAAAAATATTAATTAATAGACAATTGTAAGACATTAGTTTATTAAAATTAATACATCAGTTCTTGGACTCATGACAATCACGAATATAATTATTAAAAACAGATTGGTGATCGATAGGTCAGCACAGCTGCCTTACAAGCAGTTGTCCCGGGTTAGCGGGTTCGCTTCCCGGCCGATGCTATGACACATGAAAACAAAAAAAAAAAAAAACAGATTTATTTACATTTGACATAATGTTAATTTCACTATCTTTCCATAATTCACATTGGCTGATAGTAAATATTTCTAATAAAATTAAAAATTTATCCACTTATTTTTTAACTTGAAAAAATGATTCTGTGAGATTCGGAACCAGGAGTCTAATGCCAGATTTCATTGGAGAGATTTCAGAAACCAATAGGATAAAATAATATAAATGTAATTAAAATGAACTGTTACAATGTAATTTAATAACTATTATAATACATATAATTCTAAAAAATTATTTATTTAATAATAATAAGTTTATTAAAATAGTATAATAATAGTTTATTTCTGGTATTGTAATATAATTACATAAACTATTATCTTTTAGTAAGTATATTATAATGAGAAAGTTGAGACTATTTAGATGACTTTTTAATATGCCTTTCAATATTATATTTTTTAATTGTTACGTTGGGATTGCGCTGAAACATATGGCAATTTTTTTTATTTCCACAAAACAATATTCTTCTGGCCTTTCTTCTTAGAAATTATAAAAAGAAGGCTGTTTACTTGATCCTGCCTCACACATGTTAGTGGGGTTCTTTTTTTTTTAAATGTTATAAACAAATAATTTTTATCAAAAAATAATCATAAATTCATGAAATAATAGAAACAACATTTCGGCAGATGATGTATGCAATTCAAATCGTTAATCTCAACCGATTTGCAAGACAATAAATTCTCATTAGACATACAGTACGATAATAAGAAAGAGACATCCGAAAAAGAGAACTAGTTAAGACAAAAACAGTACTTGATTGTACAGTTATAGTAACATTATTATTACAAAATTATTTGTTTTTTAATTATTTTTACACATTAAAAAAAAGGTTGAGAACTTGTTTAAAATGCACTCTTTAGATAATCGTATCACGTGCTTAGAAAATCAATCGCGGGTGCAGAGTTGGCCATCCCTGCTTTATACTATTCAAATTAATCTGGATTTTTTTCAAACAATCCAAGATTTAAAAATCAAATTAATTAGCTTGAAGATCCAATAGTACGTCAGGTTCTATATATTTTAGACAATATTGTCTCCTCTTTTATCATTTTTATTTAAAACGTTTGTTTTTTATTATTTTATATTGATCGCAAGGGCTCATTAGAATAGCAATTTGGTGTCCCTTAAGATTAATGTTATTTTTATTATCATTTTTTTAAATGGATTTAATTTTTTATTTTTCAAAAAGCCATTAATTTTTTTTTAGTATCATTTGCATATGTAGTATATTAATAATTTCTGATGATATTTTAGTAGTTTTTTGTTTATGTTTAGGAGAAAGCTTTTAATGCGATTTCTTTTTTTATTTTAAAGAGTTGATCTTGAAAAGTATTTTTTTGATAATTATTTTTGTCAGCATTAATAAAATTACTCTAATTGGCATAGTAGGAATTATTTTTTTGAATTCTGAGATTTTCATTATAATTCACTAATTATAATTTCGTACGATAAACATTCTTAGGTCATTCCTAGAATCTTTTGTTTATTACTGGTAATTAATCTTTTAAAAAAGCTTTTTGATTATACAGTCTAGAAGCAAAATAAAATCTCAATGTGTGTACGTGTCATCATCATCTTTATTTTCAACCATTATCAATCCAATGTGAGATAAAGCTCTTGTCAATGTTTAATCTATATTCTCCGATTTCTAGACTCTCTTCTTCTTATCAGACCAGCACACTTTCTTCGCATCAGACCAGCACACTTTTTTATTTTGTTCATCTATCTCACAAGTGGTCTCTTTCTAGGTCTTTTACAATCTTTTGGAATCTGGTTTAAGATTTCAAGTGTCCATCTTTTATCATCTCTTCTAACAATGTGTCCAGACAATTCCCACTTCAATAAAAAAAAAAAGAAAGTTATATATCATATGACCCAATTTTTTAAACTTGTAAATAGTAATGATGAATGTGCTGATAAATGTCATAAAATTTATCTAACCATCCTTAATCTTCAGACCACTGGGTTTCATGGTTTGGCCCTCCTCAGTGAGGTGCTAGGGTAGTTTCAGACCTGCTTAAAAAATTGGATCATGTAATATATGACTTTTATTGACTATTTATAGTTTTTGATTTTAGGTTGTAAGCGATGTTGTATTGCTAAGGCTATTAATGTATGGTTTGGCTGAAGACCTCTCAGCCACATTTAGCTATTTAGGTTGGATAACTGGATTTGAAGACATATAGGTATCTGAAAATTTCAGATTTTCTACTTAATAGTTAAATTTTAGATAAATGTTGTTTTTGAGTTGGTATTTTTATATCTAGTGTGTGAAACTACCCTAGTGCCTTACTGAGGAGTGCCAAAGCATGGAACCAGTGGTCTGAGGATTGGGAGTGGTTTCTAGATAGAGATTTTTAAGTGCTTTCTTTTGTGGCATTTATCAGTAAAGCTTGTTAGAGCAATTAGCACCACTCATTATTATTATTTACAAGTTTAAAAAATTGGGTCATGTAATAATATGACTTTTTTATTGACTATTTATAGTTTTTGCTTTTAGGTCTTTATATTGCTAAGACTATTAATACATGGTTTGGCTGAAGATCTCTCAGCCCCATATAGCTATTTAAGTTGGATAGCTGGGTTTGAAGACGTATAGATAACTGAAATTTTTTTAAATATTCTACTCAATAATTAACTTTTAGTCTTGCATTGTTAGCCGAGAGGTATCGCAGCCGCCGTGCAGGCGGGTAGTTGGTTGCAGACGGTTGTGGGTTCGCGTCCCGGCCAATGCTATGACATATGAAAAAAAATAATAATAATTAACTTTTAGATAAATACTGGCTTTGAGTTGGTATTTTTAGATTTAGGGTTTGAAACTATTCTAACACCTCACTGAGGAGTGCCAAAGCATGAAACCAGTGGTCTGAGAATTGGGGATGGTTTATAAATAAAGGTTTTTAAATGCTTTTATGGCATTTATCAGTAAAGCTTTTTAGAGCAATTAGCATCACTCATTAACTTCACTTCAGTTTCTTAATTCTTTCAGTGATATATATAACACTTGTTTGTTCTCTCACCCATGTATTTCTTTTCAGTCTCTTTTTGTTACTTCTAACATACATATCTTCCTATTTTATTGAGTGATATGGAGCGTTAAGTGTCCAAGTCTCAGATCTATAAGTAGGCACTGATAACACACATTTATTAAAAACCTTCCTTCTCAAACACATAGGTATATTTCTTTTTAATATTATATTATTTCTACCAAAAGTACTCCAACAAAGTGATTAATTTCATCCATTATATTTCTATCTGTAGTAATAATCTGATCAAGGTATTTGTAGTTGTTAACTTCTTCCAACTCATCATTATCAATCTTTATTTTTTTTTGAGAAAATTCCTTGAACATTATTTTAGTCTTTTTAACATTTTCTTTTAATTCTAGTTTCCACTTTCATCTGATAACTTTTGCAACATTTCCTGAAGCTTTAAAGCAGTATTTGCAATAATAACTATTATATCACCTGCAAAATACATCATTTGTATGTATGTGTACTTCACAATATATAATAGAAATAGTTCTTTAGTGTAAGATATTTTTCTTCTGCTAGATTGTTTATACTTATCACATCTCCATCTATATACTTTCAAAGTATTTGAATTAGAAATATTGTCACTTATTCATGGGATAAAGCTTTTTTCATTTTTTTTTCTATGAGTCAGTAGGAAAGATTATTAAATGATTTAGTGTTTCAAAGTCCACAAGAAGTTAGAGCAACTGGAAATGGCAGGTTGGGCCATGATCAGTCGATCTTGAACTCTAGAGTTTGCCATATTTTCTCTGCATCAAACTATGTAGGGAGCACCAAGGATTATCATCTGAAATAAATAAGCTCTAATCATTTGCATAAGATTAGATTTTATAAGTCTATCCAAAATTGAAATTAGAAATTACATCAGTATTATATTTATGTAAGTATTCTAAATTAGGATAGACTTGATTTTAACTTTTATCGACGTAGATCTGAAATTCAATATACTTAATGTAATCAAAAACAGATATGAAGTTAAACATTTCTTTTTCCAAAAATTATGGTGTATTCATAATAATTGGCCAAATGCTGTATTTTAGCTTACAATTAAATTATTTATTTACAACATTTTTTTCAAGATTTTTAATAAATCCATGCTTTAGTGTCCATAAGAAATGTTTATTAATAAATATTTGCAAATATTTAAGAATAAAATGGATTTATTGTCTGGAAGTTTATAAGAATTCAAATGCTAGAAGTGTCGGAATGGGAATCCATCTGAGAACCTTCTGCTCTAGTCTGACATTAACAGTGCGCTTATCCATGCAGAACAAATATAATCAAAAGACTTTATTGCTCAAGAGTTCATAAGAAGTTTGAGTGCCAAAAGTGCTAGAACTGGAATTGATCTGGTTTGACACTCTGCCAGTTGAGTGAACAATGACTTAGGCTTACTCTTTCTAGAGTCATATTTTTAACCAACATACTTATGTGGTTTTTAAACAGTTTATCTTCAGACTGATCTTCACCAATCTTTTTAATAATGTTATTATAATAATTTTGAATAATATTGATACCTTCAATTATAATTTCTTATTAAGCTAAATACACAATTTTATTTCAAACTTATTTAAGTACAGAGTTTTAAAATTTTTATTGAAGTTATCTTTAAGATTTTAAAATATCTTAATAAATATGGCCATTATTCTAAATATAATTTATTAAAGCTCATTGTAACAATGAATATCTAAATCATTCTTTTGTCAGTCAAAAAAGAATTTCAACTTTAACCCCTAGACTAGACTTAATTTATTTGTCATCTTCAAATTTATTTTTCACATAATAAACAGATTGTACTTTTAAAACTTTTGTTGTCACTCTTCCAATTATCTAGTTTAATAATATTCTTGCCACTCTAAATATCAAAAATTACCTTTCTTGAATAAATTTATAGTATATTTTTTGCTAAGTACAGGGTAAGTTTCTAGAAATTTTTAAAAGCCTTAGAACTTTACAATAAAGTTCTTCATTTTTCACTTAGAATGATTTCTAAAAAAACATATTTACAGCAAATGAAGTGTCTTATCTATTAATTTATTTAGAATAAAAATTTATTTTAATAATCACTAAAAACTAAGTAAAATAGTTAATTTCTTATTTAATATTTTTTAAATCCATTTTTACAAATACTTCATCAAAATGTTTTTAGCCATCCATCTTTTAATTTAATTACTTTTTTTTCTTTTCAGAAAAATTCATCTTAGGACTTACTTTAAAATTTTTATTAATATAAAAATCTATAGAAAAATCAATTAATCATGGCTTAAATTTAAGATGGGATACTAAAACATTTCCTTACTTGAGTAAAGTGACTTATCTTTAATATATATATATATATATAGCATCAAATCATAAATTTCTATTATAGAACACTAGCTCATTTGATGTTGTGGTATAATGATTAGTTATATATATATATTAAGATTACTATAGCCATATTATCAAAATCCATCAATTCAATAACTCACTGTTTTCCTGAGGGTTTGTGAAGATGACATTTTAGTTGTATTTATATGTTGGATCATTTTCATCATCTGACATTAAATATTGCTTGTTTTGAGAAAAATTTGCCATAATAACTTGGTTGTTTTAGAACATTACCTTAAAATTCAATTTTCAATACTCTAAAAGTCTATGTTTAATTCTCATGTTAATACTGTCATCTGAAAAAGAAAAGAGTAATACTGCTCGAGATGTTGTGTATATGCTAACCTGTAAGTAATTGTTAACAGCTGAATATAATTGGAAAGTTTAAATAAAGTTTAACATTTTTTCTAAAGACATTTAATATCTAATGTTAGATAACGGAAATGCCATCATCCAAATAAAATATAAAATAAATAAATCATGTTTTACATGTACTGCACTTGTCCACATAGCATCAACCATTTTCTTGTCTTGGCCACTCATTCAGTTGCATTGCATTCACTATTTCCTTGCTGTGAATTTGAATTTGAAATTCCTTTAAAAATATTCTCAAAGCCCAGTTAATGATGCTAACACCAAGTCATTTATTATAAATAAGGGATTTAAATATCAATTTTTATCATAGCAACAATGAAGAAATATAGTAAATTTTATTTATCTATTATTGTTAGAATGAATGAATGGACAAGTCCTATCATCATCATCATTATCAATCCACTGCAGGATGAAGGTCTCCAAGTTCAATCCATCTTTTCTTATCTTTAGTTTCTCCTCTCCACATTACCCCTGCACACTTTCTTATTTCATCCATCCATCTTACATGTGGTCTCTTTCTGGGTCTTTTACAATCTATTGGAATCTAGTTTAAAATTTCAATTGTCCATCTATTATCTTTTTTTATTAAAAGATGTATTTAAATGTAATAAAATAAAATTTAAAAATATATTATTTAATAATATTTATTGTAAAATCATTTTAAAAGACTAAACAAAAATAATTAATTTATAAATTTTAGTAAGTGTTTGGGATTAATTGACCAAACAGGTATTGGTAATTTTTTTCTATAAATACAGGTGAGCATATGTGAAGAGGGGTGAAATAAAGAAATCTTGATAGGAATAGAACTGTATTCCTTTTATTTTTTAAATCTAACTTTAAATTTATGTTAAATTTTATTATTTTGACTTTAAAAACTAATAACAATAACTTGTAAAACTATGGAAAGCATTTTAAAAGTTTTAGAACATGGAATAGAAACATAAATTTTCCTCATTGATGTACTACATGAGCCAACTAGGAATCTGGTAATGGATGAAAATAATTTATTTTGGAAAATAAAATGTATTTAGTTAAAAAACTTTGCTGAATATCATATCGTTTTGCTTAGAGAACAATGTGAAGGATACATAAGGAATTTATATTCATGTTTTTATGCTGAATGATATGGGAATATTTTTTATTAAACTTTAACAATCAGTAATAATAAAAATACTTTAATTTGGAAAAGCTATTTACATTTTCCTATTTTAAATTTATGAGTGACTTTAACAGAGTGATAATAGTTTTAAGAGGTAAAATATAGTGGTGACTAATTTTTAGTAAAAATGTATTTATTAAGTGTCATTTTGCTTAAGTAAGAATTTGTAATTGTTTTATCATGATAAGGAGAACTCTAGAATTGTATAACATTACTAACAAGTATTATGAAAATTATTAATATGCTAAATGTGAATAATTTTGAGAACTCTAAAAGTTTATAAATCTACTAGCAACATTATTGGAATTATTAATATCTTCAATGTGAATGATTTGGAAAACTTTTTAGAATTATATAATTTTGCAGTGAACATTTTAATGCTGAAAGAATTGAAACTTTTCAAATTTGATAAATGTCTTATTAAATAATAAATATAGATTTATTAATATGAAGGAATTTGGTTTGTCAATAATATAAGAAGAATGAAATTTTATTACAATAACTTTTTATTTGTTATTGATAATTAACATTTCCGTAGGATTTTTTTAATGTTTTTCATTCATGCTGCAAAGATTGGTGAAAAAGTGTGGAGGGAAGAGGAGAAAAAAATCTCTCTGTTCTTACTGCTCATCAGCTTTTTCTTTGAAATATTCTATTCAGCTCAAGGAATGAAAGATAATTCTTTTAGACTTTTTTTTATTTGTAATATATAACATAGTCTTTAAGTTAATATTAGTATTTACAATTTTCATTAATATTTTAATAGTTTTACGACTTAAATATTTTTAGAATATTTTGATATATAAATAAAAAAACAATTAAAATTTTTCTTGGTTTTGTTATCATGATTCTATAATGTCAAGAATTTATATCAACTAGAGGCTCGTCAATAATAATCATTGGAATATATGATTAACATAACTTTTATTTACTAGGATTTAGCATAAGATATTGGTATTTAAAAATGCAAACTAAAATTCAAGTGAAATAAATATAATATTTATTATGTGTAATGGTAAACTACAGGGGTGTGAATATAGTTATTATAATTTGCATATGATTATACAATATATGATTAATTGATCTCTGAACAAGTTAAAATTAATTAACTTAGTGTACTTATGATAAGTTGTATTGTTTTATTTTAATCTTCTTGGTGCCCACAGTATGAAATGTTAAGATAAAAAGTTTGGATATTATTTTAAGAAAAGATGTGTAGTATTTATCTACAATGTTTTTTTAGGATTGATATAGATGGTTTTGATAGACAATTAGTGGTTCAGGAAAATAGTTTATTAGGAAATCCTCATAGGGATGTGTATTTAATATCAATTATATTATAGTTAAAGTAAGTCAATATGTTTGTGGTACATGGACAGTAGCATTTTTTTACAATTCTGTAAGAGCTTAAAAGAGAAACCAAGATAAAAATTAAGATAGACACAAGAAAAATGTAGCTTTAAGTTACATATCCATGATATCATCATTTCTTATAGTTTTATAAGATGTCCATCCCTCACTTATAAACTTATAACCATTAATATCACACTGGTATCCGCATCGTATTAGAGAATTGTATAGTTGATCAAAAATAATAGCTATACTCTCAAGTGATGACAAGATCATTTATTTCATGAAAGAAGATTTAAATATGGAACAAGTAAAATATTAAAAGAGTGTATAAATAAAGATTTTATGAATGTTTTTTATATATTCAAATTTTTAGAGATCAAATTATAGAATAAATGTTGGAATTATAGGAGATGTGATGGTGGAAATAAAATCTGAATATGATGTATATTATTATAAATAATATAACAGAATACCATATTATACTTAATATTTAAATAATTATATGTTTATTTTATAATTAACGATAAACATAGAGGATATAACAAGTTATAGGGTTATAATTATGTTATCCTATTATAAAATATTAAAAGTAAATAAATAATGATAGTTCATATTTCTTTGAAAAATGCAGAATATGATAACATATAAGTTATGTAAATTATTGATATGTTTTAATATGAAATTATTACAGAATTTATTGGAATAGTTACGAAGTTCAATGTGAAAGATACTATCTTATAATAGTAAATAATTTTGAAGTGTAAATTATTTACTTATATATATATATATATTGTTGTTAATTTTTAAATTTTATAATCTGTTCATTTGTTTTTATAATAAATTGTTAATGTTGTTTTATAATTAACATAGTGTCTATAGTCTCTTCTCTTGTTATTTCCAAGTTATTATGGATCATCCTAACCACATATGCATTGTAATAAGTAAATATATTTGAGTATTGCCATATAATCTAAATGAAATAATGAATAATAAACTTATTGTGATTGATAAAGATATTTTATATTGAATATACAATTAAGTGATGTAAATTATTCTGGTAATCATGTGAAATCCTGGTACAGCCGCTTGGAGCATTGATGCTATACAAAAATCAATCAAATATAACGTTACTGGGCCGCCACGACTTTTTTTTTTATAGAACATGTTTTAGTTTTTTTTGATTAAACAAATTTTTTATTTCATTTATAACATGATTTTGTTTTTATTAAACAAATTTTTATATTCATTTTCGTTGTTTTTTTTTTAACCTGACATTTTTCTTTATCCAACAAATTTTGGTAATTTAATTTTGTGTTTATTTTTCTGAATTTTAAAACTTTGGACTGTTTCACCACAAAAAAACTTGTTTAGACTTTGTTCTACCTATTTTTTTTTGGTTGACTAAATTGTTTTTCTTTTTAAATCAAAAGTAACTTTTGTGTTGTTGGGGCTTCAAAAATTGTTTTGAAATTCCCACCCCCACCCTCGGATCAATAATTGTAACAAGTCAATAATTTTACTTTTTTTAAAACAACTTTATTTCACTTTTTACTTTTATTTACATTTCGTTTGAATTAGCCTGTTTTTTTTTTTTTGGCTTCTACAATAAACAACTTTTTGGGGGGATTTCATACTGTTATTATTAACAAAAATTAATCAAAAATAGTCATTTATTTTAAACCCACTTGTTTTAACCCTGATGAAAAAATATAATGCAATTATTTGTGAATTGTTGCGAATTTATTCAACCTTTTTTTTTTTGGGTTGATCAAATTGTTTTTTTTCTTATTAAATCAAAAGTAACTTTTGTGTTTTTTGGGGGTAAAAAATTGTTTTCAAACTTCCACCCCCACACTCGGAAAAATAATTGTAACAAAAAGTCAATAATTTTTTTTTTTTCAAACAAATTTTTCTCACTTTTTACTTTTATTTATATTTCGTTTGAATTACGTTTTTTTTTTTTTTTTTGGCCTTCTACAATAAACTGCTTTTTTGGGGGGCTTTCATACTTTGTTATTATTAACAAAAAGTCAACAAAAATAGTAATTTATTTTAACCCTGCTGCAAAAAAGATAATCCAAATACTTGTCAATTTCTAATGACATGGAAAAAAAAAAGGACATAAACTTTGGACTTTTGAATGTATTTATTATTTTATTGCTGTAATAAAAAGTCAGTTATTTGGAAGGACATTATGTGCCTGACAAAAAGACACAGTCTCCCTCACTTTCAGTACTCTGCAGTTCTGAAAAGATGAAAAATTGCACGTTCTTTTCAGACCTTTTATTGGTCTCGTATATTTTCTACACTGAAACGTGACTTAGTGTGTGAGCTTTGCCGAAGCATGTTCGAACGTACACTTTGCCAATTTTTTACATATTAACATTTTTTAGGGAAGGGTGAGGACCATATGATAATTATTAGTAATTAACAACATTATTTAAATATAAATGACATTACTCTATTACAGAGATGTGAAAAGTTGTACCGACTTGAAATTAAAACACCCTCAAGCGATATGGTAATCAGCTATGAATAGAACAAATACGCGTAAATAGTTCCGAAGCACAAAACAGGCCGTAATATTTTTGTGCAATGTCATGTAAAACATCCTAGCTCATATGGGTTAATACAATATTAAATGTATTAACCATAAGATTGGCCGCAGAAATGGGATTTTTATGTATTTTGACACATAAATAACGCCATCAGGCAGCCGTGCCCGGATTTCAGATGATTACCATTATTCTTTACCTGGCTCAATGATTATAGTAATGCCATATTAAAAAATAAAATTATTAGATATAATACACAATAATAAGATATGATTTTGAATTTATTTATCGTAATAAATATTGATTATTATTAATTTTTAATTTTAACTTAATTTTAAATTAGTTTATGAGAAAATTAGTTAATGATTTTAAGAAGGAAGAGAATAGTGAGTAGACTTGTTTCTTGATTATTATTACCTTTATATAGCTAGGTGTATGTAAAATCCCTCATTACATTTAGTTATATCAATTAATTAATTAATTTCAAAAAGTAATAATAATGACCTGAGATTTTAATTGTGTTATAAAATATTTTTCAAGGAGAGATAGAATTATTTTATTAGATAAATGAATATAGTGTAGTATTACAGTTAAATTTAATTTAATAAATGTTAGTATTAAATATAATTTATTTTTCTTAAGTGTAAGTCATGGGAGTATCATTAATATTTTAGTTAAGTGGTGTATAGTGATATTCTTATGCAATTGAGGATATACTTTTTGGTATATTTTTTATGTGGAAAAACAAAGGTTAATCTTACTGGATGATTTAAATAATATGTCTCATGATTTGTAATAATAAATTATTAAACAATTTATTATGACTAGTGTAATTTATTTTAGATATGCCTTATTAGAATTTCTTTATGTTGGAACTTAGCTGAGTTAGGAGTTATTATTATTATCAGTAGTTTGTGAGCCATCCAGTTAGAGTACTATATATATATATTGAAGCGTTCAGTGTGTATGAACACACAGAGCTTCATGTTAGTTGTTAAAATTAGTATATATATTGAAACAGTAAGATTCGTATTCGAATCTTAAGTTTCACCTTTTTCTGTCGTCTCTCACTGACCGGTCTATCCCGCCCAAATTTAAACTTTTTGGTATCGAATTGTGTGTGTAGCAATATTAAAAATATATAAATCTATGTAGAATTCAGCATAAATGTAGAATTCAGCATAAACACGCACACATTTCGATCTCAAATTAAAGGCAATAAATAGGGATAAAATAATATAATTTAGATTTCTTTTAGTTATATAATTTTGTATAATTTTAATCATTTATTTTGGATTATAAAGTTCGTATTTATTGCTGAGTTTAAATTTCATTTAATAATAATTCTAAAAAAATCTGATGTAATATTTAATTAAAAGTTAAAATAATCTTATGTTCTCCTTTTGTCTTTGAAATTTAAAAGCATTGGTCAGTGATAGATAATAGATTAATTAAAGAAAAATTCCCCAAAATGTGATTAGTAAATGTAAAATGTAAACAATAGAACAGCAGCTTTTTTTAATTAAAAAAAACCCAACAAAATGCATTGCTTATCCTCAGGGCAGATTAAATAGAACCTAAAAATACCTTAACAAAAATGTGAAAGATCAAGATAAAAAAAGAGGCCATCTTAGACTTTCTGGAGACATTCACTTAAACTTTAGCTTTGCTCTCGATCACTGAGAGTTTCCAAAAATAATAAAATAATTTGTTCCTGCCTAGGTATGACCGAGTAAAGCACCTAGATTATTCTCCATCGGGAGATGGCCTATCGGATGCTGAACTTTCCATTGCCCGTCATAAATTAACCATGAAGATCTGCTGCCTGAAATAAATGAGAAAGCTGCTGCTGCTGTGAAATTAAATGAAATATCTAAATACAAGAAAGAATTGCCACTCGTGAACCTTTTGTTGCTAAACTAATGGAATCAGAAAACTTCTTATAAAACAGGTACCTGTCTGTGTTCAAACTCTAGAGTACTCTAATAATATGCTATAGCTCTTCTTCATACTACTTATCTAAATTATAAAATGTAAAAACTACCATATGTATAACTAAAACTGAATAATTAACTTAATGTGTAAATTTCTCTAATAATCTAGCTTACCTCACTCTATCTTTCTTGGGTGCGTATTTCTATAATCTACATTTTATCTATAGTTATTATTTAATTATTGCATGCTCATAATTGTCTCAAATTTCAAAATTTAAATCTATGATCGCTTAAAACAATGAATGCGTGTCAAATTTTCATTAATATTTACTTTCCTAAATAACTTAACTTTCATATAAATCGACACGCTTTCAGTGCATCATTATTGTAATGCAGGGTTTACTACTTCGCAAATGGCTGGCATATTAGTTGTAATAATTCCCAATTTATATATGTTTTGTATTTATTAAATCATCATGAATAATTCCAGAAAATTACATTCCTTTGAGAGTTGCCAACGTTCTTTAGTAAATGTTGATAATGTAGGGCCGAGTCAGAAATCTATTTAAATCTCATCATAATCGTTTATACAGTATACATGTGTTATGTTTTAGAGATGCGATGACCCATTCCGCCATGAAATTTCCGGATTCTTCAGGGTTGAAATTAACCCCAGTCGTCCTACACAAGTGGGCATAATGGGTGCTCCCGTAGGATTTGACAATGTCATGCAGCCAGCCAGCAAATTGCGACACGTACTGCTTGTCCCTGGTTATGCTTATGTGACACCTTACTTCGTCGGGCCAAGGCAGAGATCAGCCCGACATTCTTATAAACCCATTCGCGGCATTGCAGTTTCGATATACTGCCATTCCAAATCGCCTTTCTAAAGCGTACCACGTGTTCCTTTACTCGATTCTATTATTCTATATATCACTCCGCCTCTGCATTATCTTCGTAATTCACTCTCAAATAAATGTTTGCCCTTAGTCATAAAATAAATATTTTAATTAAATAAATATATGTACGCCGCTACTCTTAAATCTTACTTTGGACTCTTGCATTGCAAAGGTATAAATTCCCCAAGGCATGCATTAGAAATACTTACTCGAGAATTTTAGGTAGCTAGATTACGCCCTCAAATAGATGAATTTCTTTTGTAAACAAATAAATCATGTATTCTTTAAAATATAATCATGTTGCAAATCCCGCTACTGAAGCTGTTAGTCCATAAAATATTAGTAAATGATCTTATTAAAATGTGTTAATAAATAATTTTAAACTATACGTCTGCAGTTACGTTTCATTTATTCGATTCCCATTCTATATATTTCCTCGATTATGTAAATATGAATGTTTAATTAATATGAGTTTGATTATTGGCTAACTCGAGAATAAAATCATGAATCTCTTGCATATCCCTGACCACCGTGCCTAAGTAAATATTTACTAATGTCGCATCAGATGCGTTGTTTCGTGGATTGTATTGTGGAACCGATAAACTATGTTCAAACTCAGTACCACGGGTGGCTTCGCTACTCGATGGTGCTGCTGTTCTGTATGGTGGTCGAATTCTGCACTATGTTTACGAGTCACACGTTTTCTGACTGTTACAATATATATATTTTAAAACTCAAATATCTAATTTTTTCATTTTTTTATTTTTGCTTGTTTGCTAAAGGGGATATATGCAGGTGCAGGTGTATGACTTTACGAATGAGTGGACTTATGTTTGTGTAAATTGTTTTATTGAAATGCATTTTTTATGTATATATTTTTGGAAAGAAAAATATATTTTCATTGTTGTATATCTTTATCCTAAAGGCGGTTCGTTCCTTGCGAATAACGTTTTGATGACTCTGCTTTTTTTTTTTCATAAACATTCTGAAATATATAGTTGCATGTAGGTGTGAATTAATTTTTCTCATCCTTGAGGCGATTAAAAGGCAAGTAAGATTTTATAACTTTGTGTAATCTTATCTCGATTGTGTCACCTGCTTTTGGTAAAAGATCAACGCAGCTAGTCGCAAGGAAGTGTTGAATTGTTTTTCTTATCTTTAAACTGAAAGATCAACTCAGCTAGTTGCATGGGAGTGTTGAATTGTTTTCTTATCTTTAAACTGATGTAAATCATAAAAATCTTTAAACTGATGTAATTAAAAAAAGGAAAAATCAATCATGCGGTCTGTTTCTAACCAAGGAAAATATAGGTGTTATATATATATATAGAAAACAAAGCCTTGCTTAGAAAAAAGTTATTATAAATAGAGCAAAGAAAAAGAACCAGGGATTCAAATTATTCAAAGTCAAGCAGTGAGAGTAATTGATTCAAATTATTCAAAGTCAAGCAGTTAGAGGGAAATTAAAAGTCAAGCAGTTAGAGAAAAAAAAGTTGTTGGCAGTAAAAAAAAGTTGGTGCCTTGTAAAGAAAAGTTTTAAGAGAAAAGTGACTCTGAAATACTAGTGCAATACTATAATTAAGCTGAGAAGAGATCCACAATATGGTTTGTGAGTAGTACAAATTACTTTTTCCTTCTCTGAAAAGTCTCCAGAAAAATGCATCTAAAGAAGAGGAGGAGAGACAAATCCCATGCTGCTGCTATGAAAGAAAATGGAGAATCAACAGCGAAGTCAGTCTATCCTGAGTCCGACAAAGCCAAAGATCGATCCTAATAATGAATGAACCTGGAAAAAAATATCTGCCTCAATCAAAGTGACACAATGATCCATCGAAGAAAAATAGAGAAGCAACCTGAAGCCAGTCTATTCTGAGTACAGTGAAGCCCAAGGCCGACCTTGTCAATGAATGAATCGGTAAAAAAATCTGCATCAAGCAAAGTGACACCGTAATCTATCGCAAGTATAAACTTTCTATCTGTAAAAAAGAAAAAATTATTTATATCTTAAAAATACCTTCTATAAAAAAAAAATGCGAACATTTAATTTCATTAGATTCATAAAATTCGCAAAAGTTCAAAAATGACAGATGTAACTAAAAGAGTCACGAAAAATTATATTATATCTAAATTAAGGAAAAGAAGCGATTTCCAAGAAGAGATTAATTATTTATTAACTTTATGTCATTTATTGATATTTTCTTGGTATAGAAAAAAAAAAATAATTGAAAGAAATATTTTGAAACCAAGGAAAATCAACTAGAAACATTTTCGCGCTCTTTCTCAATATTGTCTGCCTTTACAAGTAATGTAGTTACATACGTTAAAATATGTTTTATTCACCAAGAATTGTCTGGAAATAATAATAATGATAAATAAGATTAAATTATGCACTTGTATATTTTTTTTTAAAAAAAATATAAAAAAAAAAATATATAAACTTTCTCAGAGTAAATATAGGAAAAGTTATATAGGGGCATTCTTACGGAGAAGTTACCGTTAAAAAAAATTTATAATTCATAAAGTATGAACAAAACCAAATATCTTAGTGACTTAATGATAAAAATAAATGATATATTATATTATACATCAGTTGGAATTATTAAAACTTCCTGTACACGTAAATTGACTGCAGTTATTATCATAATAATCTCTCGGAAAATTGCGCATTTTCGTCCATAAGTAAGCTAGCTAATAAGTATACGTATCGTCAATAAAAAAAAAAAATATTGTGTATGTTTATCGTCTATAGTCAAATATTCGTCTATATTAGAAGTCTATTTTTTTTCTTCTTGGATCCCAAAATTGTAGTAGTTTAATTCAAGTAAGAATTAATCTTCAATTCTGCTATATGTTTCTTTACCTAATTTATTAAACGCACAAAATAAGAGAAAACTTTTATTTAAAGGAAATAATACCATGCGTTTATTGTTTTTAAACTTGCTTCGTGAAATACTGGATAAAGCTCTTCACCTGGACCAATTGCTCAATAGAAAAACATTTTCTAATGAGAGAGTATGCACTTGTTAATTAATAATTGTGTAAAACTAAGTTATAAATGATATGTATTTTTTTTTTTATATCACATAGATTAAAGTTTGTATGGTCAAGTGATATTTAATAGCCTTATAATGACAAAGGTATGTTTTAATATAATTATTATAGGTTAAGTTGATATTTAACATGAAAGAAAAAAAAAATCTATAAAATATGTTTTAATTAGTACATACAATTGTAGGTAGAAATTTTGTATGTTAGATACGTAAAAGAAAAAATATTTAGATATTTAAGGGGTAAAATAAATATTGAAAATTATCAGAAGTAACTAAAAAAAAAAAAAAATGTTATAACAAAATATTTATTGTTAAAGGTTTGAAACGAATTTATACTGTATTAATTGAGGAATTTATTCCTAATTATTCTTAAATAACACATCCACTTTATTTAGTTTAAGATAGTATGCTACCAACTATTTTGAATGTTCCTTTATTAAAATTAAAATTATTATACTTTTATTCTATGATGTCCATTGATTTCAGATGTTGATCAAAGTATACCCGATAACATAAGTTTATTATAATCAGTGTATTTACTTATCCTGCCCAGATATAGCATTGGTATATGCTTAATATTCGCATAGGTAATAATTATAATGTATTTATCTTGTGGGATGAAAAATGATCTCCCCAAAAGCTTTGTTTTCCATGAGAGGAAGATTTTAAATATAATGTTCGGGTATGTTTATAGCCCAAGTGATCGATTCTCATAGATAGGACGATCAAGAATTTATCTAGCATTTAGTATGTTTCATTCGTTTAAATCCCAGGAGAGGATTGTATTTGGTGTGTGTTCGTTGTATGCCCAAGTAAGAGGCAAGAAACCACCAAAATATTTTAATGTAGTAGATTACTTTACAAACCTTCGTGGTTATTCCATATTCCTCATGTGAAAATAAAGATAGCTCCACCATGGAAGGTGTTGATTATTGTGCTTAATTTTGAAAGTTCGGGCAAGATAAAGGTTATATTGGAGATGTTAGTTCCTCAAGATCCACTTTAGTATAAATAGTGCGTTAGTAACTAAGATCAATATCTGTATTGTGCTGCTAAATATTGCTAGTATTTGACAAGTAAATCAATGGAGAAAGTAATTAAAATTGCGTAATTTAAAACGCTTATTTACTGAAGGAATATTCAAATGCAATATTTAATTCTGGTTAGTAATTAAATAATACTCATATTTTAAAATTATACGTATGAATAAAATTTGTATCATAACTTAAGTTAGCATTAAGTTAAATGTAAGATGGTAAGTGTAACTTCTGATAGCTGGTCTATAATTAGAATAGGTTATCCCATTAAAGACCATAAATAAAGTAAATGTATTAGAAATAAATTTAATATTTTGCGTATTGCATATGATGGGATTAATCATTTTAAAAAAAAAAAAAAACAAAAACAAAAATAGTTAGTCAATAATTTTGAATAAAAGCTTCTACAAGGTTACAAAAATGTAATAAACAATGTATTGGTAATGAAATGTACTTTTAGTTAATCAATCCATATGATTGCATACAGGAGAAGTAGTAATCTCTAGTCCATAACCAAAAGAGTATACAGATTAATGTCAGTTATATTTTATATTTTTGTATTACTATGGGATTATTGAATAAATGTTCATATATTTTTTTTTTGTGATAATAATAAATTATAGTCTCGTTAAAATTTGTTGTAGATTCATTTTTTTGTTTTCATATGCTAAATATAAGTGTTTGCACAATATTTGCAAAACCTTTTCTTGAGTCCGAAATCATTCCAAATTCTTAAAAACGTAATATACCAGATAAATAAAGTTAAGCAGATCGGAATATGTCATTATATTTTAGTTTAATGATAATTATTTATGGAGTTGAAAACTTAAGACTAAACATTCACCTTTCCCAAACCATTAACTTTGATTGCACATTATTCCATTCCCATTTAGTTAAATTGTCTAAGTAATAAATCTTAGTTATATTATTGTGTTGTCATGGATGATGGAAGGACACAAAAAGCACGCTTGTCTTTTTATTATTCTGACTGAGATTGTAAAAAAAAAAAAAAGGCTGTGTTATTCAAAATTATACTCCATTATTGAATAGAATTATCATCTCTTTAAATAATATAGCTGAGGATATGAGAGATGAAGACACATTGAATTTAAGTAAAATAAATGTTTTCTATATCCGACCAGAATGCAATCATTAGCGACAACACAATACTGCCGAGCATTTCCTTACATGAAACAAAGAACCCTGAGATTAATATTATTATAATTATTCTTTAAATTAATAAGTGATCAATTATTGTTGTTATTACAATCGTGGCTTGGCTTAAGAGAATTGAATGTACAATTGTATTATATGAAAGGTATTTTAGATCATATTGGAAAATTAATGGATATGTTGCTTTATTTTGGTTGCCTTAACAACCAGAAAAAATAGTGTCACGGGTGCAAATAAACTAAACTAATAAAAATAAATAAACTAAAATAATCAACTAATTAAAAGAATATTAGGTTAGAATATATATATATATATGAGTGTTTAGTTTATTTT
>JAQFVV010000181.1:1329410-1436170 GCA_028023455.1 Epiperipatus broadwayi | reverse complement strand
TATATGAGTGTTTAGTTTATTTTTATTATTGTTCTAACAAGTCAATTTAAATTTTAACCATTACTTATTAATGGTTCAAACAACAGAAAAAAGTGTAATGTATAATTCTAAGTAGAACAAAAAGATTATTAGAGAGTTTAAAATTGCAGCTTTTCTATGTTTTATTTTGAGATATGCCGGTATGTTCTTTTAAGTATAATATATATTTGATTGATTAATTTCTTTGTGCCAATTTAGTTAAATATGGGTATAAATGATATTACACTGTGAAACTAATTTATATATAAATTTGTTTGTTTTATCCCGAATCTAAAGTGGGAAATGGGTAACGATTTTTATAGTAAAAAAATAAGAAACAGTCAAAGTTAAATTTCTAATTCGCATCTAATTCTGACTTAGTGAAAAATGTCATTTATTTAATAATAAAAAGGAGAGATAGAAAAGAAATCAAATATCTGTATAAAAAAAAAAAAAAAAATCCGTATAGGCATAATCACAGTATCTTGGTAAAGAAATTTAAAATATAAATAAGTGTTCAAATTATTTTATTTGATTTAGATTATGATTCTTTGTGACAATTAAAGAAGGTAGAATGGTATATATATATAAGTGTGTATGCGATTATTTAAATGTAAAAATAATAATAATAATGCTAGTTCTTCTTTTAAAATTTAAAATAGGCAATATTACTTATTGCAAAGATATGGGTTATCTCACCCTATATGTATATTTAGTGAGGCATGCATTTGGGGAAAGAAATATCTCAGCAGTAGTATTTTTTTTGCCTCTTTAGCATTTTATAGTTAAGATTCATATTTGAAATACTTGGGCATTTTATAGCCTATAAGATATGGTTGTCGGATTTCTCCATTATTACTTATTAAAGACAGGTTTAGGAAAAACATCTATGCAGATATAAATTAATGCTTTTAATGGGCAAATATATCAGTAGCTTAATACATTGATCTGTGCCTATATGGCTTTTAATAATAAAAATATTTCGAGTAATGCTATGCGGACTGCCACACGGATATTTTACCGATCTTGGCGATACGAGATAGACATGCCTTTCTTTGAGCCGATGAATGGGTATACTCTATAAAGATAGTGATTCAAAACCCATGCTCTATTATTTCTAACACAAGCCAAGCTGAATGCGGATGTGTTACTATAGGAATATATACATTACTGCTTGACAAAGAAGATTGGCCCAAGTTTGCCAATGCTAATAATATAGCTAGTACAGGATTCAAACCCCGATGCTACTGAATGCTGTAATTAGATTTCTTAATCATACCTGTTGTTAATTCTGTGGGAAATAGATAAGCCATATTTTTCATATAATTATTAATAATAAAGGGAAATAAAATTATGCTTTTGTCCATAACTCCTGCTGAGAATACTAACAATAAAATATAATAATAACAAATACATATATACTTTACTTTCCCTATGTATGTAAACACACGCATAAATTTATTATATATATTCATTTGGCCTCTAGCTTAATATAAGCAAGTATTGTGTTTGCTCTCCAAAATTGGCATATTAATTTTATAGTGGCATATTTCTTGATAAAATATTATCACTCTCAATATAAAATTTCGTTTTATGCTGACACACAGTATAATACTGATTATTTACTGTGTGTGTAACTATCACTTCTAGTTAATTTTTTTTTTGTATTGAATCACAATTGTTATTGTCATGAAATCCAGTATGATTTCATTGTAACGCACACACACATCTAATACTGAGGTTCATTATTGTAATTATTATTTTATATATTTCACAACCTTAATTGTCATTATTGACAGGTGACCTCTTTGTAAAATCATATATTTATTCTAGTGATATTGAAATTATGTACTATTATCACTATTGGTCATCAAACATTGTAATTGTTATTTATTCATTTGGTTTAAAAAAATGTAATCCCATACATGGATCATGATTAGATCCAAACATGATTGTTATTAATTATATTTTCTAATTGTATTAAAAAATTGTATATATCTATACCGTTGTCATGTCATTCCCTGGTTCATCATATCCACTCATCTATATCCACACTTGATTAAATCATATGTATGTATTCAAAACCTATGAAATATTAATAATAATAGTTTGAGCTATATCAAAGTATTTAGTGAGTATCTTAGATTAAATTAATAAAGTCTACTGCATGATAGGCTAAGTTTGAATTGGGAGTCCTTGTTTCTACTCTGACCACCGGGACCGAAGAAAAATGATAACCATTCGTAGCATCAGGAGCGTCGGTTGGATAGTGGAGATTTTGGAGCACTGGCAAATAGGTTAAAGCTTAGTACTGTTCCGCAGCTACCATATCCCAAACATACTGGGTTTGAAGTACTTTTGCTAGGTCTCAGAATCTTGTTGGCTGATCATACGATTCTGAACGTTACAGGGTAAGTATATATTTTTTTCGGTCTTGGCACTCAACGTGGGGCTTCGATTATATAAACCTAAACGCCCTGAGCACCTGAGTGATAATGTTGATTTAAGATTTTTTATGTAAAATTTGTAAGAGATATTTTTCAGGTTTGATGCCAATATGAGGCAATTGGATTTATTCACTCACTTCCATAGAACGTAGAGATTGTTTCTCAAGCCTGTTACATGGGTTTTGATGCTGTATTGGATTGTGGTTGGTGACATGGCGCCCAGAGATAATCTTTGAAAAAAAAATTTTTTTTTTTTGGGTTACTCTAAATAAATTTTGTCATCAGCCAGGATTCCAATAATCATTGTGGATTTTACTTTGGTGTGTGGATTGATGATGATGGGAGACACAGACTGATGTGGATATAAACAAAAGGGGGGTGACACATTGGAGTACTAGAGTGTGATGATTGTGTGAAAGTTGTAATTTTTAGATCTTAGCAGTTTTCTGGGCACAGCAGAACAAGCAACCTGTAAACAAGGGGGGCAGTGACTGGTTTTAAGAGGGTAAGAGAAATTTTTATATACTTTTTATATATATCTATATACAAATTTGTTTTGATTTGTTTTTATGGGACATGTGATATTGTGTCAGTTGAATAGTAGATAGGCAGGCATGGACCTAGGATGAATATAAGGAAAGGAGCAGACAGCATATGGCAATGATGGGGGAAAGGATGAAGATGCATAGGAGATCAGAGAGAGGGAAGGTATAAATTTTTATGAAAATTTAAAGTAGTAGTATAAAGAGAAAATTGTTAAATAGATTATTAGAGTACAAGCAAAAAAATGGAGGTGACAATTCGAGACCTATACCAGCTGATGTGTTAACCATGAATATACAGAGTAAAGAGGAAAACAGTAAGAGAGCAGAGGAAAACTGTAAGAGAGATGAGGAAGACAGTAAGGGAGCAGAAGAGATGAAGAGTGAATTTTCTAAGATAGAAGAGATAATAAGTTAATGCAAGAAGAATGTAGAAGAAACTCGAAAGAAGATAGATGACTGGTGGGGAAAAGGTCGAACAGAGAGGGAGGAGATTAAAGAGGAATGCAGAAAGGGGGCTGAGAAAATAAATAGAAGAGTAGATGATCTGGGAGATACTCCACAGGGGAACTCCAAGACCATCCAAAAGGAAGTGCAGAATGTACAAGGACAGCAGGAGGAAATAAGGGACTTGCAACCTGATCAACTGGGAAATATTGAGACAGTATCCCAAGTAGCAATTCAAAAACCACCTGTTGAATCTGTTCAGATATTACCAGAGGTGAAAGTTAGGGAAGTCCAAAGTGCTGAATTAGTGTGTGAAACTTTCAGTGAAAAAGATATGGTAGAATGGCAGAAACACAGACACTTCTAGAGGAAGAGAAATACAACCTCATTGCTGATGATCAAAAAATAATATCAATCACTAATAAAGTTATGGATGATGTAATAAAATGTTATTCCATGGATGATAACAGCATAACAGCAGAAGTTAAAGATCTAGTCAAACCAAAAGCTTCAATGACTCCATAGATAGTCGATTGTGATAAAACTGTAGTTACAATCAAATGGGATGAACCTGAGGAGGATGATGGCATTTCCACGTGTAATTATGTAATTGAAAGATGTGATAATATTAGTTTAAGATGGGTTACACTCAATGTTGATTTTGAAATAAGTGAAACTTACTACACTGTAACAGGTTTAACTGAAGGTTTAGAGTATGAGTCCAGAGTGATTGTCCAAAATGCTGCAGGTATGGGAAAGCCCTCACCTTTATCTAAAGCCATCAAAGCCAAGGCATTATTTGTTGCTAAACCCCTAACCATGATGAAAAGGTTAAATGATGTTAATGTTTATATTCATAAAGATGTGACTCTTCAGTGCAAATTTAAGAGTGATCTTTTGCCTACCGTCATGTGGTGTATGGATGGAAAGGGACCTGAACCTAGCCATAAGTGCTTGATGACTTGTATGAAAGCTACAATGACAATGGCTATTGTTAAAGCTAGCATGGAGGATTCTGGAAAGTGTTTTGATGAAATAAGTGAGGATATGAAAAATAAGCATGAGAGTTGGGTAAAGCTGAGCAACTGTAACGATAATCAGGCCACTAACTTTACACCAACCTACTTTTATGTTGGTCATGGCTTCCAGAATATGAAAACCCCACTATCAACAGAGAGGAAGAGAATTGACAAAGGAGACCAGAAGGAAGCCTTGGAACACTTAAAGAGAACTGCAGAGAATCAAAGAAACAGGGCCATACAACCATTTGATTTCCAAGTAATTGACCATGTGTGGCAGCACATACAAGATGTTGGGAACTCACGGCAGGATCAGTATAAGAAGTTCTTTCCATTATATTGTGGGCCTTTCAAGATAATGAAGGTTTGTGGAAGAAATGGATTTTTACTTCAGGATCATAAAGGCATAAAGGGAACGTATAATGCCTGGAGTTTAAAGCCCTACCACCATGTACCTCCAGATCCAGGAAAAATTTAAAACGGTCTTAGAAAACAAAAGGTAATGATGGGTACTGATTTTTAAATGAATAGGGACCATGAATTTTCAAATTATTTCTCAAGTATATAGCTATGTAAATTTTTTTTTTGGGGGGAATATGTATGTAGTCAATCACTAACCATAGAATAGATCACTATATTTTATTATGAAGCAGTTGGGTTACTCTTTAATTTAAACTTCAAGGGTCTCTGGTGTAAAAAAAAAAAAGGATTTTACCAGAGTAGGTTTGATCTTTTTTTTTTGTTTTTTTTTTCCTGTTCGTAACTTGAGGGATATGAAGGTTCATGTTAGTTGTTAAAATTAGTATACATATATATATATATTTTAAAACTCAAATATCTAATTTTTCATTTTTTTATTTTTGCTTGTTTGCTAAAGGGGATATATGCAGGTGCAGGTGTATGACTTTACGAATGAGTGGACTTATGTATGTGTAAATTGTTTTATTGAAATGCATTTTTTTATGTATATATTTTTGGAAAGAAAAATATATTTCCATTGTCGTATATCTTTATCCTAAAGGCGGTTCATTCCTTGCGAATAACATTTTGATGACTCTGCTTTTTTTTTTCATAAACATTCCGAAAAATATAGTTGCGTGTAGGTGTGAATTAATTTTTCTCATCCTTGAGGCGATTAAAAGGCAAGTAAGATTTTATAACTATCTGTAATCTTATCTCGATTGTGTCACCTGTTTTTGGTAAAAGGTCAACGCAGCTAGTTGCAAGGAAGTGTTGAATTGTTTTTCTTATCTTTAAACTGAAAGATCAACTCAGCTAGTTGCATGGGAGTGTTGAATTGTTTTCTTATCTTTAAACTGATGTAAATCATAAAAATCTTTAAACTGATGTAATTAAAAAAAGGAAAAATGAACCATGCAGTCTGTTTTCGTTTCTAACCAAGGAAAATATATTATAGGTGTTAAAAATATGTATTGTACCTATATTGATATAGGTACATATAATTTTTATCTAAAATTATTATTAAAGTAATCGTTCATAAAAGAAAAACATAGAATTAAACATTGAAGAATTTATTGCGGTTTGTTTTGAAAAAAAGATAGGAATTAAATAGTTTTCTAGCGTTAGTTTTTGAAATAAAAAAGCTACAATTAATTAGTCAAAAGGGGGGAGGGGGAGTCTTGGTTTGAGAACTGAAACTAAGGTTATAAAAGGAAGTAAAGAGTTTTTATTAGTATTCGTAAAAAATATAATTTAAAAAGTTAAAACGTACAAATCTCTTTCCATTCAATTTTAATAAAAAAAAAAATAATGTTAAAACTAAATAGTAAATTGTATTAAAAATATATGTGCGTATATATGTACATTTGTAAATATATAAAATGTATGTGAAAGTTAAAGAAGATTATCATTAAAAACACGGCAATGGCTAATTAGAAATTAATTAATATAAAACAATACGTTTTTGCATGGCTATTACTAATTAAGCAATCTTTCAAAACACGTTTATCAAATGATTATCAATTCGACAACAGATCTTCGCCGGAGATATGAGAAAGACAACAAGGCGCAGGTATAAATAGACTTTTTTTTATCGGACAGTTGAATCCACAAATTAATTGAGTTGAGACAATCAGTTCACAAAGTTATTGAGAGAGTGCAGTTCGGAAATTAATTGAGTCACTTAAGAAACAAAATGCAGTGCTGAGAATATTTTGGAATGCACGTTCACCTCCAGCCCAGATGTCCGAGAAAACAGCAGATCTGCCCGTGAAATAATGTCAGCTTAACATCTTAGAAAATCTCCGTCAGTATCTAATTGTCTCCGATGGTAATAATCATGAAAATCAGGAAACTCAGCAAGGAAACATCCCAGCTGGCTGGAAGCATTCATACTGGAACCATTCATACTGGAAGAAACAACAAACAAGAAGAAAACAGTGTTAAATCTACGTTTAGGTAAAACATTTGCTTATTTTCGTTTATACTGTAATAGCCATTGCATTTCATTAATTCGTGCGAATCCTCCAAGAGTCTAATTATATGAACTCGATATCATACATAAATGAACTATTGATATGTGTGTGATTAAATTTCAAATGTTATGTAGTCCTTTATTATTATGTGTGTGCATGAGTTAATATGTGCGTGATCATTATATCAATATTTATTAGTTAAATTAGAGTGTTCTCTTATTGAATCTATAGGAATATTTAGACTATTTAGAAATGTTAATTTAAAATATGCGTGTGCGTGTGTTTTACTAGAATTATAAAATGTTTAAATTTAGTAAATAAATGTTAGTTAATAAATTATCTTTAAAATTAAACTTTATTTGTCGGTCAATTCTTTTTATCAATTTCTTTTATCAATTCTTTTACAATTCTTTTATAAATTCTTTATCAAGGCTTTTAACCACTAATTATGTATAATCTATTAGTGATTACAAACAGCTGAGCTAGTCGTGGATTTAGGCGTTGAGTTAGTGGCCATTGCTTAAAGTGCGTTATTTTTTCATCCTTGAATAGATAGCTGGCGCCCGTGTTTGTACACTAACAAAAAAAGTGCTTTGAACTTGGTATTGAACTCAACAGTCGAGAAGAAGTTATGTCCTGGAAATGTAACGTTAGTTATATACTTTATAGCTATCGTTTTGGCATACATACTCTCTGAGTATGTTCTTCTCTGCCTAAGAGACCGGTGTTACGATTCCACATATTCAATATGGTGCAAATGGCACCCAACGTGGGGCTGAACCTAAGAAACAAGAGTAAAGAAATACTTTGTTCTTGTTGAAAATAAAAATCTAAAAAGTTAAATTACGTATGTAAAAGTGTTTTAATTTAAAAAAAAAGAATTGACCGAAAACTTTTTTTTTAGAAATGAAAAGAGATTTTGACATTTATGTTATCAAATCAGAGACAGCTGATATTTGGTCGCAGTTAATAATGTCATCTTAACATCTTAGAAAATCTTTGTCAGTATCTATTTGTCTCCGATAGCAATAATCTTGAAAATCAGGAAACTCAGCAAGGAAACGTCCCAGCCGGCTGGTAAGCATTTATAATGGAAATATCCTCACCGAAAGCAGCCTCCAAAGAACAAAATTCTACGTCAACATTCAAAAAAAGCCTAGGTCAAACATTTGCTTATTTCGTTCTATACTGTAATAGCCATTGCATTTCATTAATCCGTGCGAATCCTCCAAGAGTCTAATTATATGAACTCGATATCATACATAAATGAACTATTGATGTGTGTGATTAAATTTCAAATGCTACGTAGTCCTTTATTATCATTATTATGTGTGTGCATGAGTTAATATGTGCGTGATCATTATAATAATATTTATTAGTTAAATTAGAGTGTTCTGTTATTAAATCCATAGGAATATTTAAACTATTTAGAAATGTTAATTTAAAATATGCGTGTGTTTTATTAGAATGTTTAAATTTAGTAAATAAATGTTAGTTAATAAATTATCTTTAAAATTAAACTTTATTTGTCGGTCAATTCTTTTTATAAATTCTTTTTTTACAATTCTTTATCAAGTCTTTAACCACTAATTATGTATAATCTATTAGTGATTACAAACAGCTGAGCTAGTCGTGGATTTAGGCGTTGGGTTAGTGGCCATTGCTCAAAGTGCGTTATTTATTCATCCTTGAATAGATAGCTGGTGCCGTGTTTATACACAAACAAAAAAAGGTGATTTGAACTTGGTGTTGAACTCAACAGCCGAGAAGAAGTTATGTCCTGGAAATGTAACACTAGTTATATATTTTATAGCTATCGTTTGGGCATACATACTCTCCGAGTATGTTCTTCTCTGCCTAAGAGGCCGGTGTTTCGAATCCACATATTCGAATACGGTTCAAATGGCTAGACCCAACTTGGGGCTGAACCTAAGAAACAATAGTAAAGAAATAGTTTGTTCTTGTTGAAAATAAAAATCTATAAAGTTAAATTACGTATGTAAAAGTGTTTTAATTTTAAAAAAAAGAATTGACCGAAAACTTTTTTTTTTCGAAGTGAAAAGAGATTTTGACATTTATGCTATCAAATCAGAGACAGCTGATATTTGGGCGGAGTTAAAGCATTAGATCGGGTAGAAAAATGGACAAAAGGGGTGGTCAGCGTGTGTTTCCGTTTTACTCAGAAATAAATAAATAAGTTGTATTTAAATTTAGTTTAACGTAAGCGCTAGTTTGAAAAAAAAAATACATAGTGTCAAAATGGGAAAAAATATAGAGCTGGAGGAAGTAATAAAAAGAGTAGAGGCGTTAGAAAGAGAACATGAGAATGGGAAAACATGGGTGCACATACATAAAATGGAGGCAGTAAATCAGCTGCTAAAGATAAAAGCATTCTCAGGGAACAGAGGGGAGAATCCGAGTGATCACTTAGAGAGCTTGGAACGTTATTGCACTTTGAATAGTTTAAGCGAGGGAGCAAGAATTGCTTTAACTTGCAGTCACATACAGGGAGAAGCCCAACTCTGGTGGAATTCATTATGTGTAAAACCGACAACATTCGGTGAATAAAAGTGTTCATTGTTGGCAAACTATTGGGGGGAGGAGCTGCAGGAAAAGGTTAAGTTTCAAGTAGAGTGGGACAGGTGGCAGACGGGGGAGTTATTTATTACATTTTTTCATAGACAAATAGCGAAATTGAGATCAATCACAGCATACAAATTATCGGAGCAGCATATTATGCGTATAGTTAGGCGTGGTTTACCTGAGAAGGTGGAACAAATGATTGGCAAGCAAACGGTAGAGCAGATGGCCGAAATACTAATGGCATTGGACAACAATAGGGGGATGGACTACATAACATTTGAAATTTAATCACACACATATCAATAGTTCATTTATGTATGATATCGAGTTCATATAATTAGACTCTTGGAGGATTCACACAAATTAATGAAATGCAATGGCTATTACAGTATAAACGAAAATAAGCAAATGTTTTACCTAAGATTTTGGTCGTAGATTTAACACTGTTTTCTTCTTGTTTGTTGTTTCTTCCAGTATGAATGGTTCCAGTATGAATGCTTCCAGCCGGCTGGGACGTTTCCTTGCTGAGTTTCCTGATTTTCACAATTATTACCATCGGAGACAATTAGATACTGACGGAGATTTTCTAAGATGTTAAGCTGACATTATTTCACGGGCAGATATGCTGTTTTCTCAGACATCTGGGCTGGAGGTGAACGTGCGTTCCAAAATATTCTCAGCACTGCATTTTGTTTCTTAACTGACTTAATTAATTCCCGAACTGCACTCTCTCAATAACTTTGTGAACTGATTGTCTCAACTCAATTAATTTGTGGAATGAACTGTCCGATAAAAAAAGATCTATTTATACCTGCGCCTTGTTGTCTTTCTCATATCTCCGGCAAAGATCTGTTGTCGAATTGATAATCATTTGATAAACGTGTTTTGAAAGATTGCTTAATTAGTAATAGCCATGCAAAAACGTATTGTTTTATATTAATTAATATCTAATAGCCATTGCCGTGTTTTTAATGATAATCTTCTTTAACTTTCACATACATTTTATATATTTACAAATGTACATATATACGCACATATATTTTTAATACAATTTACTATTTAGTTTTAACATTATTACTTTTTTTTTTATTAAAATTGAATGGAAAGAGATTTGTACGTTTTAACTTTTTAAATTATATTTTTTACGAATACTAATAAAAACTCTTTACTTCCTTTTATAACCTTAGTTTCAGTTCTCAAACTAAGACTCCCCCCTCACCCCTTTTGACTAATTAATTGTAGCTTTTTTATTTCAAAAACTAACGCTAGAAAACTATTTAATTCCTATCTTTTTTTCAAAACAAACCGCAATAAACTCTTCAACGTTTAATTCTATGTTTTTCTTTTATGAACGATTACTTTAATAATAATTTTAGATAAAAATTATATGTGCCTATATCAATATAGGTACAATATATATATATAGAAAACAAAGCCTTGCTTAGAAAAAAGTTATTATAAATAGAGCAAAGAAAAAGAACCAGGGATTCAAATTATTCAAAGTCAAGCAGTGAGAGTAATTGATTCAAATTATTCAAAGTCAAGCAGTTAGGGGGAAATTAAAAGTCAAGCAGTTAGAGAAAAAAAAGTTGTTGGCAGTAAAAAAAAGTTGGTGCCTTGTAAAGAAAAGTTTTAAGAGAAAAGTGACTCTGAACTACTAGTGCAATACTATAATTAAGCTGAGAAGAGATCCACAATATGGTTTGTGAGTAGTACAAATTACTTTTTCCTTCTCTGAAAAGTCTCCAGAAAATTACATCTAAAGAAGAGGAGGAGAGACAAATCCCATGCTGCTGCTATGAAAGAAAATGGAGAATCAACAGCGAAGTCAGTCTATCCTGAGTCCGACAAAGCCAAAGATCGATCCTAATAATGAATGAACCTGGAAAAAAATATCTGCCTCAATCAAAGTGACACAATGATCCATCGAAGAAAAATAGAGAAGCAACCTGAAGCCAGTCTATTCTGAGTCCAGTGAAGCCCAAGGCTGACCCTGTCAATGAATGAATCTGTAAAAAAATCTGCATCAAGCAAAGTGACACCGTAATCTATCACAACTATAAACTTTCTATCTTTAAAAAAGAAAAAATTATTTATATCTTAAAAATACCTTCCATAAAAAAAAAAAAAATGCGAACATTTAATTTCATTAGATTCATAAAATTCGCAAAAGACTATCTTAAGAAAATGTGTTTCAAAAGGACGGTTATATATATATGAGTGTTTAGTTTATTTTTATTATTGTTCTAACAAGTCAATTTAAATTTTAACTATTACTTATTAATGGTTCAAACAACAGAAAAAAGTGTAATGTATAATTCTAAGTAGAACAAAAAGATTATTAGAGAGTTTAAAATTGCAGCTTTTCTATGTTTTATTTTGAGATATGCCAGTATGTTCTTTTAAGTATAATATATATTTTGATTGATTAATTTCTTTGTGCCAATTTAGTTAAATATGGGTATAAATGATATTACACTATGAAACTAATTTATATATAAATTTGTTTGTTTTATCCCGAATCTAAAGTGGGAAATGGGTAACGATTTTTATAGTAAAAAAAATAAGAAACAGTCAAAGTTAAATTTCTAAATCGCGTCTAATTCTGACTTAGTGAAAAATGTCATTTATTTAATAATAAAAAAGAGAGATAGAAAAGAAATCAAATATCTGTATAAAAAAAAAAAAAAAATCCGTATAGGCATAATCACAGTATCTTGGTAAAGAAATTTAAAATATAAATAAGTGTTCAAATTATTTTATTTGATTTAGATTAAGATTCTTTGTGACAATTAAAGAAGGTAGAATGATATATATATATATATATATAAGTGTGTATGCGTTTATTTAAATGTAAAAATAATAATAATAATGCTAGTTCTTCTTTTAAAATTTAAAATAGGCAATATTACTTATTGCAAAGATATGGGTTATCTCACCCTATATGTATATTTAGTGAGGCATGCATTTGGGGAAAGAAATATCTCAGCAGTAGTATTTTTTTTTTGCCTCTTTAGCATGTTATAGTTAAGATTCATATTTGAAATACTTGGGCATTTTATAGCCTATAAGATATGGTTGTCGGATTTCTCCATTATTACTTATTAAAGACAGGTTTAGGAAAAACATCTATGCAGATATAAATTAATGCTTTTAATGGGCAAATATATCATTAGCTTAATACATTGATCTGTGCCTATATGGCTTTTAATAATAAAAATATTTCGAGTAATGCTCTGCAGTCTGCCACGCGGATATTTTACCGATCTTGGCGATACGAGATAAACATGCCTTTCTTTGAGCCGATGAATGGGTATACTCTATAAAGATAGTGATTCAAAACCCACGCTCTATTATTTCCTACACAAGCCAAGCTGAATACGGATGTGTTACTATAGGAATATATACATTACTGTTCGACAAAGAATATTGGCCCATGTTTGCCAAAGCTAATAATATAGCCAGCACAGGATTCAAACCCCGATGCTACTGAATGCTGTAATTAGATTTCTTAATCATACCTGTTGTTAATTCTGTGGGAAATAGATAAGCCATATTTTTCATATAATTATTAATAATAAATGGAAATAAAATTATGCTTTTGTCCATAACTCCTGCTGAGAATACTAACAATAAAATATAATAATAACAAATACATATATACTTTACTTCCCCTATGTATGTAAACACACGCATAAATTTATTATATATATTCATTTGGCCTCTAGCTTAATATAAGCAAGTATTGGGTTTGCTCTCCAAAATTGGCATATTAATTTTATAGTGGCATATTTCTTGATAAAATATTATCACTCTCAATATAAAATTTTGTTTTATGCTGACACACAGTATAAGACTGATTATTTACTGTGTGTGTAACTATCACTTCTAGTTAATTTTTTTTTGTATTGAATCACAATTGTTATTGTCATGAAATCCAGTATGATTTCATTGTAACGCACACACACATCTAATACTGAGGTTCATTATTGTAATTATTATTTTATATATTTCACAACCTTAATTGTCATTATTGACAGGTGACCTCTTTGTAAAATCATATATTTATTCTGGTGATATTGAAATTATGTACTATTATCACTATTGATCATCAAACATTGTAATTGTTATTTATTTTTTTGGTTTAAAAAAATGTAATCCCATACATGGATCATGATTAGATCCAAACATGATTGTTATTAATTATATTTTCTAATTGTATTAATAAATTGTATATATCTATACCGTTGTCATGTCATTCCCTGGTTCATCATATCCACTCATCTATATCCACACTTGATTAAATCATATGTATGTATCCAAAACCTATGAAATATTAATAATAATAGTTTGAGCTATATCAAAGTATTTAGTGAGTATCTTAGATTAAATTAATAAAGTCTAGTGCATGATAGGCTAAGTTTGAATTGAGAGTCCTTGTTTCTACCTTGACCACCGGGACCAAAGAAAAATGATAACCATTAGTAGCATCAGGAGCGTTGGTTGGATAGTGGAGATTTTGGAGCACTGGCAAATAGGTTAAAGCTTAGTACTGTTCCGCGACTACCATATACCGAACATACTGGGTTTGAAGTACTTTTGCTAGGTCTCTGAACCTTGTTGGCTGATCATACGATTCTGAACGTTACAATATATATATATATATTAAACTCTGTAAGTACCAATTAAAACTACATGCCTAGGATATTAGAATCAAATAATATGTTCAGTACTTTTTGGTTGTAATTTTGTATTGCTTGCCACTCTCTAATTTATTTTAGTATCTCAATGGTTTAATAGTAAAAGGTAGGTAAATGTAAAAGATGGTTTTCGCACGCATGAATTATAACTTTCCTTTTCCAACACAGTATTACAATCATATTATTTTGCTTTACAATTGGGATATCTACATTGATTTTACTAATCCTGAATTAACCTGGGATTTTTGCTAAATTACCTAGTTACTTCTATTAATTTAATTAACGATTATATTATTGGTAATTAAAAATAATGTGAAAGCGCTATGACACATTTAAAATAAATATGTATTAGGAGTATTTAATGATTAGCGAGAAAAAGAAGATATGAAATAAAAAGCATTAGTTTGTTTTACTTTTTTAAAAAAAAATGACTGGAGACAAGCTGGATCCATCTTAAGACAGTTATATAAGGATGATATTTACAATTCTTTGTCGTCTCTTTTTTAAAATGAAATATAATATTACTGATTAACTTTTACTTTGCTGTTTTTTTTTTTTTTTTTTTGAAAGCTGCCTTAAACTAAGTTATTTCTTTCTCTGATCCAAGAGTGGAGAAATTCAAATAATGGTTAAGTTTTTTTAAATCGATTTGATAAGGCAGTCGTAAGTAATTACAACTCATATTCATTTTAAATCGAATCCCTCTTCCTTTATAGTTTTTTTCTTTTATATATATATAAGATAAAAGTTGAAGCATTTTCTATTATTTTTTTTTTTTTGTTCCCCCAATTATTCTAAACTGCCCATTCAGAATGTTTGATGTAATATTGTAGTTTTGTCTCCATGGCAAAAATCAAATCCAGTTTACTCACCTTAGAATTATTTGTAGTCTGTCACCCTACTAGATTTAAGAGCATTAAGTAATTTTTATTTCTTACTGATAGGAAAGCATTATAACTCAAAAAAATTATATAATTAAATATATGCTCAAATAATTTAATAAAATATTCTGCCCTCACTATTAATTATAATATATTAATTCTAACTTAAGTTTATAACAATAAAGGTTATCTTAACTTTAGAACAATAAAAGTTCTCACTGTGTTATAACGCAACATTAAATGTATACTTAAATACTATCCGAATTAAAAGAATAATGGTATTATTCTAATTTTTTCATTTATTGATGGGTGATCATTAGTTTATACATAGCTCAGGGAGTTGCTATTACTTTTTTTCAATTTTGGATATATTTAGCTATGATTATTAATATTTGTTATGTCAGACTAAAAAGTGTGTTTACATATAATTTTTAGTGTGTGTGATCGTATACAATTTGGTCAGAAAATACACAAAAAAATAATTATTAATTCCATATTTTATAAAAGAAAAAGAAAAAAAACAACAAGTATTTCTGCCAGCAGTTCCCCTTTGACAGATAGTATAAGAAAGTTAGTAAGCTAGAAGTATAATAATTGAATTTTCTTTTATAATTAATTTTAAAAATATTATGCAAAAATGCTGTGCTAATGGAATGTAATATTTTTAATTGAAAATTAAAAATGCATTCTCATTGTTTATGTTTTCTATCACTGATAAAAGAGCATTGTAATATCATAAGATTTATGATCATTAAATATGTCTTCTAGTAGTAATTGAAGTGAAACAGATCTTACTTTCAACATACTTTTAATGATCTTAAAATTATATTATTATATATATTTTTAAACAGTGAAAGAAAATATATATTTTAAAAGTTTAAGTTAAAATATTATATGGAAATGGGGGTAAAAGTACTATCAGTGTTCTTTAGAATATTGCTTTTTAAATTTATACATAATTTATTTTAATTCTTTTTATTTAACATTATAATTATTTTTTATTTGACAATATTAATTACTTTTAGATCACTATATATATATATTACAAACATTGTAAAGATTAATCATATTAATTTTCAACATTCCTCCAATGATCCAGTGATCTATCAATTTAAATACTTGAGCCTCCTGATCAAAAACAGTAACCTGACTTTCTGTTTAAATATCATGATTTGTTTATTAAGCTTTCAGAATTGTTTTTTGATATGCATATACTATTTCTGTACAACACTTAATTTATTAATCAGAAAAAATTGTTGTATATGAATTTGGATTCATCTTAACTGAAGCAATTGTTTTTTATGAATTAATGTTACAATAGAGAGTTGGATATAAAACAAATTAATATTACATGATTGTTGGAAAGATTATAAATGAGTTTGCACCAAGGTTAAAATGATTATGTTATATTAAAAATTAATATATATATATTATTAAAAATTAATATATATATATTGAAACTATTTTATAATAAATACTTTTATTTACTGTGCATTAAAAAGCCAAAAATAATTGTTTGTTTTTTTTCTTTCAAGCACAGTTAGGGTTTTTAATAGTAGCAAACTTCACACAATAATCCATTGATTATGAAGGCTTGCACTTGGTGGCACTGCTGTATGAAGAGTTTGCTAATATTATTAACAGCCTGTGTAAGCATTTCAAGTGATGATCACTTGATGGTTTGATGATTTTAGTTAGGATTTTTCTATTTAACTTGAAATAAAAGCTTAGGATATCCAGAAATATAATTCAATCACTTGAAAGATGTTCCACCAGATTCTTTGAATATATATAGGCAAGATCATAAGATGGTCATCAAATGTGATGCTTTTAAATTTACTATTGCACAGGCATATCTTTCTTAGATTGATTATCTAAAAAGTGTTTTATTATGAATGAAAGCATAGTTTTCATTGATACATCATATTCCATTTTGTTATAAAAATTTTGTTTTAAATACATTCTAAAGAGATGCAATATTGTTTGATTTATTGGAAAGATTTGTGTGAGGAAAAGATATAATGAACTGCTACAATTAAGCAAAGTGCTGACATCTTTAGCTCCCTTCATAATAAGTTACAATATATTATCACAATAATGAAATAGAGTATACAACAAACATATATTTTATCTGAACTTGTTTATAATTTTATGAATTGATTTGTATATAGTCATTGCAAATAATTATTTATTTTTTTTTTTTCTTGAATTGAATGACCATACTTATATACAGGGGGGGGGGGCTTCAAATGATAATGATGATGATATTTTAATGTCTAATAAATATGGTTATATTTCTTGTGTGATTTTTATTTATAGAAGAAAAACTGAACTTGAATGAATAAAATTATACAATAAATTCATTGTGTGTTGAGTTTTTTGCTGAATATATAAAGTTAATACCAACACAACTTTATTTTATTCTCTTAGCTTGTTATATTACTAAGAGCATTGCGATGCAAAGTGATGCACTGTGCTTTTTTTATCGGAGTCAGAAATCTCTTAGCCACTATGCCCAGAGAAACCTGTTAACCACCTTACCTTCCCTTTCTACTCCCCACCCTAAGTTTTTCCCATATTCTTCTCTATCCTGCTCCATCCCATTTCCACAACATAATCTTTGTCAACTTCATGGCCTTTATATCTAAATACCTCTTATCTTTCCCTAACCCAGTCTAAAAATCAAGAATCCATTTTCTGTATAATAACTTTGTTTATATTTATTCTTCCACAACTTCATTATTTGTACCCTTTCTGCTTGCAGTCATTTACATTCAATTAACAAATGCCTAATATTTTCTATGCCTTTCTTACACAACTTGTAGACTAAATCACTCATATTTTTCTATTTATGTGTATATTCCTTATTGCTAAAGATCCTGTTTGAGCCTTAAACAGCAAACTATTTTCCTTGCTATTATCATAAATTAATTTGCACCCAATATTCTGTTTATTTCTATATATATTTAAACTCTTTTTATCCTCATACTAGTTCTCCAACTCCCTATTTTTATTAATGTATCTATTCTATCCCATTCCTTATCACTATAACATTCAACAATTCTCCTAACACAATCATCCCACCTTTTGCATAAGTATACTGACATAAATTCTTATACAAATCTTCTGCATATGGACTACCTATTTCATCCACCTTGTTACCTGTCATTTACTCATAATCCAATTAAATACTATTTTGTCTATTCTCTTATTATCCATAAATTGCAATCTACTGAACATTTTCATTTTGCTTTTTGCATCTCTCATATAAAAATTTGACCATCCCATTTCTCATTGAATTGCCTTCTTTGCCATCCACATCTCTTTTCTAACACATAACACATTAATCCCTTTCTTTTCTTTGCTTCAGTTATCAATTTTTTCTCCCATTCATCCAAGCAATTTTTCTAATTATATAAGACATTTCCCAAATATTTATACCTATTAACCACACTTATTTTTATATCCCACAATAAAAATTATTTCTCTTCTTTTTCTCCAATATTAACCATCATTACTTTGGATTTTTCTTCACTAAATTTAAACCCCATCTCTATACCACCCTTGCTTATATCTTCAGCATAACTTCTATATCTTCCCTACTTTCTGTGCACAAGAATACATTACCAGCAAATAAAAGACCTGATAATGTATATTCTCCTTTGCCACCTAATAATGATATCTCTACCCCTCTTTCTAGTCCTTCTATTGGTCTTTCCATTTCTCTCAAAACAAAAACAAAATAGGTGACGTATGACATTCTTACCTAGGTTTCATCCTATTTTTAACTTTAACTGATTCTATATTCTCTAATTGATATGTATAGTAATTATTTTCATACAATCTCTTAATAAGATCTACTAAAGCTCCATCAATCCCCAAATTTAATAAATTTACCCATAATCTATTTCTATTTATTCTATTATATGCCTTCTCTATATCTATAAACACCATATTTAACTGCCTGTATTTCTATTCATATCTATATGTTGTGTAACTAGAAATAAACTATGTCCTATATGCCTATCCAATCAAAAACCTTGCATTTTTCACACTATATTATTTTCTTCCATCCATTTTGTGACCCTTCCAGCCACCATATATGTGAAAACTTTACGTAATACCAACATTACCGCTATAAGTCTATAATTGCTTAACTTTATATGATTCTTATCCTTTTCTTTAAATATTAACCTTACTCTTGTATTACTCCAACTATACAGAAAATCTCTCTTCTGTGCCATCTTATTAAAACATAAAAATAGGTTTAATTTTGCCCTATTTCCTAAATTTATTACCATCTCTGCTGCCCATCCATCTAAACCTCTTACTTTTCCACTTTTCCATTTCTTCCCTGCCTCATTTGATTCATTTTCTGTTAACCTAATATTTCTTTCACTATATACTTTCATGTTTGTTATCACTGTTTTCTCATCAAATATCTTTTCTATATCCATTACATACTTATTTAAGATTGACCCTAATTCTTCTTTAGAGCTACACTCTATTCCCTCATCATCTAGTAATACTATTTCTCTCCCCCCTATATTTCTTCTTTTAATGTATTTCTAAAATTTTTTACTCCCATCTCTTCTACTTTTATTAATATCTTTACCAATTTACTATTTAATTTCATTCTCTTTCTATAATTATCTATTTTAGCCAACTTCTTTTTTTTAATACTTTTCCCATTTAACATTAACATCTTAACTTTCTTTGTTCTTAATAGCACACTTATATTCTCTGCATGCTTTTTTCTTTCTTTTACACTTTTACTAAGTCTCATTCTTCTATTACTTTTATTCTTTTGAATATTCTCACCTAAAACCCTATTTGTTATTTTTTCTACTTCATCACACCAGTCCTTATATTCATTTACAACTAATTCTTCCATGATTTCAACTTTTATTCTATATTCTTCTAACTTATTCTTATCATACATTCTCCATTCACATCTTTCACTATCCTTTCTATTCTTATTACTATTTTTCCATCACATTACTAACTATCTCTTTTATAAAGAAATTATGGTCACTATTACATATTCTCTCTTCATTATTGAACATTTAAATTTTTAGTATTGTATTTATTCCCTCTTTCTCTACTAATACATAATCTATTGGGTGAAATATATTATTTCTAGACCATGTGTATTGTTTTTTATAAATACTTGATAAATTTCCAATGCTTCAAATTCACTCTTAAACAAAAATTCTTCAAAAGCTGTCCATTCTTGTTATTTACATCATGAATTTCTTCAATATGCTTATTCATATCTTCTATAACCATTACTTGCTTCCCCTTTTTTGAAACTCTGTATATCCTTAACTAGGCACTCATATATGTTACTGTTCCACTCCATAATAGTTTGATTATTTCCAGTGGCTATATACACTACAGCCACCATCCATTTTTTTTCCTAACCTTATTTCAAACTACAATTGTTTTTGACATTTTACAGTATTTAAATATTTTTTGATATACCATCTGTTTTTTCTTTTCTCTATTTATATCCTGCCATACCAAGTCTTACAATGTAGGTTCTTTTTCTCTTAGACATGTTTCCACTATAACTAGCAGCTTAAGTTCTTCATTTTTAACTACTTTGTTTAATTCCAGCCACTTTTCTGGTTACCGACCACCTTGCATATTTAAATATCCTATTTTAACAATTTCTTCTTTCCTAACTACTCTTTTATAAATTCTTAATTTTCTTTTCCATTACATTTATAAGTAACTTTCTTACCATTAATTTTACAGAACCATTCATTCTCCACATCTACATATATATCTAAATCAGCTACCCATTGTTTATTTCTTATATCCTGTCCATTCTTCTCCTTTCTGATAATTCTGCAATTTAAAGCCCCACCCCCTTTATAAGTTTCCTGACTATATTCTTTATAAATCAAACTTCCTAAAACTTCACTTCCTTGTTTTGCAATGCACAATCTATTTTTACTATATAACTTCTTCTTACTAATAAAAACATCTCACACATCCACAAACATAACATAATTTCTCTCACAAAATTTTTTCAAGCTCTCATTTATAGAACATGCCCTATTGTCAAATCTTAGTAATAATCCAACTATTCCTACCCTTCTTTTAATTTTACGTCAAATTATTAATCAATTCTATATATTTATCTATTATTTTCTCCGATGGCTCTGACAAATTATTTGTCCCTTTCATAACATACACATTTCTATTTCCTTGTTTCAGTACTTATCTGTAACATCCCTGATTCTAGTTCCAGTCAAATATATTCTTATGTACCTTTTTTTATTTTCCCTTGCAATTACATCTCCACATTCTCTAATTAGTGAATTTTCTATCAATACTGTCTCATAGTTTATTTTCCATACTTCATTCGTAATATTCTCTTCAACCTTCTAGACTTCTTTATCTAGTTCTTCCTTATCACTGCTATTCAGTAATTCCTTTTTTTTGCTTCTACATCATTTATCTCTTTCTCTATGTTACTTATTTTTTTGGTTAATCATCTTTTTTTCCTACTTATTTTTTCATCCATATCTCTTGCTATTACATTAAAACATACTCTATTCTATCTTCCTCAACTCCATTTTGCTCCATTTCTCCTGACTTTTTCTTTTCACTATCTACACTTAGAAACCATTTTTTCACCTCTTTTATCACATTTACATACTGTCTACATAACTTTATAAATCTGTTTCATCTATCCAAGTCTTATTTAAGCATTTCAAATGATAAACCTCATCACATGCTGTACACTCTACTACAACACACTTAATTTTTTCTGACCATTATATATACATTGTGGGATACAAATGCAATCCATATTCCTTATTTTTCAAATCCCCTATTCTATATTTAACTTTATGCTTCCTCTACTACTCTTCAAAAATTTTTTGTATATAAGGTGAAAAACCTTTCTATAGCCATCGATAATGCCTCAAAAATGTTATCTTCTTTCTCAAATAATTCACCTTTTTTCTTAGATTAAAAAATTCTTCAATAGCAAACCTAGTAAAAAAAACACCTAATCTTATGTACAACTTAATTTTAATGCCTCCTTGCAGTAACACAATCACACACAATTTTTTTCTGCATTCTTATATTCATGCTGCCATAAGGAAACACTTTCCAAATGTTATCAATATTATTTCCAATCTTTACAAATCCAATTAAATCTATTCCTCTTCACCCAATTTTCTTTTCACTTTCACCCAGTAAGCAAACAATTTTAGTAATATTAATTTTCCAGATGCTATTATTATCTCTACCTTAGTGCCATTTTTTGTATCAGTGGTAAATTGATAGCACAATTTATATCACATCCTTAGACTGCTTTCTGGCTTTTTGTGCTTATGAATGAGGATTTGAATTCCAGTTTGGAAATCGAACTTTATTAAAAATTCAAAAATCACAAATGTGTTTGATCATTGGTAACCACTGGTAGTTTAATCTAATAATAGATGACCTTAGAATAGAGGGATAGAAGAAAATAAAGTTAGTTAAGCAATAGGGTACTATGATCAAGTAATACTTGATCATTATCAATAGTAGTTGGTTATTGGTCAACGTAATAATTTATTTTAGCATCTTAATATTGACATCTAAGTCATAAACTTTAATAAGCAATTGGCATTTTCAAGATTAAGAAGGTATAAATAATAATAATTCTCTCAACATTCTTATTAGAAAAAATTTCTTGATGTAACTGTCTTTTCGAAAATTTATTTTGGAATATAAAATGAATTGTATTGTTAATCATACTCTCCATATTTTAACATTATTTTTATCAATTTTAATGATAGTGATAAATAATTTATTACTTATCCCCTCTCCTACTTTTTTTTTTTCGAATTACAATTTGTGTTTATCTCATAATATTTTATTTTTTTGTATGAAAGCAATTTAATTCTTTAAGAAAAAACCGATTGCAATTACAGAGATCAAATTTAAACTAGATTTTTTTTTTTTTAGAAATAGTATGCAAATATGATTTTTATACATAATATACAAAATTCTTATAAAAACCCAGTATTATATATATGTAATCAACTGAAAAACTAAGTTTAACATTTTGAAGGTAACAATCACTAGATAGCATGTACTCCACTGAATTTCAAACCTTCAGTCTTTGTTTATAATATATGAAAGTAAATAATGGGGTGAGGGATAAAAAATACGCGCAGATTATTAATACAGATAAATAAAAGAAAGAAATCATAAATGCAAGAGATTACAACCAGAGAAGATTCTTCTAATGCTAATTAAAGATGGTAAATAAAAAAAAAATAAACTTTGTACTTTAAAAATAAGAAAGAATGTACAAGATTATTAATATTTATTCTGATAGAAAAACTAAAGATATAAAGATGCACAGAAATGTCAAGACTAGAAAAGGAAGAAAATAGCTTCGAAAAATATCGTCTGTTTTTTTTTCTTTTGGCTATGCTAAACTAATTTGTCATGCAGAGTGAAAATCAGAGCATTTGCATACACCTTTCACCATAAAGAGGACAATCAATAAAGCTTTTGAGCCCAGCCTTACTATGGACCAGGTACATCAAAATATCGATGAACTAAATTCACAATGAGCTCTTTCATCCCAAGAAAACCATGCATGGAATAATATACAACCTATATAGACCTTGCATATCTTACTGGTAAGCTACTATTATTTATAACCAATTTGTGCCTAAGATTAAATGTTTGCAAACTAACTTTACCTATGAAGCTTCAAGTACTGTTTTATTATTCAAATAATTTGCCTTTACTTAAAGAAGAGACTGAGAATATAAACTGTTTAATTACTTAATTAATATTATCTGGATTAGTGTGTATTCTTTTCAGTTTATTAATAATTCTCATTTAAATATTTTAATTTGTTGTAGTAAAATATTTACCTTTAATACCAACTTTTCATTGTACATTATTAATTTTAGGTTATTTAGATTTTATTATACGAAAGATTGTTTTAAGAAATGTATAATTACCTATGCTAACATCTTATCCCTATCTTATTTTTAGTTCTTAGTTATGAATTGTCAATGCAAAGCGAGGGAACAGTGAGTCTGCAGATTCTGGGGCCTTTTTAAATAAGTGTAAAACTGATTCCACCAGCAATGAAAATTGTAATAAAAATATTAGGTCAGTTAATCAGGAAATACAATTATGTTCTTGAAAGATCCGAACTCATACATGAACGGAACATTCTTTTTCATAATTTGATTAACTTGCACTTTCTAGTGCATAAAATAGAAGGCCTAAACCCAAACATAAAACTTTACAATGTTTAGAGTGCATAAAATAAGCCTTAAATGTACTAATACAATATATATATATATATTCTAACCCATCTTTTTATATATATATATATATATATATATAATGCACACACATTACTATGTTGTTGTATGACATGAGGCAACCATCTTGGCATATTATACAATGTGAAATAAAAGAATCTATGCAGCTTAATGTGTGTATTCAAATCTTTACCAATATAACAAAGAATTGCATGATTTAATTATGTAATAGGGCAGTGTCTTCTTAATTGGGGAATATATGTTATGAAAGATTTATAACTGATACTAATATTATCATAAGAAAACCTGAAATGAAATAAGGAAAATAGCTATCCATACTGAAGCTCACAAAATGTGGTATATATTATTGGTATTGTTTTTTTATTGTTATGTATGAAAGTATGATAAGTCATTTTCACTATATTACATAATTGCAATTGACACATGTTTTTAATCACTTCACTTTAATAATATAATTCTATTAAAACAAGTAAAACTTTCCATCTAGTAGTGCCACTCAGTGCAAGCCAGAGTTACCAATGGATGCCAGAAGGCTTGTGTATAAAATCTTTATCTAGTGTCTACTCATCCAATATCTTGTGGCTGTCATCAGTGAGGAATATTGGATCTGAGAGTACTGCACCTAGATGTTAGAATCTAATGCAAACCTCCAGCAGTCACCTTTTATCTCTACTTAATTACAAAATTATGAGAATAAAATTAAAAACACCATATTTTCAATCCAAGCTCATTGGATTATATAGGCATATAGATCTGAACTCAGTTCAGTACCCATACATCTTGGTGTCTTTGGTCATAGCCACAACTATCCTATTAAGCAGGATTGGTATTAATCCACTAAACATCCCATGATCACCATTTCTTATTCTTACTCATAACTGTTATTAAAACAGGCAAAACTCTCCATACAGTAGTGCCACTCAGTGCAAGCCCGAGTAATCAATGGATGCCAGAAGCCTTGTTGCATTCATTTCTCAGATCTAGGCGCAGTGCTCTCAGATCCAAGACTTCTCATTGACAAAAGCCACAAGCTAGAAACTAGTTTGGGGATATTGGATAAGTAGGCACTAGATAGGGTTTTTATGCACAAGTGTTCTGGCATCCATTGATTTCTCTGGTTTGCACTGAGTAGCACTACTGTATGGAGAGTTTTGCCTGTTTTAATAACAGTTATGATCAAGCATAAGAAATGGTGATCATGTGATGTTTAGTAGTTTAATATATTTCTAGTTATTGTACTTTTGTATCTATGTGAGTGGAAATATTAGGGTAAGTAAAATGAAATCTTTGAACTTTTCTTATTTTTGAATTTATGTTTTTTAACTTGAAATTTCTGTTATAGAAACACTTAATTAATAATTTTTTTTAATGTTTTTGCAAGATTCATATATATATATTAAATTATTAGGCTGAGATTCATGCTTTATTGATTGGTGCAATTTTACTTTTATTAATATAACGACCATTCAATTGACAACAGTAGTTCTGGATGGCATGATTTTGTTGTTAATAATGCTAATTGAATAAATTTGCTCTGAAAAATATACTCTATGTTTTATTAATTTTATTTCTATTTATATGATTGTTTGTGAATTAATTTTTTTTAAATAAAAAAGAGTATATTTTTATTATTAGTGAATTTATTTATACTATCTAGGCATATATATATACACACACCCATCATTATATTAAAAGAAAGGGTTTGAGAAAAAAAATGTTTTTCTAACTTTGCATTTTAAATTGTTCCTTTTTTTCTATATATTTAAATTGTTACTAAAATATATTTGTTTTTCTTAAATATATATATCTTTTTTTTTTTAAAAAAAATAATTATAAAAAAAAAGTGGATAAAAAATAATAAACTGTTAAGTAGATTTTCTAAAATCATAAGTCACATATATGTATTTAATACATTCTTGCTATTAATATTCTTTCAATCTTTTGGAAATTTTGCAGTTCTTAATATCTTGAGGCATATATATCTATATCTATTTGATTATTATTTCAAAATATTAAAATTTTAAGTTAAAAATATTTTATGTTTTTAAATATAATAAAGTTTTAAATATTTTTTATATAAGTAAAATAAAAACAACTTTCAATTAAAACTAAGACAGTTATATATATATATTGTAATGGTACAGACGCAGGGGTCCACATGGGGTGATGACATTCATCATCATCAATCTCAGTCACACGAAAATTTATATAAACAAATATTTAAAACTTTATTATATTTAAAAACATAAAATGAAATGAGTCTAAGAACAAAGCGAAGAGAAAAATGTGTTAGAATACTGAAAGGTTAAGATAATGATAGACTAAGAGCTAATGACTGATTAAGATGGTAATGGAATAAGAGCTAGTGAATGGTGAATTGATTATGATAATGAATTAGGATGAAATGAGAATGAAGAAATAAAGAAAGAATGAGATGACAGATGAGAATAATGATGATGATGGAAGATGTTATCCAGAACTATAAACTGATATTGAATTAAATGATAGTAAGATAAACTAAAGTAAAATATGGATTCCAAGCTTAACCAAACCAGAATATTTACCATCAAATTAAAACAAAATATAAACGTAAAAGTAAGGAAGAAGAACTTTAAACATTAAGTTATGCTGATTATAAAACAACTGTGAAAATAAACATAACTCAAATCAAAGTCCAGTAAACAATTCTAAATATAAAAACTTAACCATAAATTTAATATCATACTATGAATTACTAACTTATTCTTCTCAGGGTTCAAATAAATTAACTAGTATTCATTTTCCAGATATACTTGGGTCAGTGAGAGGGATTTTGCCACTACCCAACTATATCAGACAAAACTGCTGATAAAACACTTAGAATTACTAAAATGTCTAGCAATCTGAATACCAACTGAATATGAAATTTAACTCTATAAAGTACACCCAAACTCTTAATCGAGCCATATAACTTATAAATTCTCTTTTATTCAATAATTAGGGTATATCTGATCATAGATCAGTGAATGATGTATTTTGGTGGTTCAAATCAGTAAGCTGTATCCAAAATTATTGATTTCATCTTTATTATATTATTTAAAATAATATATGCATTTCAGGTGAACAATATTTAAATCACCAAGTGATGATGCTTTAAATATTCTATTAAAAGATATAAAAGTAGACCAAATTTATTATGATATTAATGTATAGTAAATTATACTACATTGATTTATGATGAATTTGAATTAACAAGGTAATGTGTGGATAGCAATAACGATAATAATGTGGCTGATGGCTAGCAATAATACCATAGACAACTAGATAACAATTTCAAAATAACAAGATTTATTTACATTATTTACAAAGTTTATTAACATTATAAATAGTTAAACATCTATTTCTAGAAACATATATGAAACAAGGTATTTTCTTTAACAACATGTATGGGAAATAAAATAATAAAATACTATAATACCCTTATTGTCCCCATAATTGTTAGTTAGGTTTACACTATTGGGTATGATAAAACAGGTATACAACACTGCTTGGCATAAATAAGCATTACAATCCAAGACCAGAGTGTTTTCTAAATTATAACGGTAATTGACAATCTTAATATTTAAACTTAATGCTGGAAGCAGCATTTTTCACTATAGCTTTCTTAGCTGTATATAAGAATATACTAATGGCAATTATCATACTAAGTACAATTATAAGAATTATTCTTTGGTATAATTTGTTTAATATTGTTCAATATGAAATTAGCTAACCATACAGTTAGATTTTTATTATTTAACCTAAAGAATATTCTAAATATGGATACAGACATTAAGAGTCAGATATATATATATATATATATAATTTTTTATTTTATATATATATATATATATTTTCATATATATATATATATATATATATATATATACGTGATATTAATCCTCCCCAGTCCTTAAACAATCATACTGATTATAAAAAGGCTTTACCGATCCATCGGCAAATTACTGCTTGATGAGCATCAATGGCAGTGCGTATGTGTGTATCCCCTGTTATGCTAGACATAAACTAAATCTTATAATTCTTAATAAGTTTTGTTGGTAAGTTTTATTGGCTTATCCATGAGTTGTCACAGCCTAATTCATACACTATTTGTCTTAACTGAATACTATAGATGACAAGTGTCCTTGAATAACTTTATCTTTTCATTGCCATACAAAATTTTGAAATACACAAAATATCTTCACCATACCTGGTGAGAAAATCACTCCACATCCTCCTAAGGGACAAGATACTAAAAAGGCTCTTCACAACAACCTTACCTTGTTGTGTGATAATATGGCAGATTCCCATACCTCTTTCCTAGGTATATATATGTGTGGACTTTGTCTCAACACAGAGAAATAAAATACGTGCTTTAAAATAAACTCTCTCTCTAGGGATTGATGCTGCTACTTAAGCTTGCTTTATTTATTAGCCTCTATGAAATAATCCATTCGTAGAGTAAGTGATGGGTGAGACTATTCTCTCTCTGCCCATGCATCCTATACACAACACAGTGTTTAAAGCAACATTATTTTTGTATATTCATCACATGTACTCTTACAAATCTTTATCACTACTGAAACAGTAAGATCTTCGTTTCACCTTTTTCCTACCCTCATACCTTAGTTTGAACCCCAATATATCGTAGTGTGTCTGCAATGCACTTATATGCCAAAAATCCTGCCCAATTTTAAACCACGAGTACAACGCTCGTGTTATATACAATTGTATAACTCTTGCCCAAATAAATAAAATGTTATGGATTATGTGTATTTTCACATAATTTAAATTTATTTAAAAAGTAGGTTATATAGGTCATAATTGCACACACACTGTATTTAAAACTTATGTTGAGATTATAAATTGTCATTTAAAATTCTTTTGTTTGAATCTGTTTACAAAAATATATTACAGTCGTAATATATTTTTTTGGTTTAAAATAAAATTCATATTCATTTCGTAAATAGATTCAAATATTGAAAATTAAAAAGTAAAATAATTTTCTTTTAGATTTAATAAAAGTCACACCATATATTATCTGTTAAAATAAATGAGGGCTGGTAGGAACAATAGTTTTAATTATTTAATGTTATAGAAGCTTATCTAAAATACAGCAGATGTCCACTTAAGATTTTTTTTTTTCAATTAGTAAAAATTGTTTTAATTAAATCAAATTTGTAATTTGAATGTCGACAGGGAAATTAACAATAGAAATTAATTAAAATTTTGTTGAATTCCTTAAGACATTCGGATAGGATTGATTACAGCTGATAAGTAAGCAAAGTCCGAAATATTTTGTAATGTTCCAGGGCAGTTGTATTGTGCAAAGGAGGGTTTTCTTTTGTTCTAGACTCTGGCAATATTCCAGCAAATATTCTAGTGATTCTAATATCAGTCTAGTAATATTCCTAGTGATTCTACAATTATCCTAGCAAGATTCCTAGCATTATTTTTTGAGCAAGATTTCTAATATATATTGTCCTGAGATTTTCTAGCTATGTGCCTGAAAACTGAAATTTGAAGCCGAGTTTTCATCTTCAAATCAATTTACTGTGTCTACAGTCTCACCTATGAATCACCCAATCTTTAAAATTGCTAACTTTGAAATGATGGAGTAGAGCCGGCAAGAAGGCTATTTTTCCTTCGGGAATGGCCGGCTGCTGCTCTATACCATCGAAAGCTGTCACCTAAGTAACCCTGAAACTACTGCTGCTGCCGAAATATGAACAATCCCAGAGTTTGCTGCTGAAACATATAAAACCTGCCGACCATCAATCAACCTACAAATGCTTCTCCAGAGGTAACCCCACATTAATCCAAGAGCTCTTGTGATTCCTATAACTAATATGCTATAGCTATTTTAAATTGTTTTTCCATTTTACTTGACTTTATTATGTATTCCTTTAAAATGTTATACTAATCAATAATTTTGCTCTCTATCCTTGGGTTAATATTTTCTATTTATTAATCTTTCTTTTATTATGATAGTGTGTCAGAATAGTCTTTGACCGAGTGAATTATTCCCTTGTTGAAAGCAAGATGCCGATATTAAGGCATCTTAAATTTATAAAATCCCCAATTTTATTATCTCGTGAATCACTCGTTTGAGGGCTATTCTAATGTTCGTTAATATGTATAATAATTAAATAGTTTAAAATCTACATTTTATCGATTTTAACCTATTATGAGAGTATGTGCGAGGTCAATGATTAAATGTGTCCCAAATGCATGATTGTGTAAATAAATCTATACTTTCTTTTCAAACCCGCAAGCATGCATTTTCCTATTTTAAAATATTCTGCTTTAATTTCAAGGTTCGTAATTGACGTCGAGAATGGGAGGACCCTTTTAAATAAATTTCTGGGAATTTGATTGGGCATTTTGTCAATCTAAGTGAATCCATTTTGTATGTTTTATATACATTAGTCGAGTATTGCTGGTAAATGAATTGGTTGTCGAGACCGCTTTGTTCCTCTTCAAGGGTTTTAAAAGGCCAAGTCCATTCCCCTTTCGCTTCCTGCGGTTCCCAGGCAGAATGTGTACTCGAATGTCACACCTGGGAATTAGGCGCAGCCATCACCTAGTCGCTAAGTTTTGGATGAATCCAGACTTTGACTGTCTGTGACAACACATTCCTATGGATCAGTGGCGAGATGCCCTCCGTAGTCATTTCAAATATTTACCATTATTTTACTTATATATTTTACAAAGCATCTGTGATTTAAATGTATCACACCCTCCATCCTTTAATAAATTCATTATTAGCAATACCGACCTCCCCTTATAACTTTAATTATAATTATAAAATAAATGCCTTGATCACATTCCCATTTTATTGCTTAGTAAGCCTTGGTCTGTGCTATTCTCGAAATCAAGAAGTATTCTATAAACCTTAATATTCAAATGTTTTATTAAACTTCAAAGTTACTCAAAGCACCTCACACATGTTTCCATCTCTTTTAAGCACAATATCATAATACTATATTAGCCGAGGGATAGACTATATATTCTTAACAACCTTTTATGTAATTTTATGGAATGTTATGCTAACAGCCATTTTAGTAAGCGTCCCTGTCTCATATAAGCAGGCAGTTGTGTTATATATATATATATTTCTCTATCTAAATAAATCTTTTAAAACTAATTTTGATCTTTTATTTTATTGATCCCTATCGCTGTCTCGGTCTATCTATCTATTTTATACATTTCTTTTGTACCATCCATAGACGTAAATTAGCAATCCAAACTTATCTTAGTATAAAGTCTCTTTGTTTCTCCCTGATCACCAGGCATCGGTAAAGGGATATATTATTAGTAGCATCAGAGGCGTTATCACGTAGGTGGCGCTGTGGAATTTAGACTTTAGATTCGAACATAGTATATCTAGAAGGCAACACCTCATAGAGTGTTCAGTTTCGTGTTTGGGGTTTGAATTCTGCAGTGTGTTAGCGAGATAGACGATTCTGACCGTTATACTGCAATGGCAAGATAAACAATTTTCACATCAAAGCTGAAGATAAATATCTCACTTTCTAATTTTCTAAAACATATACTGAGTTTATTTTTTTTATTGTATATTTTTAATAATGTAATAGTTCCTACCCCCCTGTTCATGTTGAAAGATTATTCATTAACACTTATTTTAAATGCAATCTGATTTTCTTTTTAAACTTTTTTCTAATTCAACATTCTCATTTTAAAATGTTGTTTTTCTTTTGATTTGAAACCACTTGGGTGTAGTAATTAAGGAACACACACACACAATTTAATATTAGTATTTAGTGTTTTCCTGAAAGTTTGTGATGATGATATTTTAGTTGTACTGTTTTCATCATCTAATATGTGTTGAATGTCTAGAAAAATTAAACTTTATTTAAATAATCCAAGTACTGTACATTATATTTAAATAAAGTTTAATTTTTCTTGACATTCAACACTTATATGTATATAGTATTATAGATTCAGTAATTATATATATTTTAAGTTTATACGTTCTATAATCAAAATACTGAATGCAGCACTAACATTTTTTTTTTTTATAAATAAAATATTGTATGTGCTATACAATCACAGCAAAGTCATTACCTGTATACATATTACAATAATGTACTTTTGCGTTTGGATAAAATGAATTTAAAATACCTATTTTCTAATGTCATCAATGATGCAAAATTCAAGATGGCTACCAAAAAATACTTTTTTCCCCCCCGATCGTTATAGTGAATAATCGATTGTAAATTGAAGGAATGGGTACAAATTGATGATGATCACTATTGTGAAATATCTCTAAGTAGCCAATCACTAAGCGGAATAAAGATGTACATTGAAAACAAAATAATTTGTAAAAATATGAAAGGCTATGGCTTTGATTATTTTTAAAATTATTTTTAAAATATATTTTTAAAATAAAATTCATTATTAAAACAGACAAAACTTACTATACATATTGCCACACATAGCAAGCTAGAGTAATCAATCGATGCCAGAAGGCTTGTGCATAAAATCCCCATCTAGTGCCTACTCATCCAATGTGTGCCCTTTCTGTTTTCAAGCATTTACATTCAATTAACAGATGCCTAATATTTTCTATTCCTTCCTTACATAATTTACAGACTAAATCACCCATATTTTTCCATTTACATATATATTCTCTTGTTGCTAAAGATCCTGTTCGAGCTTTAAACAATAAACTACTTTCCTTACTGTTATCATATATTAACTCGCACCTAATATTCTGTTATTTCTATATATATTTAAACTTCTTTTACTCTCCATACTAGTTTTCCATCTCTCAAACACCCGTTTCTTGATTAATAAATCTATTCTTTTATCCCATTCTTTACCACTATAACACTCAACAATCCTCCTAACACAATCATCCCATCTTTTGTACAAATATACTGATATGAATTTTTTATCCAAATCTTTTGCATACCATATTACCTTTCTCACCCATCTTGTTGCCTGCCCTTTACTTATAACCCAATTAAATACTATTTTGGCTATTCTTTTATTATCCATAAACTGCAATTTACCAAACATTTTCATTTTACTTTTTGCATCTCTCATATTAAAACTTGACCATCCCATTTCTCCTTGAATTACCTCCTTTGCTGTCCATACATCTGCATCCAATACATGTCTTCCTACTTCCCTTTGAACTTTTTCTAAGTAACTTAATACCCCATTATTAACATATAATGCATCATTAACATATGTTAACCCTGCTACTGCAACTCTTTTCCATATAATTTTAGCTACATCATTATTATATACACAGTGTTCTGGTGGCGCCCTCTGTGATCAAGGGTAGATTGAGTGACTGTTACAATATATATTAAAAACATATATTAAAAACCTATCTTTTTCTTGTAATTATCTATCTATCTCTATATATATATATTCCCTTTCTAATCACTTTTCTAACTTTATTTGCTCTATATTTTTATTCATTGATGTCTTAAATATCTTTTAAAAAAAAAAAAAAAAACTTTACTTATCAAATTAATACTAACTTAGGCTTTTTTTATTTTTCATACTTTTATCATAATCCACTGTTTTTACTTTAGAATTTGGTAAAAAAAAATTTAATAATGCACATATATTGTTTGGAATTAATTTATAAAGTAATCTGATATTATTTACCCTTATTTATTATCAAAGAAGTCTGAAAATTTGTATTAAGATCCAACTGTAATTTGTTAATTGTTCATTTCATTCTTATATCAATTTGTTTGATTTTTTAAAAGATAATTATGATTCAGACTTATTTCAGCTCAATAGATATAGATATAACTATTGATATTGTTCCAATTCTATTTTGAATTAAAACATATCCTAAGTGAAATTATTTTTAATACTTGCTTTTTTTTTCATCTGTAAATGTTCATTTTATGATTTGTAAAATATTTATTGTCATTGTAACATTTTGTCTGCACTAAATTTTTTCCACATTTCATCTTTTCTTTATTTCCAAACTCATAATCTCCAATAATTTTTATCTTTTTCCTATTGTATCATTGCATTTCATTATTATTTCATAATAATTACCATATTATTTAAATATGCTTTTAATCTAACTACTAACATTTTGGCTTGTAAGGGAGTGCTGCTTATGAAAGTCTATTGTTTTTGGATGTATAATAACCCTTCACTATTATGTCTAATTTTATTGTCTGAATAAAAAATCCTTACATTATTATTATTTTTTTCACAACCTGCCCATCTTGTTTTACATAGCTTTGTGGCATATAGCTGTTGTCTTTTATTTTTATCAGTCAGTTCACTATTTTCTTGACTTGCACATAATTTTAATATTTTATGTATTTATTTTTAAAATATTTTTTTAATTCTAGAGACTTTAAAGAGACAATCATAAACTATTTTGATGTGCTCAAACATGGGAATTTTTTTATTTCATTGAAATAAGTTTTTTTTTTTTTTTTTTTTTTTTTGCAGATATCTAAATTATTCTTTTATACATGCTTGGATATGAAACCTTCAATTAAGTTATATACATATATCTACTCCTAATTTAAATACTGTCCATATATTTGATAATGTTAAAGTCATGTGCACATTACCCTGGTTAGCAATGGCCATTGTTCCCCAAAATGTCTATTAAAGTGAAATCTTGCATAACTAATCAGCAAATATAATAAATTACTATGTGGTGAAAAAATAATTCATTACTTTAAATTCAAAGTATATATTTTTAAAAAAAAATGATTAAAGAAATAAAACTTAAACCGGAAAAAGTGTTAATTAATGAGCGAAAGTACTAATCTAAGGATAAATATATTATTTAAAAACATTTCATTAGATATAATTTCAAAAGGAAAAGAAATAGATTTTTATTCATTGCTGATTGCCAATTTGTTTTTTACATAGTTACAGAAACGTAATTCCAGAACCATAATGCATTGTATTAAAATAAAACAGGAAAAAAAAAAAGATACATTTTAAAATTAATTAAAAAAATTAACTTAATACAATGTACATTAACAAATTTTTTTCATGCACTTTATACTCAGTTATTAAAGTTTTTATTTTTGTAATTTCTTATTAAGATTTTGATTTTTTTTTTTGTTTTTGCAGTGCTGTTAATTTTTTTTTTAAAATCATGTATTTCTTTTTGCATTTATATATTGGATTATTTCCGTTATTTATATAAGTATTGAATGTCTTTAGAAAAATGTAACATTATTTAAATATTCCAAATACATTCAACTGTTAGTAATAGCAGACAGGCTAGTACATGCGCTATGTTTTGAGAGGTTTTATTCTCCTCTCTTCTTCAGGTGTTGTTGGCCTGACCTCCTCTCTGTTGACCTGACCATACTGTTACTGGTTCAAGCCAGCAACACCCGAGAAAGAGAGGAGAATAATACCTCTCAAAATGTAGTGTATATACTAGCCTGTGTCCTATTACTACCACTTGAATGTATTTGAAATATTTAAATAATGGCAAACTTTTTTAAAGACATTCAATACTTATGTTAGATAATGGAATCCAATATATAAGTACAACTAAATACCATCATCACAAAGCTTCATGACATAATAAAATATAGATAAAGAGTTATAATGTATGTAAATGACTAAATCTTGTTTTTTTTTCTTCTTTTGCCAATCAATATTACAATAAAACTGCTAATATCTTGAGTAAGTCGCAAACAAATTGTAACATTATTGATTTTAAAATTGAAAAAATAAATAAATGGTATTTTAAACATATGTTTAATAACATTTGGTCATATAAAGTTTATTATTAGCTGGTCTGTGTATAAACCCCCCCACCCAAAAAAAAATAACATTGTTATGACGACTATTAGGATCATATTTTTCCTGCAGGCAAAATAATGTTCATAAGAATTTAAATCCATAAAACTGATCAAATGAATGTAGATTAACTAATATACACATTTACAACTAAATATTAATACATTTCATTATTGTATATAATTAAAGAATCTTACTTATTGGGGCTTTTAATTTTTATTTTTATAAACATTTAAAATGAAAACCTTCACTTTAGATATGTCATAAATAAAAGCACTGAATGTTTTGTAAAGTCAATAGATGAAAATTAAATAAAGTGCATTAATCTTATTTTAATTCTATAATCAAAACAATATTGCACACTGTATAATGAATTAACTATTATAGATTTTTAGAATGAATGTCACCATTTTATTTTTGAAAGACATAGCTTTAATGAAGTTACTATACAAAATGTTCACCATCTTTAAAAATCGTGGATGTTTTTTTTTTAAAAATTGCAAATTTTGTTTAAAGATTGTAATAATGAATAATCGACTGTAAATCAAAATAGTGGTATGAATTGATGATGATTGCTATAAACGAATCTTTGTATAAAAGTTTATTGCTAAATCTTGTAAAAGTGTATATATATATGTTATATAAAGATATTACATCATAATAATTTTAATGTGTAACAAATTGGCTATTAGCTCAATATAAGATGTTATATAATACCCAAATACATTTATAAAATTAGAGATTATAACTGGTATACTAATTACATAGTTTGTTATATGTCCACTAAGAAAAAATTAAAAAAATTTATTTTCTTACCACCAAGAAAAAAAAATGTACTAAATTCAATTTACATATGTATATTTTATATAAAATAACTTAGAATATATATTTAAGGTACTTTCTGATTAGCTGCACCCCAGCCGCTAGAGGCACTGTTTCTGTGTAAACACACAGAAATATCTAGAGCAGGGGCCCTTTAAGCAGAAATGACTGTTCCAGACGTTAGGTGGCGCTGTTCACCATGCCTCTAGCGGCTGGGGTGCAGCTAACCAGAAAGTTCCATATTTAATAAAAATTGCTGGTTGTGAAACTTAGATTCTGATTTATATATTCTTGTATTCTAAAATTTTAAAAAATATAGACTAAATTATAATCTTAAAGTAATTATAAATATTTCTCAGACTATAAACAATATTTTTAATATATTGATATTATTTGTTTAAGGTAAATCTTATATTATTTATAAGAGAATATATACATAATTTGCACATATTATTTAAATCTTTTGCCACAATCTAAAAAAAAAAAAATCATATATGTAAACAGAAAAATATATTAAAACAAAAACTACTTAATATTTGAATAATTGTATTATATAATTAATAAATATGAATATGTTGGAGGAGGGGGATTGTAGTCTATGTTTTTGTTTTGTTTTTTTAATTTAGGGAGGCGGGGAAGTAGTTTTAAAGTAATTTAATATATATATTTGTTGAAGCCAAAAAAAAAAAAAAAAAGCAAAAAAAAATAAATTATAAAATAATATGTAAGTAAATGTCTGACTAGAAATAAAGCATTAATAATAATAAAAAAATCTGAAAATGACCGAAATCTATCTAGAAAAATGTTATCCTTTGGCATGATATGATATATTCATTCTCTTTACATTATATATAAGAAGTTTTCTTGAAAAGCGTTCCTAAAAGATAGACATGCATTAAGCTGAATATAAATCAGTATTTTGCTTTAATACTGAATGCAATATTTTTATTTTGGAATTAAAAATTGATGCCAAAGCATATATGCATAAAATATCTCCGTCTTTGTCCCAACCAATTTCTTCTTATTTTGAAATAATATTATTAGTTGCAACTTTCATTGGCTTGTTAATTTGTAAATGAAATTTCTATGAAGATACTTATTTTCAAATTAAAAAATCTAATGATTTACCTTAATTCATTTTTTTTTTTTTAATATTCGAATAGATGTAGAAAGAACACGAAAGAAAGAAATTAAATGTAGATAGCAGATTTTTAATTAATAAAAACAAATCAGTTGTACAAAAATAGTGACTATGTCAAACTATATATGACTATTTAATATTGACAACTATAAGGCTAATGTTTCAAAGTATCATTTGAAAGGCAATACAAAAAATAAATTGGAAAAAGATATAGTTATAGATAATTTTAAAAAAAAATAGTTTAGAAGATAATAGTCTTTTTTTTTTTTTTTATTATTAAGGAAATATTTATTGGAATACAGATTCTACAGATTACAATATTAAAAAAATACAAAATGGATTGAATTATAGTTTATTTAAAAGTGGTGAAATTAACAAAAATGATAATTATCCCCCCCCCCCAAGTGTGAAAATTAAATACAATATATATATACTACAAATGCGAGAGACAGATATATAGACTGAAATAAACTAATAAATAGCTATTTTGTAATGTTGATATTTTTTCATGTCAGAATTATTTTTTATTTGTTAAAAAATAAAAATATGCCTAAGATAAGTTTTCAAATTATAAATAACTAATTAAAAATTAGTTAATAAATTGCTTTAAAAAGTTCGATTTTATGTTTTGTGTAAGAATGTCTGCATTTCAAATCAATCATAACTAAGAAAATGTAAACTATAAAATCTCTCAAAAGTGCTGTCCTTAAAGATATTTTAGCTTTCATTATGATTAATGATACATTTTTATCAAGACAATGAAACAATTTAGTGAAGAATCGAATGTCAAGAATTACCAAATTTAATAACAAAGACATTATCTTCTAGTGTAATATGATTTGCAGCATAGTGTTACTAATTGAAAACTTTTTACAAAAGAAACAATTACACTTATAAAGTACGTAGAAAACATTTCATAATTGTTAATATATATTGTAGGAAACATCAGAATGAAATGACAATAAATTTAATCAACCAAAATTTTTTCAAGATATTAAATGCCATTAATCATTCAGATTTCTTAATGAAATATAAAAAAATCTAATCAAATTAAAAATAGTTAGAAAAAAACAAAATAGAGCACATGATATTGCAACTTTTTAATTTTATATTTTTAAAAATAACTTGAATATAGAGGATTTGAACTCAGACTTTCAAGTACCCGTCAATTATCCACACTATCTCATATCACCAATACGCAAGTCCACATACATGTAGAAAAGATAAATAATCACAAATATTAATATTTCGTGTTAAACCAGCACTCATCAGTTGGTCCACATTACCATCTCCAACACAAATAGGTTTTAAAACAGGCAAAACTCTCTATACGTATGTGATATTTATTGACAAGTAGCTTTTATTAAGACATATATTAATAGCAGTGACACTTTGTCTTACTGCATTTAATCTATTATATCTTGAATTAATTTGTATTCATTAGTCATTAAAATGTTTTGAAGAATTAATTGGTGGCAAATATATAAAATTTGCAGCATAATACTCATCTGGACCATTGATCTCAAGTCATAATATATTTTTTATAGGATTAAATATGCTTACCTGTCTTCTAACATGTTACTAGCCAAAAGTTGATAATCTCAGACAAGTACGAAAAACATTAATATATATGACAAAAGACTGCAATTAACTGTACAATTTTCAATATAATTCTATCATAAGCATTTCTCCTACGCATAAAGAAAATATTTTATTTTAAACTTTCAATAACTGAGCATGCTTTGAGTATAGTCAGTCAAACTCAAACTTTACAAAGGGGTAAACCATATATAATAGAAAAGATGTATTTTTTTAATTACAATTTTCAATATATTAATAAATAAATGAAAATTATATCCAGGTTTTAGCATAACTATTATCCTGAGTAGCAATATACAGTTAGAGTTGTTTATTTTTAATATTGCTATTCAGCATAGCAATCATGCCATAAGCTGTCTGTAGCTTTTATTTATTTATTGGTAACTTGAAAATTGCTATGTTAATTCCACTATTTTATTTTATTATTTCATATTTTCATACTTTTTTATTTTAATATATTAAATAAAATTCTCTTTGTATAGCAAATATAGTTGATGAGAATATTTTTCAAAATATTAATATTAGTTTAATCACTGATCATGTGAATATTTTGCCTTTTCATAATATTTTTAGCATAATGAATATAATAGTAGGTTATAATTATATTTCTCCAAATAGTTTAAAAGATATTTTACTTTTTATAGGATTGTGATCTATTTCTTGCTAGCATTATCCTGTGCTCTTTTAGTACACGATCTCCACCATTTAGAATTTCAAAAACATCCCAAAATGTCATCTGATATATCTAAGTGATAAAAAGTACACGAAAATGCAAAAAAAATTTAGAACTTGGATCACGTGACTTGGAAAACCTACCAAAACGAAGCACAGTAGAAAAAAGAGGCCAAAATAGGAAAAAATTAGAACTCTTGTCACGTGACTATAATATCAATAAAAAGCAACACGTATAAACCTGAAAAGTTGACAAAACAGATATCAGATCGCATAATTTAAAAAAAAGCCAAATAGTTGCTAAGAATAAGAAACACATAAAAAAACATTAAAGTAGAGAGAAATAAAATAGTAGATACTATTCAAATGAAGAATTGTTATAGAGGAAAATGATATTTTTGTAAGATGTTAAATCTAATTAATTGATGAAAAATATCATATATAGCTATGACTTCCCAGATTTGCCACACTCTCATTAATTGAAAAATAAAAAAAATGTTCTTTATTTATTCATTTTCTATGCTTTTGATGTGATTAGAAATAGTTATATTTAAGAATGTATATGCTGCCTATCTAAAATTTTAAAACTTTTTATCATATTTTTCAATAAGTTATGATGAAAAAATAATATTAAAGAATGCTGACAAATATCTTAGCCAATATATGTTGAGAGAAATTATTAAATATATTTATTATATAAAACCTTATAGTATAATTGTTACCACACCCACTCAACCATAGTTATAAATAATATAAAAACTCTGTCAGATAATGGGTTTGAGTTTAAGTGAAACTCAGGATTTTCTTTTTAGAAAATATTTTTCTAGTTGAGCTTTATAATTTTTTTTCAAGTGACCAGCTCATAGCCACTCCAACTTTGGTTAATGGATATCTAATTTTTCATAGCCATATTTTTTTTTCAATGCCAATACATTTTACCAATAAATCATAAATATTTTTAACCTCTTGTGAATATTAGGTTGTATTTATTATTACTTTAGATTAAGTGTAGATGTTTTATGATGATTCATAAAATGTTGTGAATTAATTGGCTGTATATAAAATTATCTTAAAGCAGTGAACAGCAAAGTATATTGGGTAATACCCCTATTACTTCAAATACAAGATGACCCCAAATTTAAGATGCAATAGTTATTTTAAGATTGGAAAATTGGGAAAAAAATGTAAATGATTTTACTGAAAATAAAAAAATATATATTTTTATTTATTTAAATAGGAACTAATATTAAATAGGAACTAATATTGGCTCACCTAATTTATTGCAAATCTTCAGGCATACTTTCACTTTTTATATCTTCACTTTTAGAACTTGAATTCTCATCTTCACTATTTCACCAGGATACATCATCTTCAAGTCATTGAAATCGTTAGCAATGCAACATTTTAAGAAAGATTTTTTAAATAATTTTATCAGGTATATCTTTTCATATCTGCAAAACCCACTCAATATTATATTATACTTTGCATTACAAAATCTTTTTATTTTTCAGTATAAATACCATAACATTATTTTTTGAAAGAAAAAAGAGATTTAAAATACAGTATTGACATTTAATATTACTGGGAAATCTTTTTTCTTTTAATTAAAAACCTTTTTTAAAATGCATATTAATGATTTGTCAAGTAAACAAAAGTTTTTTAAAAATAAATTTCTCTTTATAATTGGAAAAAATAATTTATAGTGATCAACATAAAATGTATTTTTGCCATTTATTTATAAATTGCAGCCATACATTCTTGATTTCTTTCTCAATTTCCTTTCATGTAAAAGTAAATTTTTGTGCTAAAATCTGAATCATTCTTCTAAATAAACAAATATTTTCTGAAAAAATCTTAAATGTGTAAAAAAAAGATTCTAAAACATAAGTTTTCACTTTGAAATCAAAATGAAGATATCTGAACTGTCAAAAATGTTGACAGATACTCTCTTCTGTAGAGAACAAAAACAACTAATCAGAGCAATGGCAGTTTCTTATATTATTATTGTATTGATTTATTCATTATAAAAACATTCTAAAGGTTATTCAGTACAGTTTTCTCAATAAAATAATAGTAATTTACCATCATCAAAAGTAGTGGTTTGAGAGAGTTAAAGCTGTTTATGAAATTAATCCAAAAAATATTGACATTTAATGTTAAATCTTTTTATTTCATTAAAAAAGATTTAACATGCTATTGTACACAGGTAATAATCATAATAATATTTGAATTTATAACGTAAAGCAAAGTTCTACAGAAATAAAATGTTAAGTTTTGTTCCCAATTTAAGATCCATCTTTTTTTTATAAGTCCAACATTTGGAAAAAAATGCATCTTATATTCAAAGTAATACCATAATATAATTAATGTGATCCAAAAATATAAATAATTGAAATATTAATTGCCCAAAAGATCATGCAACTTTTGTGCACTGAAAGTGATAAGTTCAATTTTGATCCAGGAAATTTTAGTTCTCATGTGTACCGTTTTACTACTGCCTTGAAACCCACAATTTTGTTTAAAAAATTATTTAGCTTCAAAACCTGTGTAATGCAATTTTATATTTCTGCTTTAGACATCAATACTAGTTTGTAAATAGGTATTGCTATTATTTTCTAGAGACTAAAATAAATATGAAAACCACTTAAGCTCTTACCAATTGACAATTGGTCTATCTTTTAAGTTTTGCCTTCCATACTGTTTTTGTGTAAACAATTTTTGGAGAATCCTCTTCCTTGGATTGTTTTCATAAATGAAAGTTGAACATTGAAGAAATAGAATAAGAAAATGACTTGAGGTTCTAAACTTTGATGCTGGCAAAGGCTTTTGAGAATATCTTGGAAGAAGGACTAAAATTTTTCAGATTAGATCTGACTTTTCACTGTAAAAGAGATGCCCAGATGGATATTTTTATTTTGATCATATTATAACAATATACAATTTTTTAGAAAAGTGATAAATACTTAAAAATGTTGTAGACCAAAAAAAGTAAGAGGGTGACTAACATTGAGATTGTCAGATTTATCATTGCCATATAAATATGACATCACAAATCTTGAAAAGAAAATATAGACACAAAACTTATTAACATTTAATAATAATAATAATAAGCAAAAATTGTACTAAATTTTATATTTATTTTTAAACTTGTTTTTAGCTTCTATGAAGATAGGACATAGATATTTAGTGCAAAATATGTTCAGCTTTATCAAAAAAAATATATGTGGTATTTATACCAGACCTGACAATTTAATTCCCAGAATGCACTTTTGTAAAATATACATAACTAGTGGCTAATGTTACCTTCAAAGTAGTCCCCTTGTGCATCTATACACCCATTTTTGGAAGCACACCAGGAATTCGTTTTTAGGAATACTGTTGAGCAGCTGTCTCATATTTTTTTGGATACCAATTATAGCAGAAAATCTTTGTTCTTTTAGCACAGTTTTTAATTTTGGAAATAATCAAAAATCACAGGAAGCTACATCAGGGCATATTGGATGGATAGTCTAAATATGTAATTGATTTTTTGACCAAAAAGTCTCTTTTATGCACAAATTTTGCAGAAATCTTTCTCATGCCCAATCCTTTATTTAAAATTAGCCTGTTTTTTGATTAATCTGCAATTCTTCAGCTATCAGTCTCATGCTTAATCCTCTGTCAAATCATATTGCATCTCATACTTTATTAATATTAATGTCAATCATTGTTGTTTTTGGCTGTCTGTTTCTGGAATCATCTGTCAATTTTTTTCATCATCTTTGAATCTCTTATGGCACTGAAATACACTCCATTTCTTCATAGAAATTTCACCATATACCACTTGCAACAATTATAATTTTTCAGTAGCGATTTACCAATGTTTACACAAATTTGATATTAATACGGTACTCAAAATTTCTAGCACCCATTTGTATGCCTAAGCTTACACATGGATATTTATTATCTTTTCAATAGCTACCTAACAACCAGGTGCATATATGTTAGCATAAACATGTTCAAACATAAATACTCATGTGATTTTGATACATTAGGTCATGGGTGACTCTCCACAGCCATTCTGGAAATTAAAGTGGCACATCTCATATATTATTTTTGCTTGATATTTTACATTTATATTGTAATAAGACAAATATATTTAATCAATATTAATGTTATTATATTCAAACATTTTTGAACTACTAAAGGATAAAGGTTGCTCTAGGTTTATTCCAATACTTCTAGTCCATAACTGCTAATTTCCATTTAATTTCAGCAAACTTTTCTTTATTTTATTCAGTCATATCATATTTAGTCTTTCTGTAGAAGATCCATTTTAGAATATCAGTTCTTCTTTAAATATATCTTCTACTGGCATATTGAGACCAGTTTCATTTTATTCTTTTAAATATGTCACTAAGTCAGTGATACATGTTTGTTGTCTCACCCACATCTTTCATTTTCAAACGTCTTTAGATAATCCAAGATATAATTTTTCATTCTTTGTTCTGTGATCTACAGTTTTTGCATCACTCTTTTCTTAAGTTTTTAAATTTCAAAGTTATAAATTATTAACTGGCAGAACACATCAAAAACCTTTCCTCCCATGGATCCAATTTTAATTTAATAATTATTTTAATACACTTTTAATCTCTATTAATAATTTTACTAATATATTTATAGGTATCACTTTCTAATTTATTATTTTCAATCATTATTTTTATTTTTGAAAATCCATTGAAGAAACATATCTTTTAGTATTCCTCTCCCCCCCCCTCCCCACCCCTACGAATCTTTTAATAATTCCTGAATTAATCTGCAAAATCTAGATGACATAATTAGTCATTTTTAATCCTTGGAATACTTTTTATTTAACTATTATTAAATTGTTTATTAAATTAGACATCCTGATTGACCATTTTAATATAACAATAGTTTATTAAACTTTTATTTAATACATTTTGATAATTGATAATTATGGTTTTTTTCTCAAATTGAAAATTATTTGATTGTATGCATAATTTTTCAAAACCTTAATCATAGAAAGTTTTTTATAAAGTCAAATGATTTTTCATAATCTGTAAATACAACACATAATGACATTCCAAATTCATTAGTTCTTTTTATAACTTTTTTTAATGCCTGCCTATAACCACATTTAAATTCAGTTTTATTTTGTAATTAACATGAATCTAAAGTTGTTTACAGAAATTTTACAATGATTTTTATCATTATATTTATTTAGCATATGATTGTTTTTTCTCTCTTCATTTTAGACAGCTAATTATTTAGAAACGTTATCACGAATTTAGTAAAGATTCCAAGTAGGAGATAAGTAGTTTGCTGACTTTATTAAATCCTTCATTTTTTTTTACTTTAAACATAGATTGGGTTATCATTAAGTATACATTTGTCTTTAAAATTTGATTGCACCTACATAAATCAGTGCTTGCTAAATTCCATTTTTCATGTAGATAATCCAGCAACCAATGTAGTTGTGAACTTGTTGAGCAATAAACAATATTTTGCGGCGGCAAAATCAGTTGGTTATATTGTTGGATGTGGAAAAAAGAAGTCAATTCCTTGCAGTATGTTTACTCAAATATTAGAAGTTTTTTGGGTGAACTCCAGAAAATAGATTTTGATTTAAGATATATTTTAAGTGATGAAATTATGTTTTGAAATAATGGAAAATCTGATATACTTAATAGCTTTCAAAAAAAATTTGTTAGACAATTTATCTTCCAGAGATCTGGTGGTGAAATTTGTGAAAGCATGATAAGTTTCTGCAAAGAAGAGAACATGGGTGTGCTAGTAATATTTCTCAGGATAATATTTAATTGCATATCTGGAAGTTTAATATCAGAAGATATTAGTACTAAGAAAACTGTTCTTAGAATAAAGTATCATCTGCCACTACTTTTAAATTATATAGTCTTATTTTTCTGAGGATTTTTTAGCATGAGACAAACAATATTAATTCAAAAATTAGACTAAGTGCCATTTTATTGTCATAACATGCTCTATTTTTTTCCACTATTTATATGTTTTATATTTATACAAGTTTTAACATTTAAGTTATTGTGTTTTGTGTACTATGTATAAAATATTTTTGTATTCATTAACTAAGATTTATGTATAATGGCTATGATCAAAAGAAAAGATACTAACAATGTAACTAATGAAAATGTGTAATGTCTTTCATCATTCAACCAATAAATATATTTCCTTCTAAATATTATCAAATTGCATTTATTTATTACAGTAAGTAGCTGTTAAATTCATGAATATAATGTACTATTTAAAATATAATATATTTTCTTTTTGATATTACTTTAGATGTTAACAAATTTATTGTTTATTTTTAAGATTTAGATATTATATTTTAAGAATTTTTGTTTAATTAGTAACTAGATAGAAAGATTTTAAATTGTATATATATTTTTAAATTTACAATTGTCTTCATGATGAGTAAAGAAGTAGATATTTTAAAGGTAAATAGTGTATTTATTTTTCCTTCATACCACTATTTTATAACTTTTATGCTGTTGTACATTTAATATATAATCATTCAAAAATATTTGTTTTTGACTATATGCATTCATTAGTAATAAAAAAAAAATAAAGCCACAGTTTATATAATCATATCTAATTTCTAATTCACTATTTTATTGACAAGGACTATTTTTGTTTCTAGGAGTGATGAAAATAATTTAGATCTTTAAGACTTTTCTTATTTATAACTTTTCTTGATCATATTACCTTTTTCCACATCATACATAAGCACATCATCTTGATAATTTGCTATCAATTATTTTTACATCTCAATTAAAATTAATATTTAATTATTACTTTTTGTTCCTGCTGTTTATGTTGTTATTTTTAGTAAAATCTAGTATCTTGTTGATTTTTTAAAATAATTTTTAAATTCTACTTAAATTTACTGAAATATTTCTGAATATTAGTGATTTTGTTTTTTAAAACTGTCCTTTTTATTGTTTTTGTTATTTTGTCTTTTTAATATATCTTACATTTTACTTATTAATTATTTTTGAATTTGTTAACATATCTTACTTTTGAAATATATATTTCACTTTAAATAAAATATCTAACTGTGCTGTGCCTATTGGATGCTCCCCCCCCCCACTTTTTTTTTGTGGATTTATCTTTATATAAAAATTTGTAGTTTTTTGTTTCTCTGCAAATTTTCTTCACATTTTTATCTCTTTGTACACATTTATTGTGTATTGAATCATATGAAAATCATTCACTTCTTTAAAATGAAAGTTGGTGCAAAGTAAATTTGAATTATGAGCATTCTGTATTTTCATTTCCATGAAAAATAAATAAATTTTGCTTTTGTCTGATATATCATCAATTTCCACACCATTGTTCTTTTCATCTTTTATTTGTAATGAATCCTACTTTAGTTTTATTTAAATTCTGCTCTTTTTATTCTTTTTTATCACTTCCTAAATTCTAACAATCTTTTACTTATTATATTATAATCCCCCTCTCCCCCCAGTTTATAATCTATTTCTTATATTTGAAAATTACTTATCGAATGGCCATCTTAAATTGTAAACTTATCCTGGTTAATGATTTTAAAGCCTCTAATTTCAATTAAATCTAACTAATATCTCCATCAGAAACTACAATATTTTGAAAAATTGGTAACTTAATATCTTGCCCTGCTGCTGTATTTTTAATGTCTTAGTTAAGAATCGTAGGGACTGATTTCAATTAATATTTTTTGCAGCTTTTAATACATATATATATGATGACTTAATTAGAGTAAAATTGAACAAAAAAAAAAAAAAAGTAAAATAAATTCAATTATGAGCTTTATCAAAAAGTTTGCTGTAAACAGAGAATGGTTTTTTTTTTTTTTTTTAGATTACAGAATCAGAGAGAATTAGAAAAATGATAGTAAAAATCTTTTTGTATAATTATAAAATGCCAAAGATCTTCAGGCATAAATATGAATATATATGCATGGTTTTGTAAATACATTTTTAAAATATAGATGCTAAAAGTTGTAAAATAAATATAAAGTAGTTTATAGTTTATAATAATAAAAAAAAAAAAAGCTTAATTATTATTTATCCTTAAAGGGGGGGGGGTGATGACATTCACAGATATATAAAAGAAGCGACAATTATAATAATTACTGTATTTGTAATTAGTAGGATATTTACAAAATAAAATCTATAGAAAGCGAAATGTTCTCCAACTTTTCAACTCCATTAAATCTAACTAATAACGACACGGAATTAATTATACGTGTTTATTATTAGAATAAATCTTTATAGAAATAATAAACACTTTCATACTTCCTCAATCTTTTTAAATTCATATAAATAAAGATACAGTAAAAGACAAATGACCCCCAAGATGCATTTCGTGCTGAACCATGCTTGAACTTGATTATTTTTACTTTAGAATAAAGCGTTGAGATTCATGCAAACTTTTGCTACGCATATTAATATTAGAGGGAAAAATCTTTTCACGTGTTTTTTATCATGTTATTTTGTTTTAAAAATACATTGTTATCAATATTTTTTGGAATTTTATCTGAAAAATTATTTACAAACAAACCAAACGTCAGTATTGAGACCAAAAATTATTGTTTTGATTAGTAATGCTTTTTGATTTCTATTGGTGGTTTATATAATATTTGTATTTATTTTATGGAAATAATTAAAAATACATAATTGTTGTTTAATGTTAAGGCACATTGTACTTGATACAGATTTTATTTGGATATGTCTTCCAAGTTTTGAAGTTAGAAAATTTTTAAATAGGTTTGATATCATTAATTTTGTTATTAATTGTAACAAGAAGAGATCGAAAATGAAATACATGGGCAAGAGAGCAAACAAGTGTTATATATAGTTGAAAGAATTAAGAGACTGAAATGGAGTTGAATTGGATATATTGCTAGAAGAGATGATAATAGATGGACAGTTGAATTCTTAAACTAGATTCCAAGAGATTATAAAAAACCTAGAAAGTGACTACATGTGAGATGGATGGATGAAATAAGGAAGGATGCAGGGGTGATGTGAAGAGAAGTTAGAGATCACAAATGGATTGAACATGGCAAGTGGATTGCTAATGGTTGAAAATGATGATTTGATTGTACTTATTATGTATTAATAATCTTGTTTAATCCAGAATTGTGGTGGTAGAAATTTTAAAATGTAAGATATTTTGTGAAAAATGTTAATAAAATGAATGTCAATATTGTCATTAGAAGTAAAAGTTTTTTTTAAAAATATAATTTCATTTTTAAATTATTCAAATTGCTGCATACTTTATAATCATGATACTATAGTGTTAATAAGTTATTGCTTGTTAGTATATGATAAACTGTAAAACTATTCTCTCTACCAGTTTGAATGGATTTCATTGTCATGTTTTATCTAAGCATTTCTAAAATTGTTCAGTTGCCATTAAATGAAACTGACAAAGAAAATAGTCATGTTTGTAAATTTTTAGGATAGATTGAAGTTTTCTATTTCAAGGATTTTAAAATTTTAATATATTCTATATAGAAAATGGAAATAATTTGAGATTACTAAGCACACCAAACACTTTTGTTGTTTATGGAAGTATTATGAAAAAGAAACAGCTATTGGGGATGAAAAATACAAATAATGGCACTGTATTGGGAAGGAAGATATAATTTTATTGAACAAGTCATATGTCAGAAATGGGTCCTTTCATGTAAAAATGAAACTTAAAAATACTTAATATGTTATTTAGAAATTAATAACATCAATGCTGATTTGTTTTGAAATGTAAGAATGTAATTGTGATTCTAGAAATATAAGATTGAGTGCATTAATAAAAGGAAACGAACAGTTAAAACTTTCATATCTACCTAAAAAAGTTTTTTTTATATATATTTCATCTTCAATAAAATTTAAAGTTTTAATATCTAAGGTTAAAAATCAAGCTAGTAAATTATAACATAATTAAATTGATTAATATTAAATTATAATTTATTTAAAAATTGCTATTATGAATAATTATGTACTTGTAAAATAAATTTATGTAATTCACATAATAGGAGTGTTTGTGATAATATGTTGGACTAATTCCATCATCTATCAGTAAATGTTGAATGTATATAAAATTTTATTTAAACCTTTCAAATACAAACAACTTGTTAGTAATAACACATAAGTAGACAACACAGGTTAAAAATGGCACAACATTTTGAATAGTAGTATTCTCCACTCTTCTTCAGATGTTGCTCACATCCTACTCAAATCATTATGTCATTACTAACCTGTGTTGTCTGTTTGTGTGTTATTACTAACAAATTGTTTGTATTTGAAAAGTTTAACCAAAGTTTAAAATTTTCTATACATTCAACATTTACTGATAGATGATGGAAATAGTTCAACATATTATCACATCTAATATGCGATCATGACAAACTGTCAGGCAAATAGGAGTATGTAACTAAGAAAGAAATAAGTAGCTTTGTCAGAGTGAAGAGACATTTAAATCAAAATGCATAGCAGCTACCATTAATATATTGCATCAATATCTTTTAGCTTTTATATTTGGAAGTGTAGAAACATAAATAAAGTAAAATGATAAAATAATGGGGGGAGGGGCATAATTTTGACCAAAGCAAGAATTAACAGTAAATCTCTTAATCAATTGACCAGTAAATATGTGGTGATATATTGGTTATATAAGTCAAAAATATATTTGTAATCTGATGTTGATCTTTTACACTCATTAGGGAGGTATTTTTTGAGAATGGATTGTTTATTTTATGATACTACAGTGATTAGTTGTTTAAAGAATGTATTATATACTTCAATTTTATTATCATTGAGAGTGAGCTTTTTTTATTCATTACAAATGTCTAAGTATTTTTATAAAGCTGTATATATTTTGCAATTTTAACGAGCGTTATAAGCGCATAATTATTGATAATTAAAGATGATTAAAATGAATCTAATTGCCCTTGTTGTATGTAAATTATTTGATATTACATGATTAATTTGAATCCAATGTAAATTGTGATTAGATGAAATAATGGCTTTCATACTTTTTTTATTTTTATTTATAATAAAAACTTTATTAACAAAATAAATATTTACAATTTATATGAGTAATTAAACAAATGATAAATATATGTTACAGTTTTGTATATTAAAACCTAAAGAATTTGATATATTCCACTATTAAGAGAAAAAGGCTCCAGGCTATTAAACAGTTGTCTTCAACACAAGGAGATTGACCTGTAACAATGTAATAGAAGGAGAGTCTAAGACATCAAACAAATGCAACTCTAATGAGTGAAGCACATAACAAAATGTTTGATTAGCCTAAGGAATAAGCCACCCAAAAGAATTCCAACTTTTACTCAAAACAAATGTTTGTCTGATAATTTCACACAGAGTTATTTCAGGACCATCCCTGGTTTGATCCATCATCTTCCTTTGCAAGTATCTCAGACATTGATTAAAATAAGTTTCCCAATCACTATAGAGTTTTCTCAGCCGGTTGAATTTCTTGTTATCGAATATCATAGTACATCCTATATACCATATTGTCTTAACAGTATGCACAGTTACCATTGCATTGTGGGGGTTAAATTTCTAAATGTATTGACTACGTAGAAGTTTTAAGTTGATGATTGACCTGTGGAACATTAGCTCTTATCTCCTAAATGCCGAACATTCTTCGAATAAATGCTGAAAAGTTTCATCATCAGATTTGTATAGTAACCAGATTGGATCCAAATTCATACATAGTCTTTCATTTAGAACCATAGCTGTTGAAAACAAGCCATTCATTAGTTTGAAAACAAGTTTCAAGTATAATTGGGGTGCATATATAGAGTGGAACTTTTTCAACACATTTTATTTTGGTATAATCAACCATGCATTGTCATGACTTTTAAAATGATTCATCAAGTCTTTATATTTAATGCTTTCCAAACTGGACTCATTCAGATCATCCTGAAGATCTCTATAAGCAATGAAAAGGTCAACCTATAAAAGATCTTCCCTTACACTCAATTTCATTAAAGGTGCCAGCATAATCAACAAAGGCCCAAGAAATTGACTTTTAATTAAGTTAATAAACACTTTGAAAATAAAATGTATTGCTGTTAAATAGCTGTAAAATAGAAAAGTCTTTTGAAATATAACATAGTTGATAAGGCTGATAGTTTGCTTTAGTTATAATATGTGTGTTATAATAGTTCAAATTATTTATTTTTTTTAGATGCATTTAAATACCCTCCACCACATAGTATTAAAACACATGAATTAAGATATCTTAAAAAATAAATAACCCCCAACACACAATTCATGATGAATCAGCCTTCATCAGTTGGCCCACATTACAATTTCACATATGTCTATTATATGTTCAGTATTTATCAATATTCAATAGATATCTTTTACTTATAAATGGCGCACTTACTCCATTCTTAATATTGTCATGATTTGCTCTAAATAAATACATTAATGATGAGCACTAATCATTTATTAAAATAGAGATTATTTCTAGCTTGGTTATAAACTTTAATCTTCAGTTAAAGATTAATACATCTGTTTTTTAATTAAACACAGATATGGAGTAATTCAATTTCATTTTTCTTTTTTCATGTTTAATATCTTTTATAGATTTACTTATTAACCTTCACACCAGCACACATTCTAAAAAAATCATATTTTAACTTAAAAATATTGAAAAATTTATTTTATAATGACAACAAAAGATACTTTCATCATTAAATGATTAGTGAACCAAAATGACTTCCAGAATATGGACACTTTTTTTTTTTAAATTGAAATTTGTGTTTAAAATTTAAGTCCATAAATGTCAATTTCTCATAAATCTATCAAATTCTGATTTAAAATTGCTTTAGAATATATCAAATTATATTAATACAGTGTTGGCAATGATGTAACAGCCATTGTTGTCATAAGGTTTTTTTTTGTTAATATTATTCTAGAAGCGATTACTTTCTATTTATAAAAATAAAATTTATATTTATAAAATAATTAATAATGTATACTTTTGATGTTTAATAAATTATTACACAAATATTATGTAAAAGTAATCGTGAATCTTAATAAATTTCACACAAAAAATACTAGTTTTAGTTATTCCAAAAATGTGCTCAAAATAATTTCACAAATATTATGGCCACTGATTACAAAAGAATAAATCCATTAAAGAAATGAAGATGAGTCTAAGACATTTTGACTTTGCCAGTATTCTATTATATTGGGCTTTTCATTTCTTTTTTAAATTTATTAAAAGTATGCAAATTTATCAATTTAAAAAAATAGTGAAATATCTCAATAGATGGCTGTATAAACAAAATATTCTTATATATATATTTTTAGAGGTAACATGGGTATTATTTTAAAAGTAATATTTATGGCAAGCCAAGCTTTATTCTGCAATAAATCATTAGACTGTGTGAAGTTAAAGAAATCTATTATATTTTAAGGAGAATAAGCATTTTGAAAGAATTTCATGGTATTATTAGAAATTTAAAAATGAAATATTTGACAAACCCATTAGCTTGCTTGAAAAGTTATCCAAATGAAAATCTTTTTGGAACACGTTTAATAAAAGTCTGTTGAACCTGTTTTCTTACTCAGTCTTAGTTTTGAATGTTTTTTCTCATTTATATATGCACATGATCATCAACCAATACTTATTTTCTATTTTATGTAAAGAATTGATAATTATATCAAGTTAAAAACATTAAAATTTGTAAAGCAAAGAAAAATACACTGAAAAGAATCAAATATATTTGTATTCATTGAGCAAGACCAGATCTGCTTGTCCATGGAAACACCAAACCCATAATTACAAAGAACCCTATAAACAATCTCTTGTGCATGCATAAAAAGTCAACTATTCAAGAATGTGTTAAAACAATAGTATGTTTTTTTTTTGTTTGAGCTCAAAAGATAAGATCAAAGATACCTAGATGAGAATTTTATTTTGCGTAATTCTATTTAATAATCAAGATTATATATATATTAGATTTATAACGACATTATTATTCTTTTATCTATTTCTAATTTTAGGATAGAAAAGATTATATTATAAATTTTTTTTTTAATTATGAATGTACATTTTCTTATTAAATGTTTTACTGCATTTTATTTCCTATGTGTAGTGGGGCATGTATAATCCCTATATCAAAGTTGTGTATTTTGATGAAATTATTAATGGAGTATGGTATAAAATAAGAACTAAATTCTTAAATGAAGCATTCTATAGTAAAATGCTTAGGTAGTTATGGATAATTCAACCGATGATGTATTACACTTACCGATTTCCCTTCCAGTAGACATCGTCGTTTTTTTGCTTGACAACATTGTCATGGCAACCAAGTGACTGGTGTGATTAATCCATCAGAGAGTCTTTTTTTTTTCACCCACGAGATTTAAAATTCGTAGAGAGGTTTGGGAAATTTTTTGATTTTCTGTCTATTGTGATTTTGCTATCCATGGCATCACGGGTAAAGTGTTTTATTTATCTGTTTATTTTAAATTTACAAAATTTTTTTGTTAATATTTCTACAATTTTCAAACTTACATTGAATTACGTTTAATGTGTAAATAATTTATTCGGGTAAAGTGTTTTTTATTTATCTGTTTATTTTAAATTTACAAAAAAATTTTGTTAATATTTCTACAATTCTCAAACTTACATTGAATTACGTTTAATGTGTAAATAATTTTCAATAATTTTTTAAAACAAATTTGGAATATACAGTACATTTTTAAAATTACCAAATGCATGTGATAACATGTTTTCTCCAAGGATGCCATTAATGCCAGATTCGCATTAATTCGGGTAAAGTGTTTTATTTGTTTATTTTAAATTTACAAAAACTTTTTGTTAATATTTCTACAATTCTCAAATTTACATTGAATTACGTTTAAAGTGTAAATAATTTTCAATAATTTTTTAAAACAAATTTGCAATATACAGTACGTTTTTAAAATTACCAAATGCATGTAAAAGTGCGGTGTTTTCTCTTATGCCATTAATACCAGATTTGCATTAAATCGCATCTTTTTTATTTAGCTGTTTATTTAAAATTTACAAAAAATTTTCATTAATATTTCTACAATTCTCAAACTTACATTGAATTACGTTTTAATTTTATTTTTAATTTCTGAATTATATCGTACAGAAAATTTTTTCCCGTACATTCATTGGCAATTATAAAAATTACAGGGATGAGAGTAATACAATGTCTGATATAGGTATAGGTGTACGCCGAGCCTTTGGCTCATCAAAAACATCGGAGGCCCCCCCTGCCAATTCCAGCGCTACGTGCTGTATTTTATAATTGAGCATAATATAGGGTGGTTTTATAAATTATAATATAGTTTTTTCTAAATTATTTTGATGCATGCATATACATTTTTTTATTTTTTTTTTTGTATTTTTTTTTTTTTAGTATTTGCCTGACCTGCGTCAGATTTTTTTTAATTTTTGAATTGTTTTTATCATGTGACCTGGATAATTCAACCGATGATGTATTACCCTGAAGGCATATCAGTCTAATCTTGCGATTTTTAATGTACTGTCTTCACGTGATTTGCGGACAAATTTTAGCGATTTCATGTGTCCGCAGATACTTTGGAGACATTATCTTAAAAATCGCAACATCAGACTGATATGTCTTCAGGGTAATACATCATCGGTTGAATTATCTGTGAGAACCAATGCGTATTTATACCATATCCAAACCCTCTTTAGAATCTGTTGTTTTGTTATTTTACTACATTAAAATATTTCAGTTTGTTAAAATTTAGAGTACTTAAATGTTTTTTCTATGCCCATTAGTAGTAGTGTACCATGTTAAATTTTATTATTTGGCTTATGTGATAATTTGACATTAATGTATTAGTTATATGTATTGTTGTCATTTGCCGTGTGTGAAACAATTAACACTATGGAATAGAACAGATGCTTAGTGGGAATGAATTGATTTTGTGATGGTTATTGTGCTACATTTTTTTGCTCAAATAAATTCAAACTATATCCATCGTGTTCCCTTTAGGCCAATCTGTAAAGAGATTATTTTAATTTATTTAGTCTGTAATACAATCATATGTAAGAAAAAGAACATTATATTTTACCTGACAATTATAATATTTTATAAATTAACTATTGTTGTTATTTGTTTAAATAATGTGTTAACCTTTTTATATGTAATATTATCTGATCTGGATAAATTTATTCCATGTATATCTTTTGTGTAATTTTAGTTTATTTCATCCCGAGTATTATTTATAAATTTTGGGACACTCGGGTTGAGGGCAAGATTAAGTTGATGTTACAAATACCCATTTATCTGAAATAGATCAATGGCGCTGTTGACCAAACTAATGTTTTTTCTCTCTGTGTGCTGTAATTATAAAAACAATCAAAAAAAATAAACAAAGCTGTAATTGTTTAAATAAAAACACATTTAATTAATATTTATTTCTTTTTACAAGAGAGGTTTGTTTTTTCAATTTTTATTTTTATTTATTTCAATTTAAAAAATAAATTTAAATAAGAAGTTGGGAGATAATTCTCTTTCATTTCACTTGAAAATCGATTTTTTTTTCTTAATTTAAATACTATGCATAACTTCATGTTGGATATTGTGCAATATGTAGTTATATGTTAAATTTTTTTTTACTTTTTCTTAAAGCTAAATCTTCACGCTCTAACTACCTCCTATTTCCTTAAATACTGCAGGTTTTACAACTAAATTGATGCTTTTTGTTTCTTGTGCCCCAGGGAAGAAGAAACTATTTCCACACCTGCCCAGCTCTGACAAATACTTGAGAAAGTATGATTAACACATATAGATAAAATAACATCACACTTCATAATCTAATAAAGACACTCAATAAAGGCTCAATACTGGCAGCCATGAGCAACTTTTTGGTTATATACTTTGTGGTGCACCAGATGCACTTGCTGCCTTGGAAACAACACCAGAAGGCACCCAGCTATATTCTCTAATAAGCTAGAACAACTGAAGGTCAGAGGTGGCAAAATTGCACACCCAGATATATTTGCTGCTACAATGTCACTATTAAAAACCTAAAACAAACCATAATCTCAATAAAAAACAAATGACTTTTGCTGTAACAAGAGCAATTATTTTTTTTGTTTACATATCTCTTTTTCAACTATTTTTTAAACATCACATCTGTGTATTGAATAGTCCAAAGAATATATTTATTTCAATCAAAAAGTATTTTAAACTGATGAATTGAACCCCCAGACAAGGAAAATAGAACAAAGGCAAATATACAATTTACAAGTTTACATTTATCCCATACCTGCCTAACAATCTATTTGAACTGTAACAATAATATCTATCTGTTTGTTCCAAAGCTATGTAGTTTTCAACAATGTAACTTTTTATGAACAATAAAGTTTGATTTGGAACACATAAATAAGTAAAAAGAAACAAATCATTACAAATAAATAATAAATGTATAATTGCTAATGTAAGTATTTTTACACTGTAAAATATTTCTATTTAATTTTATTTCCCTTAATTGTACTGTAATCATTTATGTTAAAATGTATCCAGTAACAAATAACTTGTAAACCTATTGGAACTGCTGTAAGTTTTCTAATTGATAACACATTTGTCAGACCTGTCGTGCCATTGTAACACTGGCAAAACCATTGTAAAAATTCATGTAACCTATTTATTGTGCAATAAAAATAAATCCTAAATATGATATAGAATAAAATATCTTTATCTGACAACAAAATAATATATGTCAATAGCTGTAATATAATCATAATATATTAAAGCTCTTTTCGGAAATTTTTAAATTTTTGCTCTTTTCAATATGTTTTGATTAACTACAAAAAATAACCTATATTGCATACATAGCGACATCTACTGGCTCTTTATAAGATTAACACAAGCCTATAATTTATGCTTTAATATCTTTATAATAACACGTTATATAACCCTCCATTCATTTTTCATTATCCAATTATTAGTTAAATTAATTGATGTTTTATAAATGGCCGTACAATTATTTCTGTTATAATTAATGTAATTATTTTTATATCTCTCCCTTCTATTAATTTCTTTAATATAATTTAATGGACTTATATTCTTAACACAATATATTCTATTGTACAATAAAGTATATTATTGAAACATATGATAGAAATATTGTTAAATTTATCTAGATAACTTCAATTGTGAGATAATCAGGTAAACAACTACTTAAAATTGGCAATTGAAAACTGAAATCACACCATCTAGTAGTTGTAATTTTATCTGATTTAGCTTTAAAAATAAAATTGAAACAATTTTTTTTTTTTCAGTATTTTAGATATTATGGATATATAAGTCAGATATACATACTTTATATTTGTGAAAATTTGAAGAAAATGACTAACTAAATATTTTTCACAAATCAACAAATATCTCCTGTAAAAAGTTATAAATATTAATTAATATTTTTTCACTGAATTTATAGATGGAAATATTGGAAGTATAATGGAAGTTTTCATATATTCATTCAGGTAAACACCAGCAATAATAATATAATTTAAACAAAGAACCAATTGAAATTTGCAATTATAAACAAATCATGTTATGTATTAATATTTTTGTCTGATTCAACTTTAAATTAAAACTAAAACATCTTTTAACACTTAGTACTCTAAATATAATGAGTCATAAGTTAGACATACTTAATTTCATATCTATGAGAAATTTTGAAATTGATCTTCTGGTTTTTATACATATAACAGGTATGTGTGTCTGATTTGCAACTCATGATATCTAGAATACTAGCTTAATGAAGTTTCATTTTTGTTTAGAAATAAGTTAGAAAAAAATACTATTATTTGATAATGTTATTTCAATGTGTCACTAAATTATTTCATAGCTAAAGTTTATCTAGATAAATATATAGAAATTTCTCATAATTTTAATATTTCCATCTATAAATTCTGAAAAGAAATCTTTTAATATATATAATAGTTAAAGTCATATACTTCAAACACTCCCAATATAAATAAGTGAGCAAACCTTTAGGTGTCAAAATTCAGATAACTTTTACAATAAGAAAATATCTTCTAACTCTATTCAAGATTTTATACAGCAAGTTAATTTGCATCACAAAAGCCAAAAGAAAAACAATCTTCCCAAATATGTAAGAGAAATTGATTTGAATTACTTGATACTTAAATTTACAAAACAGAGTTATTTCTATTCACTTTTAAAGCTACAAATAAATGATCAAATATTAATTATAAAATGATAAATAAATACAATATTATTCACATATAACAGTCGAAATAATGCTGTCCAAGCACTATCATTTTAAACATTTTTGTTGCCATGCCGTTGCTATAATTACATCAACTTTTTTACAGTAAGAAACAATAACTTTTTACAGCATTTTTGAGATTTAAAATTTGCTCCTCTGGATGTTATAATGCAAATTTACTTTTCATATAAAATCTTCGGTGCAAATTTAGTACACGATCTCTGCCATTTTGAATTTCAAAAATAGCCAGAAACATCATCTGACACATCTAAGTGATAAAAAACTACGCGAAAACAGAAAAAATTTAGATCTTGGGTCATGTGACTTGGAACCCCCCCAAGACGCACAGTTTAAAAAAAAAAATCCAAAACACGAAAAATTAACATTTTCTCATTTTAAATTATAAATCAAATAATTTATATATAGAGAGAGAGCAAGATTACGATATTTAAATCTTAATCAATAAATGCTAGTTATCATTGCCTAAAAAAGTACTTGGTAGCATTTTGATGTGGCTGATATGTGATATCTAAGGCACCCCTTCCCCCCCTTATACAAATTAAAGTAATATATATGCGATATATATATTTCACACAAATAAAATTATGAGTGCATAAAATAAACAAATAAATGAAATACGATAAATAAATAAATGGCTAGTATTTTTGAAGGAATACCTTCATTATCAAAGCTGTGGCTAAATGAATTGCAAAGTAAAACTGTTGCTATAAGAAATGCAAAGTGTATGCAAATTTAGCATACAGCTTTGATAATGAAAGTAAATAAACCCAATAGCCATTTATTTATTTATCATATTTCATTTATTTGTTTTCTTTACGCACTCATAATTTTATTTGTGTGAAATATATATATTGCATATATATTACTTCAATTTGTGGAAGGGGGGAGGGGGTGACTTAGATATCACATATCAGCCACATCAAAATGCTACCAAGTACTTTTTTAGGCAATGATAACTAGCATTTATTGATTAAGATTTAAATATAGTAATCTTGCTCTCTCTCTATATATAAATTATTTGATTTATAATTTAAAATGAGAAAATGTTAATTTTTCATGTTTTGGCTTTTTTTTTTTAAACTGTGCATTTTGGGTTTTTTTCCAAGTCACATGACCCAAGTTCTAAATTTTTTCTGTTTTCGCATAGTTTTTTATCACTTCGATGTGTCAGACGATGTTTTTGGCTATTTTTGAAATTCAAAATGGCAGAGATCGCGTACTAAATTTGCACCAAATCTTCAATATGCAGTAAAAATGGCCATGAGTTACAGTAGCTAGAGGAAATCTCAATTGTTTATTCCAACAGTGCTTGAAGTGTTTTGTACTGACAATTATCTGTCATTATAGATACATTAAATATTTATAGTCTCATGATGTATCATGAAAATGGTAATGGGGATTGTCCACATATTAAATTAGAATAATATTCAGGTTAACCACCACTTAAAATCGATAATTCAATCTGAACCACCTGATCAAGAAATTAACAATAAACTGCTTGTAGCTTAGTATTTAAGATCTTATATAAATAATAAATCAGTCAAGATACTTCATTGTGAATGAGGATTTGATAATCCATAATTTCAGTAAATTCTTTCTTTTTCTTTGCCAAGAGATATAAATCCAATGTATACAACTTGAGTCTATGAAAATATTTAATTATATATATAAATGGTGGAGAAATATTTTATAAAAGGCAAGAATTCTGTGCAGTTATGAGTTTTCAAATTCTCATTCATAAAATATCTGTATTTACTATTTGTACAAGATCTTAAGTGGTATGCTAAAAACTTAATTTAAAATCAAATAAAATTATTAATTTTTAAATCACATACTTCAACTTGTGCTATTAGTTTTAATTCATAGTTTCTTTGTTATAGCAAATGTTTATTCAAATTTAATATATTGAAAACTCCCAATACTATTTCAATGAATTGTATTATAATAAAAAATGGAAATGAAGAGATAGTATCCATGTTAATAGAAATAACCTTTAATCTTTGTGGTTACCAAGAAATTATCAGTTATTACTAATTGACAATTCTTGAGGCAAACCAGTTTTTTTATTAAACCTATAATAGCTCTTTTGTCTTTTATTTCAAACTCAAGTCCTTATATAGATTTAAACCTAGAAAGCTTTATATTAATTTTAACAACTGTGTGTACAAGCAAAAGCTAATAAATATGTAAAACTAAGAATGCATACTTATATTTTTGAAATAATAATCTTCAAATACACTTACTGTAGGAAGTTTTTATAGATTAAATGGTACTTGTGTATAATTCAACCGATGACGTTTTTGACTTACCGATTTCCCTTCCGGTAGACATCGACGTTTTTTGCATGACAATGTTGTCATGGTAACCAAGTGACTGGCGTGATTAATCTATCAGAGAGTCAATTTTTTTTTTCACCCGCGAGATTTAAAATTCATAGAGAGGTTTGGGAAATTTTTTGATTTTTCTGTCTATTGCGATTTTGCTATCCACGGCATCACAGTTACTTTTTTGAGCTGTTAATTCGGGTAAAGTGTTTTATTTATCTGTTTATTTTAAATTTACAAAAATTTTTTGTTAATATTTCTACAATTCTCAAACTTACATTGAATTACGTTTAATGTGTAAATAATTTATTCCGGTAAAGTGTTTTTTATTTATCTGTTTATTTTAAATTTGCAAAAAGTTTTTGTTAATATTTCTACAATTCTGAAACCTACATTGAATTACGTTTAATGTGTAAATAATTTATTCTCCGGTAAAGTGTTTTTTATTTATCTGTTTATTTTAAATTTACCAAAATTTTTAGTTAATATTTCTACAATTCTGAAACTTACATTGAATTACGTTTAATGTGTAAATAATTTTCAATAATTTTTTAAAACAAATTTGGAATATACATTACCAAATGCATGTGATAACAAGTTCGCATTAATTCGGGTAAAGTGTTTTATTTGTTTATTTTAAATTTACAAAAACTTTTTGTTAATATTTCTACATTACGTTTTTAATGTGTAAATAATTTGAAATAATTTTTTAAATCAATTTTGCAATATGCAGTACATTTTTAAAATTACCAAATGCATGTAAAAGTGCGGCGTTTTCTGGATGCCATTAATACCAGATTTGCATTAGATCGCGTCTTTTTTATTTAGGTGTTTATTTAAAATTTACAAAAAGTTTTGTTAATATTTCTACAATTCTCAAACTTATTTACAAAAAATATTTGTTAATATTTTTACAATTCTCAAACTTACATTGAATTACGTTTAATGTGTAAATAATTTTCAATAATTTTTTAAAACAAATTTGGAATATACATTACCAAATGCATGTGATAACAAGGACGCCATTAATGCCAGATTCGCATTAATTCGGGTAAAGTGTTTTATTTGTTTATTTTAAATTTACAAAAACTTTTTGTTAATATTTCTACATCACGTTTTTAATGTGTAAATAATTTGAAATAATTTTTTAAATCAATTTTGCAATATGCAGTACGTTTTTAAAATTATCAAATGCATGTAAAAGTGCGGCGTTTTCTGGACGCCATTAATACCAGATTTGCATTAGATCGCGTCTTTTTTATTTAGGTGTTTATTTAAAATTTACAAAAAGTTTTTGTTAATATTTCTACAATTCTCAAACGTATTTACAAAAAATATTTGTTAATATTTCTACAATTCTCAAACTTACATTGAATTACGGATTAATTTTATTTTTAATTTCTGAATTATGTCATACAGCTATGAGAGTAATACAGTAATACAATGTCTGATATACGTGTACGCCGAGCCTGCTGCTCGACTAAAACATCCGGAGGCCCCCCCGCCAATTCCAGCGCTATGCGCTGCTGTATTTTAAAATTGAGAATAATATTTTGACGCATGCATGTACATTTTTTTTATTTTTTTTTTTAGTATTTGCCTGACCTGCATCTGATATTTTTCATTTTTGAATATTTTTTAGCATGTGACCTGGATAATTCAACCGATGACGTATTACCCTGAAGGCATATCAGTCTAATCTTGCGATTTTTAACGTACCGTGTTCACGTGATCTGCAGACACATTTTAGTGATTACATGTGTCCGCAGATCACTTGGAGACGTTATCTTAAAAATCGCAAGATTAGACTGATATGCCTTCAGGGTAATACGTCATCGGTTGAATTATACACAAGAACCGATTAAATTTTCTAGAGTTATTTTAATAAATTTGCAATGAATACTCATATCAATGCATTTTATTAAATGGATGAAAAATGAATTAACTTTCACCTGGTCTTGAAAACATTATGTGAATAGTAGGTGAATTATTTATATTTTATAGATGGAGGGGAGGGTTACATTAGTGATTTTTGCAAAACTTAAATTTATCTAACTTTCAATTTCAAGTTTCAATATAGATACAAATTCTATCAATTTTATCTTTGTAAGTAGACAAACAAACAATAGCTATTAAATATTTAATAGATCTTGTTTGCTTGTAAGATTGTTTAAGTTTTTAGAATTTATTTCTGCAAAACTTATCTGAAACTGTGAGCTGGTTAGATTGAGGCTTTACTTATTTAAAATCTTCGAAACCAAGTGAAAGTAATTTCATTTTCCATATGATACAATGTTATTTGCTAGTTTATTGAAATAATTCAAGCAATTTTGACATGTAAAGAATTCTCATAGTATGTACATTTGAAGATTATTACTTTGTAAATATTATTTAAATATAATTAGTGATAACAGCAAAAACAATAATAATAATTGGTTATTATGAATTGTTACCATGAAATTTGTTATTAAAAATAAAAGACAAACAAATTATATATCTGTAATAGACTTATAATTTTGATTGATAACTTTTAGATGTGAAAATATAGAAAATAATACATTTATTATTTAGAATAATAAGAAAAGGGAAAATATAAAATTATGTTAAAGAATAGTAATGTTAATTACGAGTTATTAATTAACACTAGAGTATTAATAAGATGGTTATTAGTAAATTGGTAAATTGCAATCTATTATTATCCATAGTGAGCATAGATTCCAATATAATAACTGCCAAGATTGCATGACTAAACATTTATCTAGAAATGTTATATTAATTATTTTATTAGCTAAAAATTCAAACTTAAAATCAAAAATTCAATCGCTCTTTTAAACATAACCAAAGTTTTATAATAATCATTACACTTTATTTATATATTTATTTTTTACAAATCTTGTTTTATTTTACTGAATTCACACATATAAATATTATATTATTTTCTTATGTTTTGGCCATTTTTTTTTACATAGCCATTATCAAGATACTTAAAATTTGTCAAAATGAAAATTGAATATTATGAAAAATTTCTGTATATTAATTTTTGAAAAGTGAAATGAAAATATCACTTATTTTTCAATATTAAATATTGCGTTTAGCATATTTTATTATAAACTTCTTATTTTTTATTTTTATCTTTCTTGGATAAAACAACTTTGCATGAATGGGGGGGGGGTCAATTGTTTTGGGTGATTTTTTTTTAGTTAGTTAATATTTCTTGAGTTCCTATATTTTTTAGAATATATGTGTACAAATTTTGCTTGAGAAGCATGTTAATGGTCTGTGTTGTTGGTGGGGTGGGGGGAGCATTTATAAAATGAAGAGTGGAATACCTTATTGCTGTATTTTTTTAAGATGCATGACTTATTTAAACATATAAGATAGTTGAGATTTGCACATTAAGAGAGGCAACTGAATTTGAGCAAGTTTTACACTTGTAGATTTTTTTCAAAAGCAGTTGTAATTAAAATCTGATTTTACTTATGGCCCATTCTTTTGCATCATTAAAATAATGTTATTATCAAATCAAGGAATGAATTAGAAAAAATATGAATTTATTTTGAGAAAAGTTTGACGCAATTATTATAGTTAATGGTATAAGATGGAAAAATTGTAATAAATTAAATTTACAGATCATGTTCAATACATTTTTCACAAATCATCAATTTATATCTTGTGGTTTTTTTAAAAATCTTAGTTTGAATAATATATATATAACATTTAGTACCAAATTCTTATAAAAGTGTGAGCTACATGAGAAGATATTAAATGAGAACCTGTCTATTTCCATTTCAGTAGAGCCTTGAACTATGCTATATTTTTGGTCTAAGCTCTGCTCGCATGCAATGAAAATAACATATAATAGCTCACTTTTTATTGATAAACAATTAGAATAAAATGCCTATTATTTGCTATATTGTACAATACAGTACATTTCAATATGCTTACACATAGATAAAATGCTTTGTATATATAGTGTGCGTATTGTAAAAAAATTAATAATGCAAGTAGTTTACAGACAAACTTTTTAAAAAATAATATAGCAATATAATCTTTAATAATAAATTGAGAAAGCATGTTTACATATATATAAAACTGTGTGCATGCGTTTAATAAATTCATTAAAAAATAATATTGTAATAAAACTTACTTCTTTATATAAAATGGACAATAGAAGATTCTTTTTTTGATACATACAATAAATCTACTTCTAAATAAGTCATTTTTTTATTTTTTTACTAAATCAAATGATTTTCATTTTTCCTTTTAACAAAAGTTATTTACAATGTTTTGTTGAATTCTCATTCATGATTCTAAAAAATATGGTATTTTACTAAATATATAGACTAAAACTTTTTGAAGGGAAAAAAATGCTTGGAGAAAAAAAAAGGTAGATATGCTTTTAATTTTTAAGTGTAGTACAGAACTGAATAGATAACGTGTTTGAATTTCGATGAAAACGTGATTGCATAAATTCCTGATTGAGTACATGGTATTTAGGAAGAAAAAAAATAGCTGGTTCCTTAGTGAAATTTGTAAAATTTAACAAGTTTGTAAATTTTATTGTCTTTATTATTTACATTTTTTTTTTATTTACATTTTTTTTTGGTTAGCATATAATTAAAGACATATGGCATAATATCTCCTAGTTCTCAACTCCGCTGTATTGTTATATTTAAAACATACTAGTAGATAAGGTAATCATAAGAATTTAGCTAAATTTTTAATCTACACAACTCATGTTTGACCTAATCTATTGAATAATTTTAAGAAATCCAGACAGTTTTTTTTTATATTTCCAAGATGTTTTTAATTGAATTTATTGAGTCTTTCTAAATAAACTTTTTAATAGTCTTCAAAATACTTTTTCAATTTTTGTATTAAAATCTTTAACAAATTTTGAATTTTTGATGTGTTCTTTCATTTTTTTCAGCAGAATAAGCATTCGAGAAATGGTGGACTGGACACATCTACATATATTTTTTTAATAAATTGAATAACTTAACATTTTACTCAGTCTTATATTTCACAATATTGTTTTTTCATTTTTTTTTTCTTTATAACGTATGTCTTTCCATTTATATTTTCGGTATTAATTTTTTTATCATAAAATTCATGACCACTTTTTAAATATATTGTTTCTTTATGTAAATCTATCTACTTGATGCAATTGTTTTTGTTATAAAATGATCTACATTTATATGTAACCAATGTGAACTTATCATTAAATGGTTATTTAGTTCCATAATTCAGAAATCTTAAACCTTATCTCCCTCTAGTTCTCAACCATCACTATTTTGACATATGACTTTATAGTTCCAATTGATGAGAGCTATATTTTATTGTACCATAAGTATAAATTTATGAATCAACCATATTGCTTTGACGTTTGAAGAGAAATCATTGCAGATCACACAATTATAACCTTTTCACTAACATCCATTTAGAAATATATTCATATAAATATTTATATTTATTTTATATTTAAAAAAAAACCCTTGAAGTATCATCTCAAGAACTATGTGGCTTCTGAGAAGAATGGAAGATGACACCTTTTTTTTTTTGCCCTAAAGCCAATAGATAAACATCTTATGGTTAACAGACATTCTATGACAACGCAAAAACTAATAAGAGAAACTGAATCAGAAATTACAAATTTATTTTCTTTAGTTTTTTGGAAGCTTTAGTGGGATTCAGCTCTTTTATGTTAGAGATCACAGCTTATTTTTGTAGTTTTATATATTGAATTCTTTTCTGCTTTCATATATATATACTTTAATACTGTTTTTATAAATTAAACGGCAATCGTTCTTTTTTATTGATTTAATTTGTTAATTATTTGTAAATAAATTAAAATTAAACGTCAAGCGTTTGTTATGTATTTTTATTAGCTTATGTCTATACATATGTGTGTGCGTCTGTTTAAATGTATATGCACAAATTGAAGATATTTAGTAAAACTAGCTTTAATATGATTTTAGCATTTTCTTTTAAAATATATTGAATCTGTGTTTTTCTTTCTTAATAAAGTAATAAAACTCTGCCAAGGTTTCCACCTGGATTGAATAAATGTGATAACTAGAAATTCAATATAATAGTTTAAAACTTTTTTCTTTTTTTGATTATATAACAATTGTACAATTTTATTAGAAAATGGTATTCACAGACCAAAATCATTAGTGTTTTATCTAATAAAAAAAATCCCTATGTGGTTGAAATTCGTTAGGAGCGAATTGTTTCTACAAAGTCAAAATTGAAATTGGAGTAATTGTTTGCCTGAGATAGCCCTCATTGTCTAAATTGAAGTAAAAGCAAAATGATGTTTATTGTTTGTGTGGATACATATTGTATATTATTTTTGCATTTAAAAATTAATTATTTTTACAATATGTTAATTTATTAAACAGTTGCCCTAACCAATCAAAATATTTCAATACTACCAGATTTTTTTTTTCTATCTATTAACAATCTAACATAAAAATATGCAAAGTTTATATTTATCATTATTAATAGGTGGGTTTAAATTTTGAATACTTTTTGGAATCATAAATTAGTTTTCAGAAAATTACTTATACATACATGGTTGTTGTTGCTATGCTGCAACTCATTGTCATTATTGGATAATGAAAGATATTCCTAAATATGTTTAAAATATTATCACCTTCATTAACTTTGCAGATGAGCAACTATTTTGGTGCCATTTCTCAATAATAAAAAAAAACTTCATCTATTTACAATGATGAACATTTTAATGAATATTACCAAAATCACACTTTTCTTTATTTTTGCCGTAATATCCTATAAATACGATTTATTCAAACAACTTCAAACACTTTTTAGCAAAACTCTTTATTTGTACATATACATACACTTACATTTCGACTGACCTGCAGTCTTCTTCAGAGCAAGTTTACCTTTTAAAAAATAAACTTGCTCTGAAGAAGACTGCAGATCAGTCGAAATGCAAGTGTATGTATATGTGCAAATAAAGAGTTTTGCTAAAAAGTGTTTGAAGTAGTTTGGATAAATTGTATTTATAGCATTTTAATGGTAGGAGGGGACTCTGCTACAAAAGCCAACAAAACTAAACTAGTAGTAGTCTTTTTGTTAATAAAGTCTTTCTGTTTGGGTTAAAATTACAGCCACATGGAACTATTTAATGGAAGCAAAGTCCTGATGCAACAGCAATAACCTGTAATATTATGGATTGAATATATCATTGAATGATATTGACAAGATCACAACAATAAAAGGGCTATAAATAATATATAATTTAATAGTCATTGTTCTGCACTGATTAAAGTAAATAGGAATGTGTTGCATTATGTATTCATAATTAAGATAGTTTTTTGATGATTGATTCATCAAAGATGGCATTTCAATTCAATAAATCTCAAACATATATATTATATAATGTAATGAGTTTTGGATATATGCCATTTCTTTTTTTAAAGTAAAGTTTGAAGTAGTATTTAACTTCCACTAGTTTTTTTAGTTTAGGTATATACATAGAGCATGATGAATTATTAAAAAATTTTCAACAATTAATTGCAAATGACTTTTTTCTTCATTAAGATGAATATTTCCTTATAAAAAACTTGGGTGTTTATTATGTTTTTACCTAAGGGCAAAAGATTTATCAGAATAATGATAACATTGATTGTCATTGATTCAAACTATATTAATTCACTTTGTAAGGCAATATCAAGCAACTGGTGCAAATAAATGATAGACAGAGAATAAATGATAATACCAGAAAATTTATTAAAAATTATACATAAGAATAATTTATCGCTATAACAGATTGATATTTTTTATTATTATTCCTGATGGCAGTTTTTGTCAATATTTAACTTTTGATTCATGTATAAAATGTCTAATTTATCACAAAACTCAAATTACACTTGAGTTTTAGAAATTTAAATTTGTAAATAAAAAAGCATTCTAAGAAAATCAAATTTGAAGTTTGCAAATATTGAAAAAATGAATATGTAATGAGAACAAAGGGTTTTTTTTGTTGTTGCACAATGAGAAGGAAAGAGATCAAGCATGCAACCCCTGAAAAATTAATAAAACCTTTGTTGTCTGTAATTTATTTTTAATATGGAAATGAATAAAACTAAAGTGTTGATAAATCTCTAAAATTGTATTATGGAATATTAAAATTGCATTTATAATTTTTAGAATATCTGAAAACATCCTATCAGTCAAGCATTGTTAGCCGAGAGGTCAGCGCAGCCACCTTGCAAGCAAGCCGTTGGTTGCAGATGGTTGTTGCGGGTTCACCTCCTGGCTGATGCTATGACATATGGATAAAAAAACATCCTATCACAATGTTGGTAAGCTGTCAGTAATTAATTTCACAAGATACGATCATCATGTCAGTCATGATTTTCTTTTTTAACATTATGGCCAAATTTAATAATTTCTCTATTTAAAAGTGAAGTATAAAAGAATAAAATCAAATTGTATAAATATGTTCATTTGGTTTTAAATAATTATTATATAATAATTGTGTAAAAATCAGAAATATTTAATAAATGCAAAAAATCTTGTTTTTTTCCCCAAAATTTTTCTTCAAGTAATCTCACAAACTGGAGATCAAAGAACCAAAAACTTCAAATATCATGGGGGCAATAGTAGTTACATGAAGATTGGACTAAATACATTTTGTTATTTATATACACTTGGTTTTTTACTGTCTATCGGAAAAATACTCTTCTTCAGATTTTTTAAAGTTAATAAACCAATATTTATTAATTCAATTTTGTCAATTTTTTTTTAAAAAACGACAACTCTACAAGTAGCAATAGAAGAGCAAAGTGGAGAACTACCAGCACCATCTACAAAGCAAACAGTCACATAATACATATGTCATAATTATAGCATTAATGATTATTCAACCAAATACATTAAGTACATTCAGATTTTATAATTTAAAGCATATACATTATTTGCAAAAAAATGTCTATATATATGCATAGTATCCCAATGAAAGATGACTTGTTCTTTCTCCAAATTGCCTACCACTACCATTTTGAATCAATTCATGTATTATATAACATCATAGTTTAACTATTCATCACATAAATTCTAAGTCATAAATGTGTCTGACTTATAGTTACAATGTGAAATGTGACAGTATCTTTAATACCTTTATAGAAAATTCCTGATTGAATATATTAACATAAATTTTTATTTTACAGTGGGCAAAACTGCTATTGAAACATTTAAAATGATTCAAACTGTGTGAACTAGTGAATCCATGATTTGCAAGAATATTTTCAAATGGAATGCAAGATTTCATATGGCAGGAGTACTGAAGATTACCCATGACCAGCACATAAAAAACTGGAAGTGAAAGAACTTTGCAAAATATATATATATAAAAACATAGCCAAAATCCTGCAAATACATCATTGTGTGTCTGTCAGATGTATTGAGATATTCACACTGTCCACAACATTTAACAGATTTGAAGAAGTGGAAGGTTTGGACATGCTTTGCACTTCACTTGTTGATAATCAACCAAAAGACCCCTGGATGGGCACTGCTGAGACATGTAAACAATGATCCCCATGGATCTGGAATTTTTGGCAAACATCATAATAAGTGGTGAATTTTGATGTTTTCAATATGACCAATAACCCAAGCATTAGAGTATGGAATGGAGATTACCAGAAGGAAAACCAAAAAATTGTGAATGCAAAAGAGATGATTCTGTATTGTTCCTTGTTTTTTTAAAGGCATTGTTTGCTATGAATGCATTCCTGAAGATCAAAAAATAAATGCTTAATACTACTTACATATTAATGGATCAAAATATTAAGCATGTGGATTTACAATGGTGAACTATAATTTGACTATCTTGCTTTCAAATCTTATAATGAATAAAGTAATTTTCATAAAAATATGTCAAATAATATAACAATCACCATTTTTATAAATAATTATTATAAGTGCAATGTTTGCAAAACTTTCTATAAAGTACTATTACGCATAATTTATTACTAAATATATTTTTTATCTATAAAGATTATTAATTAGGCTAAAAGTATACTTTAAAGTTTTACAGATGGTAATTAGTTCTACATTATTTATCTTAATATTTTTATCTTTATTCAGTGTGTGTGTGCGCGTGTGTGTAATATGCGCTGTCTGTTTAGTTTAATACGTTTTCTATGTATTATATTTGACTGTCATTTACTTTATTTTTATGAGAGTTTAATGCTGCATTGTCATTTATAGTAATTTTCCACTATTACGGACAATATTGACAAACATAATTAATAATAATGAAACTAACTTTCATGTTTGTTTTATTAATGACGTTGGCTTTTTTAAAAGAGCTGATTGATTATATTTACACTTAGTTAATATGCAAAGTATCCCGTGAGTAAAATTTAGAATAATTGCTGAAATTATTACTAGACAATTAGTTCTTTCATAGCATAAAATACAGCTGTATTATTTTTGTTAGTGGAAAGGAGAGAGACTGAGTTCCACAACGTATAAACTGTGCTCTGATTTTTCAAGTCAGCTTTTGGAAATTAAAAGAGAATTATGCTGTTATAATTTGTTAAAGAGTTGATTGATGGTTTTTCATATTCACGAATTTATTTCATTTAACAATATAATTGAGTATAATTTTAAATAAAGATTAAATATTATGGAATTATCTGAGAGTTAGCAATATTAGATATGAAGTGCTAAAAGATAATTATTAATCTGTTTACTATTTTATCTTCTATCATACAAAAATAATATTAATACAGTTTACTTTTTATTAAAATTATAATTAAAAAACAAAGAAATAAGTTTTATATAGTAGTTATAAAAACTTATTCCTGTTAGGATAGTATATCTATAAAAGTGCTTTTGACATTGCTAAGGTTAGTTACTTAGTTGTGCATATCTCAGTTGCTGTATGTTTTCATGATATTTGTCATGTTTTAAATTATGTTAATTAATTTGGGATTCTGAAAGCCATTATGTCATCTATTGCTGCAAAAAAAATGTATTCAGATTAGGAAATGCCTACCTGTTATTTCAATGAAAATATGAGTGTGTGTGTATATATATATATATTCTAACCTAGTCCGTTTGCATCTTCACTTCCTGGCAATATCATATAAAATAAAAATGGGTTAGCTCAGTTAATGATTACTGTTCGATGCAAATAATTAATAAATAAAATATTCTGCATTAAAATTAAAAATTCTACTAGCTCAAATTCAAAAATAAGAATAGGTTCAGTTTACAAAATAAATAATTATTTAATATTTCATGAGACTTGGAAGTGAAAATACAGGTGACAAGAAAGATTACATTGAGCTAATATCCCATAGGATACTATCTCAATGGCATAAGAACACTATCCCCCCCTATTATTATCTCAAATAATAAGATTATAGCATTCTTACGACTTTAATAATTCTACTAATAATTAAATCTTAATCTTTTATCTATAATAATTTAGCTCAATAAAATCTCAGGTTCATAAATTTATTCTAAGTTAATAAAAAATGACGTAGTAAAATATGAGAAGGGATTTTATGTAATAATCTACTACACTTAACTAATAATAACAAATAATAATAATATTCTTCATTGTATGAACTAATTCTGTATATTTTTTCTTTTCGGTATATTTTTATTACCATAATAAAATAATATAGTATAATCTTTTATCTTCATGTAATAATATAATAAATACATGGTAGCATTTGATAATCTGACAAATAAAGGTGTGTAGTTGGGTAGCATATAATTCGATATTCTATTATGATAACTAATTTATGACCATAAGATAATGTAAAATTATGATTACTTAATTAAATGAATACCAATAAAATATTCAAATTCTTAATCTAATTTTTTATTTATCTTTGTGCAAAAATTATATGTTTGATTCAGTTATTCAGTGTATCTCATGCTGTGTAGTGGGAGAAATAAACAATCTAGACACACAAATTTTTGAAAACAAAATTAACAAAGTTTATTATTAACAATAAAATAAAATAAACAATTTATTTGCAACGAATATCCTCACTTTACATCATCTTACATTTTTTATTACTTAGTTATTAAAAAAAAACAATTTAGAATTATTTTATGTCTTTATTCTGACTTAAACAATAATAATAAAATAATACCATTTTATTTATCTCTTTCTAATTATACTTATAAATTACAATTATTTATTTTTTTATTAAAATATTCTATCCTTAAATATTATTTAATTATATTTTTCTTTCTAAAAAGCATCCGTAGAAACATACTATGGAAATCATAAAAAATATTATCGTGAGTATGGATTTTCTTAAAATTAAACAATTTTCATCTTGCAATGTCAAAGATGTTACATAAAATATCTATCTAATAATTTATGACCAGATTTTGTGGATATCGTTGTTTACTACACTATGTTTATTAAATATAACATATTCCCATTTAGCATTACTTTAATACTATATAGTTGTAATTATCCATATATTGCCTATTATTTAATAAATACAAAATTATACCTATGCTTATTATTTATATCGTTTTACTTTATAACATTGTATTTTTTTAAAATATGCAATACTTATTTTAAAGACAAAATAAAGCATTTAAAAGTTATTTAACATTTTAAAGAACAACTTTGTTTTATATACTTTATTTTTAAAATTATATTTTACTTCCAAAATAAATCCAAAAAATATATCTTATGATTCTTTTTTTCCTTTTAGGATTCATTGGACTTTCAATTCCAATTTATACAAATTCTACTTCTTCTAAGTAAATGAACTTATCTCATACAAATGATAGCATATCTTAAACTCTAAATTATCTATTATTTCTTTTCAAATATATCATACTGAACGATGTAGTTACATTGGAAATCTAGATAGCGAACAGATGATTAGGAAGGGAAGCAAAACTAGAGTATAACTCATAGCATATATCAAAAAATATTATGGAACAGTGTATCTATAAGAAATAGAGGCATGACCTAGTCTAATGTCCTCCAATAATATCAATGATATCAAACTATTTCTTCAGCTTTATTGAAACATCAATACATAAAGAAAAATAGACACTGTCCAAAATAAATATACAACTACAGGGCTTTGTTAACTGCATTGCACATCCACTAAGATTCTAAAATATTCTTCATATTCCCTCATCACATCCTATTATAACATCATCTTGGGTTCATGTTTACCATAATACTACCAAGTCACTATCTCATCATTATTTCCTAAATATTTATCACATCTTACATCGACAAAAATAACTATCTTGCATATTCAAAACAATAAATAAAATTCATTTATAATTAGAGCAATCTCACTGATCCGCAAGAAAAGTTTGCTTACTTCCTTATTCTATATTCTAAACCTTTACAAACTAATCATATAAATACTGAACATCCAATAATATGAAAGTTTTTAAAAATCACATAAATATTTATTATCATGTTGTGTTATATTACTAGTATAAAAATTATAGTATGCATATTCTCAAAATAAATCTTAATCTCATAATTTTTTAAAAGTGTTGTATAAAAATGTGTTTACATATAATTAAAACATTTATACTTCCACTCATTATTATTCATAGGCAATCTAAAAAGAAATCAAAATATACATCATAAAACATCAATATTCATGAACTATTACCAAGTGATATTAGCTTGTTATCACTTATGCCATCTTCGGTTTTCCATCAATTAGCTACATTGCAATATATGAAAATACATTTATACTTTACTTAAATGTTCTTATTTAAATTATTAACTTATTATATTATAGGATTTTAATATTATCAATAAATTAATGTTCATGTTCCTACACTTATAAACTAGAAAATTTACATTTAAAATAAATAGTAATAAAATCAAATCATATTTTCATAACTTCAGCTGAAAACGAATGTTTGTTTTTTTTATAAGTCCAGATATTCACATTTTCTTTCTCAAAAGTTTTTTTTTTTTAAAAATGTTATTTTCAAAGTGATTCTACAACCTCCTCCATTGCTACAATGATGAATAAGACAATGCGTTTCCTGCAGAAGTGTCATCTGAACTTCCGGTACAAAAATCTCAGGTTTAAAAAAATAATAATAATAAAAATAAATAACACAACATCTTGAAATCTTAAAAATTAAATAAAATAATCATCAATCTATTCTGGAATAGTTAATAGAATAATAGTTTATAACTTCTATAAAGCAGAATGATGATTATTGAAATCATAATACTAAAAATAATCCCACGAAGCTTCTATGCTATTGTATTCCATTACTGCGTAGTGATTATGCATCCTGATCTTTTTTACTTAGCTTGAATTATCCGGATAAACTTTTGCACAATACTTATTTCCATAATTCCATATTTTATTTATTAACATGTTCATTTTCTTTATAGGTTTCTTCTTCAATAAATTTATTGGTCTTTATTATCTATTCAGTGGTTGTTTCATTATGGTTTAAATTATCAGCTTTAAAATAGTTTTCACAAATGCGTATAGCCTATATATTGTTCAGGATTTAAACATACGCTCTTCTAAAAAATATTTTCTGTGAGTCTTTTCTTAAAATAATTTCTTGTAAATGTTTTAAATGTTTTCTTCAAAAAGGGTATAACATTTACTCTTATAACATGATATTTCTATAAATTTACTATAAAGTATACTTGTCCTATTGTTAATTAATATTAAACAAGACTCTCTTGCTATATAAAATAATACGTCTTTGCTTTTAATCTGCAAACAGTTTTTCCAATGAGTTTCCCCATATAATGTCCATAGAATTAATTTATTCATTTGAATAGTCCTCTTGTTCAATATTATTGAAACTGCATTAATAAATACTATAATTATTTTTAAAGTATTATAAGTTGAATACATTTTCCTTATTGGTATATCCATTTTATTATTCCGAAGTTATAATTTAGATTTTGATGAATACTACTGATAACGGACTTTTAAAAAGTTAACAATGCATATTAAATGAAGTTATTATTAATATTTTGATTTTTACATGCTCTTTTGCAAATATTTTTAAAATAATAATAACCTATTAGCTTTGCAAATAAAATTGTATGAGAGCACTAAAAAATTGACTAAATAATAAAATTAAAACTACTATCACCTTGATAGCTTCTGATATGATTCTCACCTTTAATACATTTTTAATCACACACTGATACCTCCCTGCAATCAGTATTTATATCCTAGAAAATACACCATTCTATTGATTGATTCTTACTTTTGGTTTGATACCAAATTTGCATAATGTTAGAAACTTACACAATTAAATTTCAAAATAAAAAATGTGATGTTTTAAAACTTTAAAAAATATTATTTAAATATTACTTTTAAATCAATTATTACTTTACTAAATTATTTAAACATTTAAAATAACTTTTAAAACAATATTTAATAAATTTTATCCCACCTTTACTATTTAATTTATCTATTTTTATTTAAACAACATATTTAACTTTTATTAGCTGTTTTCATTTTATTACATTATTTGAAACATTTTATAGGATAGTTAACTTAATATTTAATATTTGCTTGATGACAGGTAATAATTCTATTCAATTCTATAATGCAATTTTAAAATACTTTGAACTTGACTAATCTAAATATTAGCAAGCAAGTGTGTATAACTATATTATTATACAAATCACATGACTAATATAACCAATACAGACATTATCCAATTTTTTGTCTGGGAATTAAATAATAAATTGCTACACTTATTATATTAAATAAAATAATACAATTATATAAAATTTGGAATAATAATTTAGAAAATATAGAATTAAATATAACTTTCACTACCATCAAGCTTACTTTTAAAATATATGATATTAATTATAATTATTAAATATAATTTATAATTCTAAATATAACATTTATTTAACTACAAGTTTAAAACTATTAAAATTTAACTTTAAATGTAGTTTTAAATATTTATAACTGTGTTATTTATTATGGCCAGATTTTGCAACCATATATAACATTTTTAGCTTTTACTTAACTGTTCTTAAGTGATTCATTATAATTTTTAAGCATTACGTATTTTCATTTAGCTTTAAATTGTACTGTAAGATATTATTAACAAAATATAATCAACACATCAAGAAAACATATTCTAAAATTTAAAATATTTAGTAATTGACTGTGATGAGCTATTCCTGACCTATAGAAAAGGGCACAATATATATATATATATATGTATTGTAACGGGCACATACGACGTTAAATTTTTTTTTATTAGTAAACATGAAAAAAATAAAAGTTCGCAAATAAAAATTGAAAATTAAAATTCTATACTAAACTCATATATATATAAAATCGCACAGATGAAAAAAATTATTAAAAAAAGAAACTATTAAAAATAGAAAAAGTATTTTAAAAGCAAAAACTTGAAAAGATTTAAAGATAAAAATATATCTAAGTTTGTACAAAACAAATTAATTAATGTTATTGAAAAAATGGAAATGATTATTTTAATTAGTTTAAGTGAACTAGCCCTTGGGCATTTAAATGTATAAGCAACCAACAGTCAGATAGGAAAACAATAGAAACTAATGGCCAATGAAAGAGATCCATTGGGGAATTGGACCCATCATCATCATCAATGATGTAATGTCCATTGGATCCTAAAGTTACATATAAAAGAAAAAGTTTGATAATAAAATTTTTAGTGAGTTAAGAAAATTTAAGAGGAGATGTGTTAAGTCGGAGAGTCGTAGGTGAAGGGATTGAAAGACACACTTTCAATTCCTTCAGTGTTTATAAAAAAAATGAAAATGAAACATCGCTTTTCCTATATTGAGGACCACAGGATCATCGAGGGATTTTAACGCTGGATTCCAAACGGCAAGCAACGGATAACTAATGAACATTTCTAAAACCGTATTACATTAATGAACTTAAATGAATATTAATTTGAAAACACTAAGAACTTTAAAATATAAACTTTCCCAGTATTTAAAAAAAATAGAAATAGAATCCTATCTGACCAAACTAAATTTCTTATTAATTCTTTTTATTGATGTATTTCTTTTTTTTTAATTATTTCCATTTATTGATTTATTTATTTTTTTGGTTCATTTAAGTTTTATTTATGATTTTTGTTTTTTGCTAATTTAATATTATATAAATGTTAAAATTAAGTCGGGCGTGAATGGCTATATAGATTTGTAAAGTTTTATTGGGGGTGGTAGTAATCTTAGGTTATTCATTTTGTAGTTGAGTTAGGTCAATGGATTGGATATATTGGTGTAATTAGTAGATGTAGTACAAGATCTGCTACAGGCAGAATCGCTTTATATGCCGCACTCGTGGTTAATGCGCATCGAGCCCCACATTGGGCGCCATTTATAACAGTCGGCCAATGATGATGAAGTAGTCTTACCGTATCTGCTGACAGAGCGCCACTAGGTTACTTAGAACCTAGAAAATTTATAAAGTAGACAGATACATGATGTTAAGATCACAACCGCCAGCGAGAGAAAATGTTAGCATAGAATCATGCCAACAGGAATGTGCATCTGAACAGTGTGATATTATTGGAGAAAACATGGCCTTCATCCCGCAGGGATGTGCATCTGTCAGGCAAAGGAAACATGCATATAAAATAATAAAAAGAAATGCTACGTATGGATGGGAGAGCGGTCTTATCTTGCCGGTTTATCGCCCAAAATCCATAGAGCTGGAAGGGGTCAATGGTGCAGGAAATACGTCTGCATCTATTTCAACGATATGACTACCTCTTTGGGATCATGCATTCAGTTGGGCTCATCACCCTAGGTGCTAACACACTTCACATTTCATTGATATAAATGTCCATATATCCCTCCACCAGCATTGACACAACTACGAAACAAATAGTCCGAAATCAAAGCCTCTTTAAACTAACATTTATTTAAACTAATCTAGCAGCCATCTATACTCAACTAACATTTAAATCATTTTATTAATTTAATTCAAAACAAAAAATCTTTAGTGTATGGTTTCAAAATCATTTTAAAATGACATTATATTTAACTTATTTTCTTTCCAGAAATACTACTTTTAACCTATTTTTAAAATTTAATAATGCACAAATAACGATGTGTTTCTATTTTTAAATTTAAGTTTGCAATCGCAAACCCCGCCCTACCACAAACAGATCTTTTTAGCATAAATAAACAAAAATAAAATACAATACATTTTTTAAGAGATTATGTTAAAAACTTTAGCTAAGAATTTAAAATCGCAAAGTTTATAGAAAGATAAAAGTTCAGATTTGCTCCAGAGAGAAAGTCTATACTTCATTTTAAAGGCAAATAGAGTTCGAAGTTTTAACTTTAAAAGACTTTATATTTAATTTTATCATTTAGAAATTTATACCTTCCTTAGTCCTTAGTTCACGATGAAAATCTAATTTACGCAAGGGCCCTTTTCTTGTGGACGATGACGATTTATGAAGCTTGACGATTTCTGCATATGGCAACAGTGGTTCGAACCTGGGATCCGTGAATAGGAATGCTGCTGTCGGCCAGCCGCACCGAAGGAAGCACGATGAAGCTAATTACATTTTTTTTGTGTCGGCGATAACTTTTTAAAATTATTTTTACAGATGAATTCAAAACTTTAATTTTCTGATTCTCTCTCTAACTAATTATTGTTTTGCATTTTCCTAATAGTCCTCAGGCACCTTATCTCTGGAATGCAGAATTCATCAAACATACTTCATGTCTGTATTTTATTGATTTATTGGGTTTGTGTCCAAGTTAAGATTTTGGGTTTTCCACTGAGGTCTGTGTCTCTATCTCTGGGTGGGAACTCTTATCTATTTCGTAATCTTTTTTTTTTAATTGTCATTTTGCCTTAAGAATCTGTTTGTAATTTTTATTTTTAAGATTAAAACTCTCGTTATTTTTAAAATCAAAAGGTTTTTTATTATATTCTATTTAACACTAGAATCTTTGTTTCGATTCTATAATTTTTTTTAAAGCTTATTTTAATATTTAAATCAAACATTAATAAATTAATAATTCGTTATTTGTGCATTTTGAACGTGTGCGTTTTTAATTCAGTATTAGATATTTACAAAACATTACGTATTAGAATTTAAATGTAACGCATATATATATCTTGTTACAATATATATATATATATAGGATTATGATATTGAACCCCAGCTTTGGGGGAAAAAATCAAACATTTGATTCTCCTATTGAGAAATTTTTTGTTGTATACGGGAAACAGCTTTTTTTGTGTGTGAAATCAAAATATTGGTATCAATATAAATTAATGTTCTGCATACTGTTTCTGATAGATCATTGATGAATATATTAACTAAGATAGATGAAAGATTAGAATTTTATTTGATTATCATTTAGTGTAACTTGAATTTTTCTACTAGATTATTTTGTCAAGTAAATTAGTGCATTTTTTGAATTTAAGAAATTCAGAAACTTCCAAGATAGTCACTTTCTCAAACAGAATCATAAGTTTAGTTTATTACAATAAATATACCACTACTTTTCATTTTATTTTAAAAGCCATTTGCAATATAGATGTTGAAGGTAGAACTTATTCACAATAGTTTGCTCTTGAGCTTAATCCAGTCTACTATATTGGAAAAATTCTTATTAATTTATTTCATTCAAGCAGTTTGTAGGGAAACATAATGATAATGGATGATATTTTTTTGGGGATTATTATTGGAGTTATTTTGTTTTAAAACTTCTATAGCTTTGCTTTTATGGTAAATTCTTAGAATAATTTCAGTGTACATAATGTTTCAGACACCACTAATTTTTTTAGAAAGTCTTGAAGTGTGCTATCTGCTCTGAGGACCTCTCCAAATTAAGACAATTAAAGTCAAAACTCAAGTTCGCCAATATCTACTTCTATAATTAAATTCATATTAAAGGATTGATATCAAAAGAAAATCTTGCGGTTCTACCTTAGTCTATCAATCATGAATTCAAAAATGTGATATATAAAACTAGAAATCTCATTAGCAGTATCAATACTAATTCTTTTATAGATGTATTCTACAATGACCAAAGTTTCATAAAGGTGTTCAAGTTGTAGATATTGTAATGTTTGATTTATTTATAATTTCTTTTCACTGTGATTTTATAAGCTTGTCAGCAGTTTCTAAATTTTTCATAGACAAATATTCGCCATAAAAAAAACTGCTTATTATGTTCCAACCTGCAGTGAATTAACTGAAAAGAAATCCTTTGATTTTGTTTTGATGCCTTAAATGAAATAAGTGAGATAAATTTATATTCAATCCATGCTATAACGGAATAAAATGAAAAACAGATTCAAATATAAATAATAAGCTTATAACAATACCAATAAAAATGTGTCTCACATTAGGCATTATTTGAAAAGGAATAAAAGTAAGCAGTAATATTATAAGCAATAATAAACAAATGTCAATATCACTGCTAAATAAAATATTCTTTGCTGATATTATTCATTAGCATACTTCATGTTAGGCAGCTAAATTTAACAATACAAAATGGACATAAATAACTATACTGTATAATAAGTGTAAAATCTGATGCTATTCATCATTATTAAATGGTAGCCAATAATGAGGCATAACATTACAAAAGAACAAGCATAAATATCTCTTACTGAATTGCTATACCAAGTTCTAAATAAATATAATACTTTATAAAAATGTAACAGCAACAATTAAATTACATAATAATACTGAAAATATTAACATTGAGATGGGTGTACGACATGGTGACTCCATATCTTTAAAACTTTTTACAGCAGTGTTTCAAGATGTATTCTGTAGATTAAAATGGGAGGCCATGGAAATAAAAGTAAATGGAGATTGGTTAAGTAATCTAGATTTTACAGAATAATGTAGTTGTTTTTGCAAAGAATGCTTTAGAGCTTTAGGAAATATTGCAAGGGTTATCAGATAAAGTAAGATTAAAGGTAAAGATTAAAAAGATTAATGTTCAATGGATTTTCTTAAAAGAAGAAAATAATATTGATAATGATAAGTTAGAAGAAGTTAACTACAAATACCTTGGTCGTATTATTACTATAGATGGAAACAATGCATGAAATTAATCATAGAATTAAACTTGGTTGGCATGCTTTTAATAGAAATAATTTAATATTAAAAGGAAATATATCTATGTTAGGAATAACAAGAAGAGATTGAAAACAAAATACATGAATGAGAGAACAAAGAAATGTTTCTGACATCATTAAAGGAATTAAAACATTGAAGCGGAATTGGGTTGTACACATTGCTAGAAGAGATGATAATAAAGGGACAGCTGTAATCTTAAACTGGACACCAAGTGTTTGTAACAGACCAGAAAGAGACCACACGTGTGAGCTGGATGGATGAAATAAGGAAATGTGCTAGGGTATTGTGGAGAAGAGAGGCTAGAGATCAGAATAGATGGATTGAACATGGAGAGGCTTGATCCTGCAGTGGATTAATAGTGGTTGAAGTTATGATCAATGGGTATTACATATTAAGATTGTTAAATAGTGTTAAAAGCATATATCAGTAACATCTGATACTATGCATGTATTGACAATAATTACACTAGAAATCATTTGTTAATAAAGTCTACATTTTAAAGATGGTCTTCAGTCTCGTAATGCTATTAATATAATTATTAAGTGGTTTATATGAAATCCATACACATTCATCCATTTTCATCTTTTATCAATGCTAGCTTTTTGAATAGTAAAAGACTGATATATATGTATAATAGTAAAGGCACATATATCTCTTGTAGTAACAAATGAATTTACTGTAATAATTTAAAATCATTAATTTATTAATTAGATTATAGTAGTAATAATAGTTTTAGTAATAGTAGTAGTTGTAGTAGAAATAACAATTTAAAATTATTCTCCAAATATATATATGTAAATTATCATATTCTGACTTAGTTGTAAATATTGCAGATTTTAATTTTCATAGATTGGAAACAAAATTGAATATATTGTTTAAATTCTAATTCACACACACACATTTATTATAGCCTTGAGATTTGGCAGAAGCTACATGTTAAGTCATATTGTGTGTCAAGATCTCTAAAACAATTATATAGTTTAATTTTGTAATGAATAAATTGTTGCTAGTACTTTATATTGCTATAATGTTTTGCAAATAAAAGTTACTATATCATTATTTTATAGATTATACAGTTGGAAAATAATTTTTACACAGCTTAAATAAGTGTTTATCATACTAAAGTCTTTAAATTTTTAAATAGCTGCTAATTTAGATAATAAATAATGCATTTAAAATTAATAATGTTAGTTTAGTCATTTAATCATTTAAAATGCTTTAATACATAATATTATAGTTGAATATTTTAAACTCATTTACTTACAAAGGTTTAAGTAATATTTACTGAGGCTATAACCTTGAGAATATGCGTGTAAAATGCGCTAGTAGGGACCTCTACAGGTGTTTAACCACAAGCTTACGTTATAGAAGAAAAGAGGGGAACCCTTCTTTACTTCAACCTACTTTCTATTTAAATAGATGAAGCTGGAGCAGTTAGATCTGTGAGCGTGAAGCTATTCAATACTTCACTGATTAAGTCCACATTTCTTATTACACATTAATACTCACAAAATCTTTCGATTTACAATGAGTCAATGGAAAGATTTTATAGTTAGAAATCTATTGCAGTAATTTAAAGTTGTAATTATAAATTTATTAAACACACATTGATTACATAAGTAATATTTACTGAGGCTATAACCTCGAGAATATGGAAGAAAAGAGGGGAACCCTTAATAAAACTAATGATTAAAAATAGGATTTTTCATAATAGATATGTGATTGCTGAATGAATAAATAAAATATATTTATTTTAACATTACTAATTTTTAAAATATTCTTAAAGACAATTTAAATTTATGTTCTGAGAATTGTCTAGATTAACCTAATTATCGATTGATGTGAATTATTTTTTGACCAATTCACCTCCTGGTGAATTTTTTTGTAAGTATTATACATTAAAATGTGTGTAAAATGGTATATTTTATTATAATAAATTTTTGCTGAAAAATTTGAAATAGAAGGTGGCAAATTCAAAATTCCTGTTCTTACAATAGACATTTTCAGCCATTGTGGCTGGAAAACATTGGGCATTTTACGACATTGTAGTTCCAATGATCCAAAAACGTGTTTATTTGCAAATTTATTATAGTTTTAGATAATTTTTTAAAAAAATGTACACTATATTTATTAGGTATTAAGAAATATAAATTATTAATAACTTATTTTGACTTGAAATATTTTATTTTCAAAAATATAATGTTATATTAGCAGCTAATGTGAATATGGCCTGAAGCAATTTACAAGCATAGTTTCTATGCAGTTTTGCAATAAATATTCAAAAAATTTAAACTTTTAATGCATAATTTGTTAGATATAAGGGAAATAAATAATTATTCATTTGGATGTTTAAAAATAATAATTATTTCATTGATTCTATAAACTGAAAATAATTTTTCTAGAAACGATGGCATCTAAACTTTTTGTTTTGTTTACAATCTCATTTTTTTAATATTTACAGAAATAAAAGGTGAATATTTACAATTTATTTCAGTAGTAAACAAAAATATCTATCAAATGAAGTCAAATTTATTATTTTCAGATAAGTAATAATCATTTAATCATATATTTTACATTGATTTGTGAGTTAATGAAAAGCATCAGAAAATGCTAAAATGTGAGTGCATGTTTAAAAGGTTAAAACAGTAATAAATAAATTATTAAATATTATTTGTAATATTTGTTTCATTTAAATAATGTAAATTGCAGTTGTATAATATTTTTATTTTGTCCTGGTGTCTATAATTTTTAGTAATTATTTTATTTGCGGCCAGGAAGTGTTTTTAATTAATTTTTTTTATTTGTTTAGAAAAGGTTGATTTATTTTAAAAACTGAATATTAATTAGATAGATTTTACCTAACAACCTTCTCTAGTTATAAATAGGTCAAGAATTTGAACTAATCATGCAAGGGTGCAAAGATTAAAAGGTTAATAGCAAGTCTTCTAAAATGGTCACATGACTAATAGTATAAATGGGTGAGATTGTCACATGTTCAAGGTTCTCAATCAGTTTGAAATTTATTTTTATTTGTAGCAGTTCAATTTTAAAAACTCCAGTAAAATTTTAAAAGTGTAATTTTATTTACCCATTATTATTTTTCTAGCTTAAGTATGATAGGATAATTTAAAAACTATTTTGACACACTTATCTGAATTGCAATATTAAGGAAACTGAAATCTTTATGCTGCCAACTTTAGTGGTAGTCTTATTTAATCATTACAATAATTTAAAATGTCTTCTTTTAAATTTTCTGCACTGGAAAACCAAGTGATTATTATTGCTATTATAAAGATGCAAGAACTATTGCCAATTACAAGGCATGAAAAAACATGTTTTAAATTGAAATTTGCCACAATATATTTGACATTTTTAGTGGCATTATTGACACTACAAATGTTAATATTTTTTTAATATTTTATCTGAAACACTCAATAAACATGCTTCTTTCATCTCTCTTTCTATATGTATGTTATCAACTTTATGAAAAGATTGCCTATATACCATTTTGATTAATATATAGCTAAAAATAGATGCTACTGGCCCTTAACTTAGAATGAACTTTTATAGTCTCTATACTGAGCAATAATTTAAAAAGAGAATTATTGCATATCCACAGTGTCTACCAATAGCATGCATATGTGGTGATTCTAAATTTGATTACTTTGAATGGTTATTAAATTTAATTTTAATTTTTCACAAATAGTGTGTTTTTAAGTATATGAAAAGATTATATAGAAAGTGTATAGAAACATTAGTAGAATAGATATCAAATGTTATATTAACCTTTTCAAATTATTTCAGTACTTCCTTATTTCATGTGCCTCAGAGTTTAATAAATTGTTTTGCCAATATCTGATATTTATATCACCCAGAAACTTTAATAAAATTGTCAGAATGCCCAAGGAATCATTATTTGAACTATAGTGCTGCAAAAATGACATTAAAATCAATGAAACTATTAGATGGTTAAAGGTTAATGAAAAGAAAAATAAGCGTATGATTTTTAAATATGGAAAAAGTTAAAAATCCACAAAAAGAACAATCATCAATAGGATATAGATGGACTGTTATTACATTAATGGATGCATCATTGAGCTTTAAAATCAAATTATTCATTTTGAAGAACTGCCATTTGGAAATCACTGTTAACTTACTATTTTTATGATTATTTATGATTGCTAGCAATAATATGAGTAGCATAATATTATACTTGCAGCTGTTAGATCAGAAATGATTGAGAGATCATATTTTAGTTAAGAAAAAAATGACCATAGCATTGCTGTACTACTGATCAGGTAAAGCTAATAATATTTGTTTATATGGATATTATTGTGTAGCATGGTCAGTAATACCAAACCCAATCCCCTTAAATTTCTTGGTTTTCATCAGTATTGGTAACTAATCATTTAAATTAATAATTACTTATATATGTAATAAGAATTAGAATTGTTTACTTTTTTGTTATATATGTCATAATCTTACTAATGTTTACTAGCATGCAAAATAGTCAGATGACAGGTAGTTTAATAATAATTTTAATGATATTTAAAACCTTAAGCAATTTGCAATTTTATGTACTAAGAGAGGTGTGTATATTGAACTAAAGTTTTGGGATCAATTTTAATCTTAGTTAAATTAATAATAAAAGTAGGGGTCATTTAATTCATTGAAGCTGTTTTGTTTTTGTTTAAGCCAACTAGATGAAATAATTTTACTTTTTATTTTCAAATAAAATGGAGTTATAACAAGTAAAAGATTATATATTAACTGAAAAATTTTCTAAGTCAAATAATAGATGTAGAATATAATAGATATGTATAATGATAAAATATTCTAAGCAAAATATATTTTAAGCAATTTTTATATATAATTAGTAGAATAACAACAATGTTGGTATCAGCATGGAATTTGAACATTCTACCATCAGATTTTCAATGGTATGGATGGCTGAAGAGTTGGAGGTTGGAGTAGATTGAAGCCTGTCCATTAAAGTATAAAGATTTGCTATCTTAATATAAACTGAACACTGATTGTATATATGTGTGGAAGATGATAATCTGGACCAACTGATGAGTGCTGATTCAGCATGAAATATGTATATTGGTGATTATTTATATTTTCTACATATGTGTGGTTATGTGTATCAGTAGTACGGTATAGTGTGGATAGTTGAAGTTTGCTTGAAAGTCTGAGTTCAAATCCCCTGTATTTATAATTATAGTAGCTACATTTTTTTTTTTATTATTCTGCTCAATCATTTATTAGATTGCCATGGAAGCTTTTTTTAAATCAATGTGAGTTTTCTTGAAAAATAATAAAATCAATTGCAATAATGATTATTACTTTTGATTCAAATCATTAGACTTTTAATTAAAATATTTTATTGGGAGATATCTTTAAGTTTATAATTTATATGATCTTTTACAAAATGTACTTATTGTTGTGAGAAATACATTTTATTGATTACTTGAATTTCAATCACACTACAGATATCAGTTAATATGTATAAGTTGAATTTTTTTTTTTTAAGCTACATGTCTTATCAATTTGAATTGATCCTTATGCAAATTATAATAAACCCATGTCTGCCAAGTTTTAAGCTTTTAAATGTCTTTTTGATTCAACATTTCTAATCAGACAACAAGCCAAGTGAACAGCAACATCTGGTTAATTTACTAGCTGTCAGCTTATGAAGAAATGGTGGGAAAACAACTTTTTAATAGCTATTTCTAATAGAAAACATAATAATTTAAAAAATTATAATCGTATGAACATTATTATAATATAGCATGAATATAAAATGCAAACTTTAATCACGTATATGAGAAATTGTATGTGTTGTTTTTTAATATAAACTACACATGAATGTGTGAGCACATATATTCAAAGAAATTAAATGCACTAATTTAATCAGTTTTTCAATTTGTGATCTTTGTATATTTATGCATGTATGTTATTTGAATTAATTCATTTTGAAAAATATTATTAGGATCATTTATCTTGCCTAAATGATGAACTAGATGTGCCATTAGGTGACTTAGTAGTTAGAGAAATTGATCAAATATTTTAAAATCGAATTGTCCAAAACGTAACTGCAACTATCATGCTCTCTGAAATGAAGGTTTGTGAAGCACATCTAGATGTTTGGATATTGTAATTGATTTTTTTTGCAAAATCCTTGCTAAAATGATATTTTATAAACAATTATTGTATCTTATCTACTCTTTCAATTAAAACTTTTATAAATACCATAACTTTGCTTTTTTATGGTATTTTTAAAAAGCTTGCTAAACTTTAATAACAGTAGGATTCTCTAATAATTTATTATATGAATTTATTATTTCGAATGCAACTCTCAGATAAACATTTTTTTAGTACAATCTTTGGATTAGCTAATAGTGGATTGCAAAAATTACTGTTACAATAACTATGATAATTTGGTACCAGCTGCATTAGCTGAACTTATTCGACTGCCATAGTTAAGTGTGCAGAAAATGAAAAATTAAATTATTTCTTTAATTGTATTGTTATTTTGATACTATTAATGAATATCATTAGTTAGACTCAAGATCATAAAACAATTAAATTGTCATGTTATGCAAAGAATAATGACTGTATTCCATATGTCATCAGAAATTAAATGTTTTGAAAATTTTGTTATGGGGAATAGTAGATAATCTTCATAATGATAAGCATGTTGGATAATTGAACTTTGGAGTAAATAGAAAAGTAGGCCTTTGGAAGGTTGGTTGTGATTTTTGTTGCAGTTTCATGTAGTTTGTTTTGTATATTTTGTTTCATTCCATTAGCCTCCTGTAAAATGGAAAGCTCAGAAATGTTGTAGGTTTGCCTTGAAAGATTTTTGTATGTCTTGTTTGTTTATATAAAGCAGATGACTGTTTTATTAAGGTTGAAGTATAGTTTGAAATTAGAAATATATTCTTTAAGTATCTTTTGCAATATTGAAAACTGTGAGAGTTAAGAAAGATAGTGAAGTCATCCATGTATGCTACACATGGAATATACTGTTGAGTGTTGAGATTTGAATTCCTGATATTTTCTGTTGAATTTTTCTTACGAGTGGATCAATAAAGAAGGTGATCAGGAGCTAACTTAGAGGTGAGCCTTGTGAGATTGATTGCATGGGTGTGAATGATGGTGATTTTTTACTACTAAGCATGATGTGAATCTCTCTATTAAATAAAAGATTGGCAGTTACATAGAGTAGGGTAGAAGGGGTCATAACATTATCTAGCTTGTCTAGTCATATTTTGACCTGCACTGAATTGTAGACTGTCTCAATATGTAATTGAATGGCAATTAGTGCATACTTTTTTTGTTTTTGAACTGCATCCATGATTGTCTTGGAAAATAGTGCTGCTTATCTGGTAGATGACCCTTTCTTAGCATACTGCATGGGTGAGATTAGTAGAAATATATGTGGTTCAAATTGATCTTTTATGACTTTTTCCAGGATCTTAATGCCTAATGATCCAATAGAAATAGATCAAAGGTTGTAAGTGTTGATATGGGAACTAGTTTTTTTATTGAAAGGAATGATAGCTATAATATTTAATTCTTTGATATTGTAAGTTTTCTAGGACAAATAGTTAGCTAGATTATATATATTGTATAGTAAATTGGCTCAGGTGTGAAAAAACAAACTTAAGAATGCCATTGGTTCTGGGATGACACATTGTCAATTGTGGCAAGCTTGGCTGCAAACTGACCTGAATTAAATGAATTGTCTGTTTCTGATGGTCCAAAATAGTCATGTGATAGTGCAAAGACTTGTTCCTGGAATTTTTTTTTAAAGTGGTGAAAATTAAATTGTATCATGTTTTGGCCAGCATACATGACTCCACTTGTGTAAGTTTATATATATATTTCGTTGAGAGTCCTGTACTGGCCAGCACATGGTGATCTGCCTGGGTATTTCCTTTGCTATTGCTAAAAGATGATAGGTAGGGAGTTGCATGTTGAATGAAATTATGTTGATGAATTTTAAGTACTGTTGGATCGGATCAAGTATGATGGCATCCAGTTTTTGTAACATAATATGTTTCAAAAAATAAAAACTTTTCTGGATGTAGGAAGGAGTATACACATTGTTCTTTCTAGTGGAATTGATATTGTTTGTATACTTGTCAGATTTAGAGTGAGTGATCAGAGAATGGGGAAGCACTTAGTGTTATTTTGATCAGATGATAGCATTGGTGAATACAAACATGAATGCAAACTGCTTATTATGAAATATATCTGAATTTAATGGAAGAAACCATTCATCATTCGTAAATCATAGGGCTAGCTGGTGAAGCCATTTGAATGCGAACATATCATAATTCATATTAAATTCACCTATCAATATGGTTGAATAAGGGGTTGATGCTAATAAAGAGTTAATTGTGAGAATATGTAACATAATGGAATGACCTGGAGGAATATAGACAAAAATAATGTTGATTGCTGTCATACAGTTGTGAAACATGGCAATTAGCAAGTTTGAGTTGATATATATAATTTTAAATGTTAAAAATGCACGGAGCAATGACCATACCAGTTCCCCTGATAGTGATGATGCATCCTGTAAAGATGTTTGTTTAGCTAGCTGGAAGGTCTATCTGTGAACCACTATATATTTTTGTTCCAAGAAGGCTGAGGCCATGTGGTTTTACTATGCTTATCTGCCTGCTAAGTTGATGTAACATTGAGGCTGAATTAATGCCTCTAACAGAAAATACTGTTATTTTTATTTTCATTATTTAGTCGAATTGTTGAATCTTCTTCTTTCTTCTTCTTCTTCTTCTTCTTCTTCTTCTTCTTCTTCTTCTTCTTCTTCTTCTTCTTCTTCTTCTTCTTCTTCTTCTTCTTCTTCTTCTTCTTCTTCTTCTTCTTCTTCTTCTTCTTCTTCTTCTTCTTCTTCTTCTTCTTCTTCTTCTTCTTCTTCTTCTTCTTCTTCTTCTTCTTCTTCTTCTTCTTCTTCTTCTTCTTCTTCTTCTTCTTCTTCTTCTTCTTCTTCTTCTTCTTCTTCTTCTTCTTCTTCTTCTTCTTCTTCTTCTTCTTCTTCTTCTTCTTCTTCTTCTTCTTCTTCTTCTTCTTCTTCTTCTTCTTCTTCTTCTTCTTCTTCTTCTTCTTCTTCTTCTTCTTCTTCTTCTTCTTCTTCTTCTTCTTCTTCTTCTTCTTCTTCTTCTTCTTCTTCTTCTTCTTCTTCTTCTTCTTCTTCTTCTTCTTCTTCTTCTTCTTCTTCTTCTTCTTCTTCTTCTTCTTCTTCTTCTTCTTCTTCTTCTTCTTCTTCTTCTTCTTCTTCTTCTTCTTCTTCTTCTTCTTCTTCTTCTTCTTCTTCTTCTTCTTCTTCTTCTTCTTCTTCTTCTTCTTCTTCTTCTTCTTCTTCTTCTTCTTCTTCTTCTTCTTCTTCTTCTTCTTCTTCTTCTTCTTCTTCTTCTTCTTCTTCTTCTTCTTCTTCTTCTTCTTCTTCTTCTTCTTCTTCTTCTTCTTCTTCTTCTGCTTCTTCTTCTTCTTCTTCTTCTTCTTCTTCTTCTTCTTCTTCTTCTTCTTCTTCTTCTTCTTCTTCTTCTTCTTCTTCTTCTTCTTCTTCTTCTTCTTCTTCTTCTTCTTCTTCTTCTTCTTATCATCATCATCATCATCATCATCATCATTATATTATTACCGTTACAGTTGCCGCCGCTGCTGCTGCTGAACTATTTAATAAAATTATCTTACTGTTTCAAATTAAAATTTAATTTGAAGTACAATTAAAATTTTATGCAGAAATGGATTTATCTTATGTAGATATAAACAATGGAAGTTTCAGAAAATTATAGTAATTAATAAATGATTATAAGTTTTTTTATCATAATTATATAAAATTTGGAGTGTCTATATGTATGTATAAAAGCATAATAGATATAAAAAATAGATAAGCTATTAAAGGTATAACCTATTAAATGTAGGGTTTAACTCTTCACAATATGTTTTCTCACTCATTAAAATGTTGAAAAGTTTTTTGTTAAACTAATTTCTTTTTTTGAATCATTAAGATGCCACAAACTTAAAAACTGCTACTTTTTTCCATAACATGTTATTAATGTCTTGACTTTGTCTCTTCAATTACTGCTATGAAAATAATGAAAAGTCCCTTTTTAAAGCAAATTATTACTCTATATTTAGATTTTTTCCTGTACAAATGACAAATTGAAATTCTCTTGAGTATTCGCATCAAGTATTTGTAAATAAATACTATGTGTTGTAAATTCAGTCATTTTTATTAAACAAAATGTCATTTAGTGAAAGAATAGGAAAATAAAAAATAAAATGAACAATTGAAACCTTTGTGTATATATGCACCCTTAGTGTTATTGTTATTTTGTAACTTGTAATATCACATTTTGTATTGTACTACATGAGAATAGTATTTTATAAAAAGTCTACCTTGTAATATTTTCTCATGGCTCACAATACAGATAAATTAAATCCTAATTAAATAATTTATAAAATTTATTATGAAACAATAAAACAATTACTATCCTTTCATAAAAGATAATATTTAAACTTAACATTAACTAAAAATTCCTATTCATTATCATTTCATCTAATTCTTATACTTATTCAACATCTCAGGCTCATCTCCTAATAATAAAAATATACAAATTAATACAATGTAACTAAATATAATGAGGGATTTTACATATATTCAACTACTCTTCCAAAACAACGAACAACTAGAATATTTGCAGGTTTCTTCAAATAATATATTTACTTAACTACTATTCCTCAATAAACATAAATAAGATTATAGATTCTTATACAAAATAAAAAAAAAACATCGAATATTTTTAATAAGTTTTGAAATATATTATATTATGCTATAAAATTTTTTATTTCTTATGTGGCATTTACAAAAAACATTATACTCTTAATATAATGGTAATATTAGATAATTTTTAAACATTGGTGTTATATAATCTTCATAATAGAAATAATAAGATGTATAATAATAATGATAATTATATTAATATATTCTTTTTCATCATGTGCAGTAATATAACGATACAAGTAATTTTTATAACTCGTGTGCAAATATGAAGATTCAAAAACACACAGACACACCAAACAAAGAAACTCTTGAGACAATATGAATTCCAAAAACATTAACAAGTTTATTATTTAACAACATATTTAATTTTACAATAAATATAAATTTATAAAATTTTAACATTTACAAAATTACAAAAAAATAATGAAATTAAAATATTTACATAAGAGATATTATGAGAATAACAAAATATTGAATTGCCTTCACTCTGACTATTTGCTGTAGAAAATTATATAAGATATTATGCATTACATTAGTAATACTATTATCTTTTATACTTGAGATAGCAACATTCCATCGTCACTATCATACTTAAATAAAATAACAACAGTAATGACTACAATTTACTTACATTATCATTTGTAACTAATAATATACTTCATATTTCTGAAAGAAAATTATGATTATAGTAATGCCCATCAATACTACAAGTTTAAACTAAGTTTAATACTTATTTAAATAAATTTGACATATAAAATTATCCTTAAGATTCTAACTAAGTATATCATTTATATATCAATAAAGTATTTAACTTTACCCTTTAGCTATATTTTGAACATTCTAATATAAAAGTGAATAAAGAAAAATATAGTTAATGAAATAAGTTCCTTCATAATTTTATAAGTTATTTGTTGTAAAATATTTAAAATAACTGTATAACTAATTTTTGTTAAGTTTATTTTACTTATATCATAATCAGATTATATTAAATAATTATATATTACTTGTATATGCTATATTTATTTATTTCAATATCTATTACCATAAGACCATTCAGATATTACATTCCATCATTCTTTCAAACAAAAATATGCATTCAACATTTGAATTTAATGATTTCCATTGTTCATATTGTGCTGGTCAAAACATTCTTATCCATCTAACATGAGCTGGAACTCACAAAATGTACTTCAAACCCAGTCAAGCCTGAGATTTATGTCAGAGACCAGCCTGGATTCGAACCCATTCTCCAAGAACCAGATCTAACACCTAATGGATAACATAACAATGATAGCACACAAGATTTAATTCTTAATCCGACCCGCTAGCAAATCGGAGAAAACAATAAGACTCATGGACTTAAACATATATATATATAAACAACTTAATACTAGAGACATTCCAAAGATAAAATCTAATATATTAATTTATATAGAGGCTTTACTAATGAAAAACTGTGGGCAATTAGTGAATTGGATTGATCCAATAATGAGACAGATACTGATATATGATGAATTATAAATATATTTATTGACAATTTGAGATGTGTTTTGATGTAACATTATTGTTGGCAAATGCACGCAGGCATTTTAATTATAAAATAACATTTCTCTAGGACATTTGAACAATAATTGATACGTTGGCAAATAGGTTTGTTGCTATTATTTAATGGAGCCAAATATCATGCTATACAATTAATCACTACATTCACTTATTAGTTATGCCCTTTTATAATCAGTTCGAGTGGCTATTTTACATGAAATCAAACCAAGTCTGGAGTGAAACGTAATATAGATTATAATACATTTTTTATATTAAATATGGGCATATCAAGCATCCCAGATAGCTTTTGATCGAACGGGTTTTCAAGAATGCTTCGGTTCAATGCCGAAGATTGCATATTAGGGAGGCAGAGTTGGCTATAACGATTTTACTAATATGCTAGGCACAAGTAAAATATAATAATAAAGTTGCTCTGCGGATGGAAGAATAGTTTTAGGGTTTTCGTGACAAACACCGGTTTACCCAATAACCGGTCCTCATGCTGCTAAAAGGGGAACCTTTATTTGGTTCATAAGAAGTGGGGACTTACGTGCTAATCTGGCCCGTAGCTCAGACTTAGCTACTGCACTACCCATAAAAGAAAATGGGCTGGACATACCGTGGCTAAATCTTATGTATATATAAAAAAAACAGCATAACGATAAAATATTAATAAGTTTCACATCCGCCAAGCCGAAGTATATTATAAATTAAATATCATATATTAAATGAACACAAGTTTATCAGCTTGATCAAAAGAGCCAACTCTTCTGTAGCATGAGAAATATGTATATGCTACTGACGGGAATATATACAAACTTTACTTTATCCCGGTCAATCTTTTCAGTTATCTATAATTAATAAACTAAAAGGGGGGAGTATATTTAAAGGACTTACGAATACTTTAATAAGAAGAATATACTTATAATTACACTCCAGGCTAGTTTAATCTTTAGTAGCATAGTAAATTAAAGGTTGAAAAGCCACATTTTATATTTATATTAATTAATTTACTAAATGACAAAATAATAACAAGCACAAAGGGTCACCATTATTTATAAATTTGGGTTTTGAAACAGCGTGCTAAATGATGCTATAATAAATAATGGTACGAAGATTTTAAATTATATCTTTAAAACATATTCTAGAATTAAATGCACGCCATTTTGAAACATAGGCATAATTAATAATTATTAAAATAATCAAGGGAAAAGTAAATATACTGCAGTGATTAAGTTATATAGCAAAATATTGAATTAACAAAGAAAAATTAACGAAAGTATTTCATTTTATAGAATTTAACTATTAGACAATTAAGACAGAGTTTACATTAAATACAGAATTTTCATTAATAGGGTTAGCTAACCTGATTTTGAAGAAATCATCATCATTTTGAATTTTACACAGAGCTCTGCGATTTTAGTAATATTAAGGCAGTTCTCCTATAGCTGAACTGGAGATATTCGAGCTGGAACGAAGGTGACTTCTTTGGCGGCTTATGGCATGTTCTGTTTAGTTGGGAGACGATTTTAAAATGGTGTTGGAATGAAGGCAAGTCCCCTTTAGCAGCTTATGGCATCTTTTATTTGGTATAAGCTTGTTGCTTGTTGCTTCAGCACTGGATGGATTGAACTTCGGCGTTCCATCACGGGAACGGCAGCAAAATTTCTGCCTGACTAGCAAGACATGGTAAAATTAAATAATTTATAACTTCTGATATTAACAGCTCTTCAAAAGCAAGATGGAGTAATATCTTCCCACTTAAAATAAGGCCTATTTATATATTTTTCACCAAGCCTTAACACCTTTTTGGAATTTCGTTTGCCTCAGGACCAATTGACTTTTAATTAAAACAAAATCATATAATCTAATTTCTACAACAGATAACGTCTCCGAGGTGTTATATTTAATTTACTTAAAAATTATTAAAATATATAAATTATTTAATTTTGATTCAGATTTCACAAATTAAATTCCTTTTTAGGTCTTATAGAATGTTAAAGTTTAGCAGAAGTAACGGTATTCTGATTTAATGATAAAGTCTTTTGTTTTAAACAAAATCAATCAGTAAACTAGATTTTACTTTTAACCCAGGTGCGGTCACTAATTGATTTTTTGTTTACACAAAATTCTCATTTTTAATTATAAACAGATTTTTATTTTACTGAAATAAATAACTTTTAACATATTTGTTTTTACAAAATAACAAATTGGACAGATTTAAATAAATACTTTAGTTTCTGTTATATATATATATAAAATATTACATCAGAAAACCGTTAAATATATTTTAAAGAAAATGTTTTACATTATTTCTTTTATTTAAACTTAAATATATATACGAATCATTTTGCCGTTATTCCAAGGTTTAAATTATCCATCCACATACGAATATAATAGCGAATATAATTAAGAATTGACTGAAAATTAATAAAACATTTTATAATAAATTATGAGCCTTTCTACGCTATAATTTTATCAAACCTGTCTAATTATAGCGTATTTTTGTATGTAAATGGATGATGCCATTCAAGCGGCCATGATAACAAAGTTTTACTACTCGACTTATATATAACATTTTTACATTTAAGATAGGTTCGAAACTAGTTCAGATGAGTAGGTCATTAGGTTGATGGTGAAACGGAAAGAGATTGGGAGATTTCCGTTTCAATATATATGTATCAAATTATTCTTTTTAATTTTATCCATAAATAATAATAAATAAATATCATTTGTGATATTTTTTTCTTCTCTTGCATTCACAAATACTAGCAACCTTCTACAGTCCAGCTATTTTTCTGACCAACTTTTAAAGTATACCTATCCTTCATGATATAATATCCAGTGGCAATTAATAGTGATTACAGTGAGGGATATGAATACAACAATAAATTATAAACTAATATGGAATATCATGGGTGCAGTGCTTAAGGTCACAATATTTATCATATACTTTAAATTCCAGTCATGGCTTCTATCTGAACTCTTACTGAACTATGGAAAGAATATAACTGACCATATACTAAATATACAGAATTTTGTTGCCTGTATTTAATTCATAAATTCATGACAGTATAATTCAAATGTAATTTTTCTCCTGAATATGCCTATAACCCAGTATTTTGTTTTACAACTAATTTCCCAGATCACTATCCTTCATCTTCCACATTCTAAATACATCTCTTGACATCGTAAAGAAATTCTAATTATTGTACATAAAATAATCTCCAAACTACATTTCAAAATAAATATCTAATGTTAAAATCAAGAAGGTTCAAAAACATTGTATACACATATGATTTCAATAAAATCTATCTGTATCACACATTTCTTCAATTATATTATAATATTAACTAATTCAGAGATCAGTGTTTTAATTTGTTGTATCTAAACAAATACTATCTAGAATGATATCTTGGTAACTCATAATTATATTTAAAGATATGCATACTTAAGTATTCATAAAATTATTTAAATACCTTTAGATAACACACATGGTTTTCTCTACTTTCATATCTTCACAAAACAATATATTCTTAATCTTATAAGTATGATTTTTTTTCTGGTTTTAATGTCTTAAGTATTATGATAAACAAACAAAATATACATTAAAATAATATTACAATGCATAATAGTTTACCTTTAATCCCAACAATTATTGGAATTAAATACTACAATCCCATTCTCTTCATAGTTGTCCAAACATGTAACAAGTTATTGGCATATTTTTTTTTTATATTTATCTTTCAGAAAAATGAAATTTTATATCTATTTTTTTTTTTCATTTAAAAATAAATTTATTAGAATCTTAACTTATTAAAGGAGTTTTATGAGATGACTCAAAGCTGCTTCAAGTTTCTTGAATTCCATTATTTTTAATGCTACGGTAAAGATTTTACCGTCATTTGAAAGGTTATAAAAAGTCCGTAAGATGCTGCCCTCTCTTGAATTATTTTACAAGTAAAAATTAATTAAACTAACATTAAAAGTCTAAAAAAAGAAAGTGGTTCTTTCTTAAAGCTCATTGGCTATTAGCTTTCGACAACAAAGAAAATGGATTGTCAATAACTAAGCGTTATGATTTTTTTCATTTCAAAAGTGATAAACGAATGTTTTAGACCATTTTAAAGCATTTTTTTGACATATTATAAATTATTTTGATAAAATATGCTAAAAATAAAATTATTATAGAAAAATAGTTAAGATATTAGTAAAAATTATTTACTTATCCACAACTTAAAATTGAGAAAGAAATCACTGAAGTCAGCAAAACTTTTTAGTTGGTTATTAATGTTCGTTTTAGATTTGCCACTATCAAATATTTTTATAATTATAAATAAAAATTTATTTTTGAAAAAACTTTCGTTTGTTTTTATAACCTGACATATTATTAATATACTTTTTACAAATGAAACTAAAGTGAATATAATATTAAAAGATGAATATATTTTGATGCTTGAGTTTGTCAGTTGACCAATTAAAAGTTTAGAGTTTTACCTCACTCAGCCAATAAAATTAATTACCCAATAAAAGGTTAAAACTAAGCTTATGCTTATTTCTAAAACATATTAAATTGCATATTATTACTATTAAAAATATTATTAATAGAATAAAAAAATTAAGCTATAATATAAGACCTGTTTTTTTTCTTATAGCTCAGATGAAATGGGGGAAGTGTTAACAACCAAAAGTTTCTGCAGCAAAGTTTTTCCATTTTTGCTGAATAATAAATTCTGTAACACATAAAAGTACATCTTTCAAAATTCCTTTGAAATACTGTTTATCTATACTTGATAAATAGTCTAAGTACATTTTCTTAGCACTTCAAGCATAACATTTCTTGGAGGAAAATATTCATTAAAATAATTTTATATTAGATAATAATTTCCATTAGATCATTTTTCTATGGTGGTCCAGACTTTATCAAAAAAATATGACATGGTTAACATCTCTCCAGGAAGCATTTGCATATTTTATAAATTAATATCAATAGTTATTTTGTTTATTTTTATTAAACAACTTTCAGATCAATTCTACTTTATGTATATTCATGAACAATTTGTAATATAATAATAATAACTTATAAGGTAAGCTTTTTTAAAAATAAGTTTCAATTTTTTTCTTTTTCAGACATGCACATTTATGAATTAATTTCTTACAAGATTTTATAGTTTCTTTATGCAGATAATATTATATTCAAATTTTAAAGAATTTAAAAATATTATTAAAAATTCATTTTTTCTTTAGTGTTGCAATTTTTCAATGAAAATTTTACGAAAACACATTTTCTTCATTTTCCCTGCATCATTTTTTTAAAATATAATGCTCATTTAGAAAACAAATTAGTATCAAAAACACGTTCACAAATGTATTTGCAGATAATATAAAACTATATGCACATTTATAAACTTCCATTATATGCATTTATTTTACTTGCATAATATAACTTTTCATTCTTTCTTTTCAAGACAGAATGACTTTTCAAATAGCTTTTGTTAGTTATTCTCAACATAATAGTGGGACATAAATTCCACAAAAGTCTATATTTATGAGGATTTCTCATAATTGCTAAATATAAATGTCTTCTCATTTCACTTACACAAATAAAATTAAATAGGTTTTTGTGGATCCTGTTTAAGTTTTCCTTGGCTATACACTTACAGTTTTTATGGTTTCTTCTGGGCATCAGACTGGTGATTACATAACAATAATTGGTCTCCATAAATTTATCAAGGTTTCTTTAAGCTTTGATATGAAAATTTACTGACAGGGAATTAACTCATTTACCCAATCATGGGATACATTACAATAAATTATTTAAAATTTTACTTTCAATTTTACTAACAAAAAATATTTTATAAAAAATTAAAACTTTACTTGGCTAATTAAATTAAAAATAGGGTTAAACTTAGGCTTAAATTAAAAATAGATTTAAAGACTGACTAGACTGACTAAACACCTATATTTATACCTTTCTTATTTAGTGATTTCATTGGTTAATCCTTTCTTAGTGCAGCCTAGATTCAAACATTTTAGCATTTTCTGACATTTTTCTTTGTTTCACACAGCAACATAAAATATATGATCAAATGATTATTACTTATCAGAAAATAATAAAATGGACTTCATTTGATAGATATTTTTGTTTACTACTGAAATAAATTTTAATTGTTCACATTTTGTTTCTATAAATATTAAGAAAATGAGATTGTACTCAAAACAAAAAGATTACACATCATTATTTCAGAAATATTATTTTCAGTTTACAAAATCAATGAAATCTTCATTATTTCTGATTATTTTTAAAAATTTAAACAATATTTATTTATTTCTCATATCTGATGAATTATGCTTTAAAAGTTTAAAATTTGTGAATATTTATTGCAAAATTGTGATATTTTCATACTCGTAAGTATAAGTAGATTGCTTACATGGAAGCTAAACTTCTAAATAGCTTAAGGCCAAATTTATGTTAGCTGCTAATATAACATTCTATTTTTCAAAATAAAGTATTTCCAGCCAAAATAAGTTATTAATAATTTATATTTCTTAATACTTAATCAGTATTGTGAAAATTATTGTAAAAAAAATCTGAAATCATATTAAATTCACAAATAAACACATTGTTGGCTGTTGGGACTATTATTTTTAAACAATCTATTAATATGCCAAACTTTTTACTGCATGGCCTTGGAACAATGGATGAACATGTCAGGGTGGGGCTTATGTCTTTTGTAAACCTTTTTTTTTTTTAAATTTCCCACCATCTATCATAATTTTTTGAAGGAAATTTTTATATTATGAAATATACAGAAAAATATGCATTTTAACATATAATACTTGCGGAAAAATTTACCATGGGTGAATTGGCCAAAACACAAAAAATTATGGAGTAAAATTATAAAACATTAATTTACAGTTATTCTTAGACACTAATTTACATATCGATTACATTACTGTCTACAACTAATTTTTTAGAATAATCAAATTATTATATTTCTTACTTATATTTAATATTTTATAAAATAATATTCATTTATTTAAAGATTAGAAACATTATTAATAACTTTAATAATAACTTTAGAATATAAAATATGACAAACATTATAATGAAATTTATTATTATACTTTTAAAATAAAATTCACATTATTTGAAACATTTAATGTATCTAAATTTTTTACTAACAAAGATTTAAAATTAATATTTTTGATTAAAATATGTAAGCTCAAGGACGAAGACTTACCCTTTAAAGATATGTGACACTATTTTAGAACATTCTAGAATAGCTAAATAATGATTATCTAAAATAATAACTTAAATAAAGAAAATTATTTAAAATATATTAGAAAAATTATATAATATTAAATATTGTAGCTAAACTGCTATTTTAGCATTATATTTTTAAAATATACACATTAATTAAATCCACACTTAGAATAAACATTAATTTAATTTTATGCTTCAATTAAAAATGACATATTACTTTTATATTTTTAAAACTATACTAATATAACTTTAAATATTTTATATAGGTTTATTAACCCTTTACCTAACAGGTTTAAGCTTATTTTACATACAATATTAATACAAAATATTATGGACTAATATAAATTTAAATTTTTTTCAAACTAGCTATTTTTAAATTTTTTTAAAAATGACTTACAAATGGTATGGTCACAATATATATGTTACTCACACTTATCTACTCCATCTTATACAACCAATACACATGACCACATCCATGTGGAAAAGGTAAATGATCTCCAACACTCATATTTCATGCTGAACTAGCATTCTTATGTCAGTTCGTCCAGATCATCACCTCCCATATATATATAATTAGTGCTGAGTTTATATTAAGATAGAAAATCAAACATTAATAGACAGGTTTCAGTCTTCTCCACTCCTACTTTTCAGCCATTCATATCATAAGAATATCTGATTACGGAATACTCAAAGCTCATGTTGACTTTAAGTCACTTTGATCTCTCATGCACCTTAATATGTCCATTTAAATCCAGAGAAAAGAGATGGCAGAATACAGGCTAAATATGTAATATTTAAATACAAGTACATTGTAATAATCAATAAAGCAAGTCATATAGATCGAGACATTGCTTTATAAAAAAACTTGTATTTACAAAAATGCAATATAGAGAGCATACCAATATTGTCTATACTGAACTTAATATAATTAGAAGGGATAATCTTCAATATATTTTATATTTGGAAATCATTTATCTTTTTCACATGTATACGGTCATGTGTATCGGTTGTATAAGATGGAATGGATATCTGTAGGAAGCTTGGAAGTCTAGTTTTAAATCTTTTCTAAGTACATTTTTCTAAGTATCATTTAAGGGAATAAAATTACTAATGAGTCAATCTGGAACTGGATTTGAAATAGAAATTTCAACTGATAAAGATTAAAAGTTTAGGCTAACAGTTTGCAATCTGTGGGATCTCAAAAAATTGTTGGGGGGTCGTTAAAATTTTGAAAAGTTCTCATGTTGGATAATACATTTTTAATTGAAAAACAAAAACCTAAATGCTATTAAAAATACATGAAAACTGCTCACCCTATTGTGTGTCTGACCATTTTTATATTTAACGAATTGCTTCTTTATATTCCAATGTGATTTGTATAAGCAGCACATCATAATGGCACTTCATTTATATTGCTCTAATTTTTTTGGTTCACTCTCAGAGTTTTGTTCTTTGTACTAGTATCCATCTAATGTTATATATGTGGAACTACATTCTTGAATATACTCATTTTTTAAACAAGCTATAAAAGTTGTAATTGCTACAAGTCAATAGATCTACTAAGAATCAAGGATTAGTGTTTTTAAGGTATTATAATTTTATTTGTTAATATGTATTTTTTCAAAGATCTTCGATCAAATCATATGTACTGAAATATAATATAAAGATACATATATGGGAAAACAACTTATTATTACTATCCTTATATGTTTATAATAAGATGTAATGGGGTTGTGTAAAATTTCAGTCTGACTGAAATTCATAAGTGTATAAATGTTGCACACAACTGTTTTAGGCAACCATATTTAGAGTTCCGTCTGCCTGACATTGAAGTGGAAGGAACTAGAAAATAATCTGGATAAATTGTTGGTTCTGGAAATTACTCATCAAGGTATTGTAAATAATATTATCAATAGTAGTGGTAAAGCAGAAGATAGTTTTAGTGATGTATTATAAAACTTTTTTTTCTAAATATAACTACTGTGATGGGCGAACTTTGCTTCATGTAACCAAGTTTAAAACTGGGGGAAGTACTGATGGGTAATGGCTACTCTTAATGGAACTTGTTTTCCAGAGGAAGGAAGTTTAATATAACAGATAGGTGATTATAATTTTTTTAAAAGAGTAGATCAGTCAATGAAATTAGACATGGTATTCACTTTGCTGAAAAGCAAACTTACCTTTTTACTAATTTATGTGTATGTTCATATATCAATTAGGGTTGTAATGGAAAATAAAAGCTGATCATCAACAATAATACATATAATAATAAGTACAAGCTGATTACCAACAATATGTCCCATAAATTTAGGTAACCAAATTAATGATAAAGTAAAACTGATTGTTCATTAAATGCCCTACAGATTTTGTGTAATCATAAATGTAATGGAAAATATTATAATTGAACAGGGCTGGCAGGTTTGCAAGTGTCTCATAGATTTGAGTGACCAAAATATATTAGATAAGATTATGAACCAAGTAGTTTTCTCCAATTATGCCCTACATAATTGGGCAGTTCAAAATATAATGGACAAGTGCTACACTTAGACAAACAAAATTATAACTAATGTATAGATAAATAAAAAGTTGATTCACAAATGAATTTATGATAATTTAGATTTACATTTATAATGAATTCATAAAATTTGTAAGGCAAAAAAACAATAAATTTAATAACTAATGATTTATGTTCTTTTATGGTGTAGTATAGGATATATATTCAACTATTGATTAATCAACAGATACTTAGATTGATAATAAAATATAAATTTATTAAAGTAAACATTAACGCATTGAGATAGTTAAGACAAATAATTTTAATTCAACAATTGCAACCTAACATCAGTCAATGTATATTTGTAAACTATCTCTGTCAGATTATGATTAGTAAATATGACCTCTAATTAAAATTATTAACACATATATTTATAAAAAGATTAATTGCAGAGTTTCTCTCACACAAAATGAAATAAAATATAATACAAATTTTATTGTTGTTATATATATATACCTGGGTCTCGTTTTACGCGATAAATAGGTTCCTCAGAAAACACGCGCAAACGAAATTGCGCAAAAATAGACGTAACTTACATGGAAAAAGGGGGGATGCGGGCTGTGATTTTTCAAAATTCGTGTAAAAGCAAAGCACCAACGTAAAATTACTTTAAAATTCGCGCAAAAACAAAAAAATAAGGAAATAAAATATGACTAATAAAAAATTTCAAATTTGAAAAAAATTGATACAAGACAAACTTTTTTTAACTATAATATTTAATTTTATTCAAAATAATATATTTTTATGCATAATTTACAGTACAGTAATTTACATTTTTTTATACATGTTTTAATTATTATCGCTATTTGCCGAAAAACACGTTCGTTTGCAAACTGGTAAAAAATCAGCACCAACTTCACACTCATGTTGTGTCAATGGTTTTCTGGTGACAATGTAATTAGTAATTAATCTTTGAGATGATTATTTTATTAATTGTTTATGAAACTAACAACTAAAATTTAAATTCTTATTTTTGTCTTTAATTTTCAATTCCGTTTAAAAATCAAATTTCACATCACATTAATTTCAAGTCGCCGTAAGTAATTTTTAAATTGTTAATTATAATTAAAAATCAGATTTTAATTTTTAATTGTCAAATTTAATTGTGCCCACTGCTATTACTGACCTTTTAAAAATAAACTTGTGGACACTAAATGATTAATAATTGATTATGTTCTTTTTTAAAAAGCAAAAACAGAATGTGATTTAAAATGCAAAATTAACACGCACAATGTTTAAACAAATTTACATTATAATCTTGAACTTCAAAATCATGTTAAATAAGTCCATGTAAAAAGGGACCCAGGTGTATATATATATTGTAATAGTTGTGTTACATGTCACACAATAGCATAGTGTGTGTGTGAACAAATATATA
>JAQFVV010000181.1:1164060-1328910 GCA_028023455.1 Epiperipatus broadwayi | reverse complement strand
CACACAATAGCATAGTGTGTGTGTGAACAAATATATATATATACATATATATATAAAGTTGAAAGGAATTTTGTAGATATTTTCTGATTTTTTTCTGGAATAAAATCAAGTAAAGAGTTAAATAATTTTGGATTTAAAATAAAATTTTATTATAATCTAAACAGTTAAAATGATCTAATTAATATTGTATTCTAATTTTGAAATTAAAAACAAGCATATTTCATGATAAAATAGAACTGATAATTGTAAACATTTCTATTATCTATTTTTAAAAATCTTTGTAGATTATATTTTTGATAAATTTTAAAATTGTTTTCGAAAGAATTGAAAGTGATTTTTTTGAAAAGATGAGTAACAGTTTTTAATTAATGTATATTTGTCACCCAATCTAGCTATAAAAGGGTTGATGAAAAGATTAGAGTTGTTGCCTAGATTTTTATTATAGTTTGTGGTAGTTAGCAGTAATTAGCAGCCAGAATAGTTAGCTGCATACAGGGCTCCTATGAAGCACTAAAGGAAGGCAATTTTGAATTGTGTGGATATTGAGTTTAAAAATGGGGATGACTTACTTTGTAATGTCAACATAAATTGCTTACATTGTAATTTGCAATTGTAACTTTACAAATAAGTCATAACAATTTTCCATTATTGTAAATAAAAACAATTTTTTCTACCCATTCTTTCTGAAAGCTTCCATTTTCTTGTTCCTATTTTCGTTTTTTTATATATATATATTTGAGATCATGTTAACAATAAATGTAAGTAAATTTATTTCAAAGTCTGAAATTCAAACAAATTACACAAATAAATACTTCATTAAATAAAAATGTCTAATTATTAATTCTTAAATTTAAAAGGTTTGTAAATGGCACATTAAATTGTCGAAGAAACAGGGTTTTTTAAAATAAAATAATAAAACAATTTTAAAATAATAAAGCAATTTTGACTATATTTTTGGTTATTTTCCTGATAATTCTTAAACGTCTCTTTTATTATTATTTATTATCAAAAATAGAAACAATATAACTCAAATCAAGCAAATGTTTTCCAGTTTTATTTTCAAGATTTTTTATATAATTGTTTAAAAAAAAAACATGACTAATTATAAACAATTAAAAGTCTTCTTAACCTATTTACATTTTTAGAAAGCTGTTTAATTAACCAGATTTTTTGAAAAATATGAAATAGGAGATTTAGCTTATAGGAAAACTATCACTGAAATATACAACCACAAAATTGCACAAATCATAAATTATACGTGTGATCACTCCATACATGTATGTAGTAATGTTTTATAAGATTCGGTAGATAGTCTTAATCTATAGTTTGGCAATATATTTGAAAATGGTATGTGCATATACACATGGTGTAATTTGGAATGAAATAAATAAAAATGGAAAGTTTTATTTAATTATAAATTTTTGTGCAATTAAAATTTCTGAAATAATAAAAATAAAATCAGATTTCAATAGGTGCTGCATCTGCACATAATTCGACTAAGAATTGCATATAGCTCTCAGAGCCACATTTGTCCACTGTTTGTACAAATAAAAGATAAAACATTTCCACAAAGATATTAATTAATTCTTGAGAATATTGTTCATTTAAATGTTGTTATCATTATTGAAATAAGTTGTAATACTAAATTCTGAAGTGATTATGGAATTGGGAATATAATATAGCAAATATGTTTTAGAGAAAGATGTGAATGTGATAGAAGACTTAGAATTTACTTTAGAATATGGTATGATAGCTTCAACATAGAGTTTCTGATGTATTACAAAAAATACACATGAAAATAGAATTATGTAAAAACAAGGATCATGATATTAAGATAATCAACATCAGTACAGCAATACCATAATTTTTTCAGGGTAAAGATAGATTCACAAAATAGCTTAGAAATTATAGATTTCAGAAACAAAGATTTGGGAACAAGTTATCATATGTAGAAATGATTGAAAAATATCAACTACTTTTAAAAAATGCAATAAATTGGACAAAAAAAAAAAAGAAACCTAGATTCAAAAATTGAAAATATTAAGGTTTTAGAGAAAACTTATTGTTTTATCAGAAAAGATTAATTAAATTTGGATTCCACAGTAAACATTGGGAACATCTACCAAAAGTGAATGCCAAAAAGTTGAAGAGCAATGATGGAGAAAGATCATTAGATATCTTGATGAAAAAGAACTCTAAAGAAATAAAAAAGATCATAATAATAAATCTTAAGAGGAAATCATATAGATCATTATTCGTTAGCAAAAGTGAATTTTTAAAATGAAAAAAATAAACTGGTGCAATATCTGAAAAATTAACAATAAGATTATTGAAATAGTGAAGTTGATATTTTATTTGAAGAAATTAAAATAGCAATGATTATATTGAAGAAGAATAGAAGTTTTGGGAATTATGAAATAGTTGAGGTTATCAGAAGATATGGTCAAGATATTTTATTTCAAGAAATTTATGGACTGTATGATCCTGCAAGAAATTTATCCTTTTAAATTAGGTTTAACTTTCAATGAATGTACATAAGTAAATATTTATTTATTTTATCTGATAAGTCTATTGTATTGTGTGATAAATGTTTAGAAAGTTTAAAATTTGGCGTGGAGTGTTTTTTTGTATGCTATTTGGAGAAATGTGTTGGGAAAACTAATATAGGATGCCATTTAAGTCAGTTTTGGTAATCTCTAAAAAGGCCAGTCATTAAAGAAGTTATACACAAGATACATCACACCAACTATCATTAGGTAATTGTTAAATTATTACCTTAACAATTGTATTACAATAACCAAATAGTCAGTTTTACATTTAACTTTGATGTTTGTGTTTGGTCAGTAGTTATGTAAACACGTGAATGTTTGTTTAACATTATTTTATGTGGGATGTATGAGTGTAAAAAGAAGAGAGAAAATAATAATAAATGATTGATACAAATTGTGATTTACACAAACAAGTGAAGCTCAGTTTCAAGAGAATTATATGGCTGAGCACTTTCGGAAACATTTAGATCCCATATTCTTAGCCTATCTTAGGAGTGTTGGTTTGAGTGGTGATTTTTAAAAGACTGGGTATGATATCCAATATTAATTGTATTCAGTAATTAATAAAGCAAGTCATGTGTAACATGACCTTGCTTTTAAAAGCATGTATTTACAAATATGTAATATAGGGAGTGCACCAATAGCTCAAACAAGCTCTTATTTAATAAGTATAGCACTTATTAAATAAGAGCTTGTTTTTTTTCAGATTACATTAATAAATCAAAATTATCTGTTTAAAGAAAAACACAATAAAATTAAACAATTGATAATACAATTTAATTAATGATAATTAATCTGAACAAAGTGGCTAAATAACAAAATTAAACAGAAAAATGAAATTGTTTTTAAGAATCAATTTAAAAGTAATTTAATATTATGCTTTAATAAATGCAGTAAATACTTAAACCTTTTGATCATAAAATCATCTTGTAGAATCAAAAACTTAAACTGGATTAAATATGTTTAAAAATGAACCAATCTCACGCGTTTTTGATAGAATAACTTTAACCCCTTGTGACCTGAACGGCCATTTTGAATTCACAGAAAAAATTACAGGACATACAATTTTAAATGAAATGTCTAATTTATTACAATAAATAACAAATATATATACATTTTTAGAAAGTGCAAATATGAAAGAATGTAATGAAGCTGATAAAATAGTCATTACCACAAAAAAATAATTAAAGAAAGGAGATTTTTCACATTTTATATATCTTTATTTTTACATTGGTTCACAAACTCTCAATTTTGAAAGATATAGCCTAAAATGACAATTTCATAGACAGCTTCATCACATTCGTCATAAAATGCAGAAAAAAATAATATATAACATGACCTACCTGAGTTACAGATTGTTGGTGTAATGTGGCAAAAGGTGACCATTTCAATTTCTTTTTTTCTGCTTGACACTCTATGTGTTCTATTTTTGCAAGCAGTTGTTTTTCTAGGCCCTCTATGCGGGATATCTATTAGAAATGCAAGGTTTTAGTGAGGATCAAAAAAAAAAATAACAGTAATAACTTTAGTAAATTCTAAGTTATGGGGGTAAAAAATAATGACTATATTATTGAAAAATCAGGGGTGGGGCGAGGTAAATTATGCATTATTTCATGGCAGATCATAATTGCCAAATATGCAAATAAATAATTTAAAAATTTGTTTCTAAAATAAAATGAATAACAACATAGTAAATAAAATAAAATAAATAATCAAAAGGAATTACAAGCAATTATTATATATGAGTGGGAGATGATGATGACTGTTGATTCAGCATTGTGAGGTATTTAGATTTTTTCACCTTGTTAGTTTCACAGAACAGAGTGGATAGTTTGAAGACAGTTTGCAAATTGTTGAAAATATAAATGCATGAGCAAAATCAATTTCAAAATAACTGATGATGATGATGTGGAGCAACTGGTAAGGGTGAGCTAAATTATGCATTATTACATAGCAAACCATAATAGCAAAGTATGCTATCAAATAAATAAAAAGTTATCTGCAAAGTATGCTATAAAATGAATAAAAAGTTATCTACAATGAAATGAATAAAAACGTAGTAAATTCTAAGTTATGCATGTAAAAAATAATTACTACATTATTGGAATATCATGAGGGTAAGAGTGAGCTAAATTATGCATTATTACATAGCAAACCATAATAGCAAAGTATGCTATCAAATAAATAAAAAGTTATCTATAATGAAACGAATAAAAATGTAGTAAATTCTAAGTTATGCATGTAAAAAATAATTACTACATTATTGGAATATCATGAGGGTAAGAGTGAGCTAAATTATGCATTATTACATAGCAAACCATAATAGCAAAGTATGCTATCAAATAAATAAAAAGTTATCTATAATGAAACGAATAAAAATGTAGTAAATTCTAAGTTATGCATGTAAAAAATAATTACTACATTATTGGAATATCATGAGGGTAAGAGTGAGCTAAATTATGCATTATTACATAGCAAACCATAATAGCAAAGTATGCTATCAAATGAATAAAAAGTTATCTGCAAAGTATGCTATAAAATGAATAAAAAGTTATCTACAATGAAATGAATAAAAACGTAGTAAATTCTAAGTTATGCATGTAAAAAATAATTACTACATTATTGGAATATCATGAGGGTAAGAGTGAGCTAAATTATGCATTATTACATAGCAAACCATAATAGCAAAGTATGCTATCAAATAAATAAAAAGTTATCTATAATGAAACGAATAAAAATGTAGTAAATTCTAAGTTATGCATGTAAAAAATAATTACTACATTATTGGAATATCATGAGGGTAAGAGTGAGCTAAATTATGCATTATTACATAGCAAACCATAATAGCAAAGTATGCTATCAAATGAATAAAAAGTTATCTGCAAAGTATGCTATAAAATGAATAAAAAGTTATCTACAATGAAATGAATAAAAACGTAGTAAATTCTAAGTTATGCATGTAAAAAATAATTACTTCATTATTGGAATATCATGAGGGTAAGAGTGAGTTAAATTATGCATTATTATATAGCAAACCATAATAGCAAAGTATGCTATAAAATGAATAAAAACTTATCTACAATGAAATGTATAAAAACAGTAAATAAAATAAAATAAATAACCCAAAGGAATTACAAGCAATTATTATATATTAGTGGGAGATGATGATGATGAATGTTGAATACTTACAGGTAATGGGGAATACGAAACCTCAAAATCAAACACATCAACAGAAAAGTTCGTTATAAACGTAATTACGTTTAGCGGCGAAAATAATTGTTTTCTCCGTATATTTTTTTTATCGGTTGATAAAATCTAGAAAGATAAAAAAAATTACAAAATTTTAATAATGTACTTTACAAAAATTGCTATAAAAAATCTAATTTTCATCGCACAGAAAAAATTTTTAGACGTACAAAAAGATAGAAAAATGGCGGAGAGAAAGAAAAAAAAAGTGTAACTGTGACGTATACGGTTTGCACGCTATTGCGGTCGAAATTGTAAACTTTTTTTAATGCGTAAACAGGCGGTTTTCGGTCTCAAAGGGTACAAGGTCAACATTAAAAATTTGGATTATAATTTTTTTTTTTAACATATTCATTAAATCTTCATTGGAAATTTCATTCCACAAACGTTTTCATTTGGTATTTGATATTTTACTGTTCGCTAAGTTTATTATTAAAATCTGTGAACAGAATTTCAAACTATTTTTGTTTACTGTATGTGTGTGTATATATATGCTATCTCTGTCAACTTATATAGTCGTTTCTTAATTACAAAGCCTTCCCTGCCACCTTTATTTTATTTTTTCTCAATATTTTGATGTATATTTTACTTGATGTGTTTTTTTTTTTTTTTACAGAATTTGAATTTCTTATAATATTACTCAGAATTTGATGATTATAAATTAAATGCAGCCCATACAAATGTTCTTAGCACTTTTTATTTAACAGTAAATGCTTCTGTAAACAATGCCATAGTCTATTTATTATTTTTTGAACTATAAAGTATTGAATTTATGTTCTTATGATTTTTTTTTTTACTATTTAATCATTAATGCACCCATTTACCATTCTTATAATCTGCAGTTTGAATGTAGGTCATGTGACATTTGAATTTTTTTTTTTTAATGCTGCAAATAAGCTTAAGAATTATTTTTTTTACACAACCTTTTCATTGACAGTTTGAGTAATATCCAATCATTGGTTAATAATTTGGCATTCAGTTATAATTATTTAAAGCATAAAGATCCTAAGTTAATATGGGATTAGTCAAAATATAATAATCTGTAGTCTATTTAATAACGGGTATAATCAATATATTTTTTTCTAAAATAGATGGTATCAAAGATGTGAGTACTGAAATTCTGACACTTATACAGCTTTCACCATTTATAGAGGACATGCTGATCTACTTTAGACCATTTACCTCATGGTTTACTATTGACAATTTGAATCTTTTTATTAGTTTTTATCCCATCTGAATTTTTTTGACTTTAATTTTATACACTATTTGATTTATTTATAGAATGCAATATCCTTTTATATATATATATATTGTTTATCAGTATAATATAATAAAGTCCACTCTTCCAAAATACAGCTCTATTTTAGTGTTACATTGATATTCTTATGTTTTTGATATTGTCTCTGTGATTTTTATTTAAGCTAATATTTTTAAATTAGAATTCATTTTAAATTACTATGTTTCATTTATTGCAAATGTTAATAAAATACAAAACTGTAATCACATTCTTAATATTTTATTCATTATTTTTCACTTTGATCTACTGATGTGCAAAGAAATCTAATTTATTTTTTTAACGATGATGTATATTTTCAGGGTCCCCCTATTGATCCCGGTATCAATCAGAGAGCTCTTGCTGCTTTATTTACAGAAATTGAAGATAAAAAAAAAGAATGGCGGTATAGTGTCTCAGTGAGTGTAATGGAAATTTATAATGAAAATGTCAGGTAAATTCTTGAAGTTTATGTAGATGATTTTTAATGAAGCTAATTAATGTTTGTATAGATAATTTATTTTTTTAACTTTCACACTGTTTCTATGATTATTTCATATTATTATGTTCCTATTATTGCTGCAATATTAAATTTGCTTTTTACATATATATATATTTGAACTCAGACTTTCAAATTCCCCACAGCACACATGATTACCTACATGTGAAAAAGATAAATGATCTCCAATATACATATTTTGTGCTGAATCAGCTCTCATCAGGTGGTCCAGATCACATACATATTCATTCAAGTGCTCTGTTTATATTAAGATAGCAAATCTTCAAGCTTTTAATATGCAAGTTTCAATCTTCTCTGTTCTTTAACTCTTCAGCCATTCATTTCATTGAAAATCTGGTGGAATGCTCAAAGCCCTTGTTGATGCCAATATTATTGCCATATCCATGTTTATCTTAGGTTCATCTGACCCCTCACACATAGCACCTCAATATGTGCATTTAACTATACAGAAAAAGGTTGGGTAGAATAGAGGCTGAATATTTTAATATATGTATATTGTCTATACTAAACTTAATATAATTATAAGGGACTTGAACTCAGAAATTTTCAAACTTACCACAGCTATCGAATCCATTTTATACAGCTAATATACAAGACCACATACATATGAAAAAGATAAATGAACTCCAATATACATATTTTGCATAGAACCAGCACTCATCAGTTGGTTCAATCTCCCACATATATACACCTGAAGAAGCGGGGAGAATAATACCTCTCAAAATGTTGTGCATATACTAATCTGTTTGATGAGCTGTTACTAACAGTTGAATGTATTGGAATAAGTTAAATTTTTCTAAAGACATTCAATACGCATATTTGATGGAAATAGTCCAATATAAAAATACAACTAGAACACCATCATCACAAACCTTGGACCGATACTATATCAAACTTTAGACATGAAAAATAATGTCTAAAGCTAGCCAAAGTAGAAAATCATTTAACTTATGTATATATGATTGTTTCTGCAGTACAGACTTTTTCATACCTGCACTCCAATATGTAATATATAGCGGGTTTGAACTCAGACTTTCACATGACCCTCAGCTATCCACTCTATCTCATACTGCTGACACACTTGATTACACACATATCAAAAAGATAAATAATCACCAATACCATATTTCATGCTAAGCCAGCATTCGTCAGTTTGCCCAGAATATCATCTCTACACATATATACAATCAATGCTCAGCTTATATGAAGATAGCCAATCGTCATACTTTAATGGGATCAAGTGTGTCAGCAGTATGAGATAGCATGGATAGTTGAGGGTTGTGTGAAAGTCTGAGTTCAAACCCCCTATTCATTACATATTGGCGTGCAGGTATGAAAAAGCCTGTACTGTAGAAAAAAAAATCATATATTAAAATATAATGCTGTAAGGTCTGCCCATCCCTCGTGTATGTATGTAAATGGATCTATGTCCTGTACATGAGGTGTCACATTGACTTATGGCCAACATGGGTAGGATAAGAAGGTTGGCACCAATGTGGGCTTTGAGCATTCCATTGTACTGGTCAAATTTTGTACATTCGTGTAACAGAATCTAGAATCCAGACAAAGAGGCCATAGCCGAGTAGACCAGGATTGTGACATCCCTAAACTGACCACACTTCAACTCGTTTGCCAGTATTTCATGACTCAAGACCCTACACACGTAGTATACAATTTTATTTGCGGCTGTCATAGGTCAGGGTGAAGCAATAAAACCTCAAGGCTACAAAGCGCTATTACTTAACAGCTAATACTATTTCTAATACAGACTTATTAATGCATAGATTTATAAATAAATAGGATCAGTAATTAGAATTGGATTGAATAAATGAAACTGAGAACGAAATCGACTAATTTAAATAGAGATTTATTATAGCAGTAAAACATAAATTAAATTAACATAGATTTGAAATTTTCCAGCATATGAAATGCACGCAGGCATTTGAGTAATGAGAGATAACAAACTCTCTTTCTATTGATTAATTTATAGATGCGTTTATTCAAGCAATAATTAGCGTTTATAACAGATGAGTTTAACAGATTCTCATCTCATGAAATTAATTACAAATAATTAAATATAATATATCAATTCCACAGTTCTTCTTTCCAAAATAGTTTATAAATGTCCAATATAGAAATAAAACAAACAAAACTCCTTCTTTTTAAAACTTGTTTTTTATATGACTATAATGATGCAAAAAAAAAAAAAAAATAATCCAACTTTTCGACTATTTCATAGTCTTTTTCAAGGTACACTAAAATAAAATAATATATATATATATATATATATATATATATATATATATATATATATATATATATATATATATATATATATATATATATATATATATATATATATATATATATATATATATATATATATAATAATAAACATCACATATTTCAAAAGAATAAAAAAAATAAAACATTAAATTAAAAATTACAAAATATATTCATAACCAAAAATTTTTCCTTATCTCCCAATCACTAAGTTATGTCTATAAGTATTGTAATGCCAACTCCTATTATCTTGTGGCTATTATACTTAATTCATCATACTCAGCCTTGATCAAAACTATTAATTAATTTATTATTACAAATATTATATTTGAAAGATGAGCGTATAAATCAGCTCAAACCTGGCTTTCAAGAGGATTTTCAGGTCAATGCTGAAAGTGATATTTTAAAGTAGGTAGAGTTGTCTCAGTAGAAAATGTATTGATAACTTGCTGTTTTTTATATCAGCTCTTTTTTTTGCAATACTTAGTAGAATATCACTTATCTTCTTACTAATTTCAATCAAATTCTAATAATTTTCAAAGTCTGTTAATATTTTAAAATGATTTGTATGTTTTAGTTTAAATTCATTAGAATATTTATAATATAGGGTATAAGAGCACAGACTTTCAGATGATCCATCACTCTCCACTCTATCTAATAACACTGATACCCTCAAGCACATATATGCTGAAAAGATAAATAATCACCAATATACGTATTTCATGCTAAACCAGCAATCATCAGTTGGACGGTTGAAGAGTTGGAGTGTGTAGTAGATTGGAGCTTGTCCATTAAAGTATGAAGATTGTCTATCTTAATATATATCTGAGCACTTATAGTATATATGTATGGGAGATGATAATCTGGACCAACTGATGATTGCTGGTTTAGTATGAAATACATATATTGGTGATTATTTATCTTTTCAGCATATATGTGCTTGAGTGTATCAGTGTTATTAGGTAGAGTGAAGAGTGATGGGTCATCTGAAAGTCTGTGCTCTTATACCCTATATTACATATATAGACACAGGTATATAATAAGCCTGTGTTTCAGTTATTAGAATATTTATGAAGATTAGAAATATCGACTCTTAATACTGATTTTTTAAATAGTTTTAATCTTTCTATTTTTGTATTAATACTTTTCTTAAATCTCATTAATCGTTAGTATTATAGTAAATTCTTATTGATTTTTCATGTAGATTACAAATTAATTTTTCTAACAAACAGTAATTCACAATTGGTTTTTAGCTGGCTTTCAACTTGCTGCTATTATTAAGTCATTACGTGATTCATGTTTCACCGGAAGTCGAACTCTGATAATGCACTATTACTTTAAATAATAAATTTCGCGTATATTGAAAGTAATAGCACATTATTGGAATTCGACTTTCATCTCAGTAATTTCAATATTTTCAGTGCTTTATAATAGTAAGATTTTATGCAATAATGAAATTAAAATCATGATTTCCACATTTTATGTATACACACATTAAATTTTACAAGATTATGATGTAAATTTGTTCAAACATTGTGCGTGTTAATTTTCCATTTTAAATCACATTCTGTTTTTGCTTTTTAAAAAAGAACGTAATCAATTATTAATCATTTAGTGTCTGCAAGTTTATTTTTAAAAGGTGAGTAATAGCAGTGGGCACAATTAAATTTGACAATTAAAAATTAAAATCTGATTTTAAATTGTAATTAACAATTTAAAAATTACTTACGGTGACTTGAAATTAATGTAATGTAAAACGAAATTTGATTTTTGAACGGAATTGAAAATTAAAGACAAAAATAAAAATTTAGTTTTTAGTTGTTAGTCTTAATTAAATTTTTCCCAGCAATGGTGAATAAATGTCTTTTTATTATCATAAGTCTAAGTTCATAAACAATTAATAAAATCATCGTCTCGAAGATTAATTACTAATTACGTTGTCAACAGAAAACCATTAACACAACATGAGAATGAACTTGGCGCTAGTTGTATTTCCTCTTGTGAGAATTTGATTTTTTACCAGTTTGCAAACAAACGTGTTTTTCGGCAAATAGCATTAATAATTAAAACGTGTTTAAAAAAATGTAAATTACTGTACTGTAAATTATGCATAAAAATATATTATTTTGAATAAAATTAAATATTATAGTTAAAAAAAGTTTGTCTTGTATCAATTTTTTCCAAATTTGAAATTTTTTATTAGTCATATTTTATTTCCTTATTTTTTTTTTTTTTTTGTACGAATTTTAAAGTAATTTTATGTTGGTGCTTTGCTTTTACGCGAATTTTGAAAAATCACAGACCGCATCACTTCTTTTTCAATGTAAGTTACGTCTATTTTTGCATGATTTCATTTGCGCGTGTTTTCTGAGGAACCTATCTATCGCGTAAAACAAGACCCAGGTGTATTGTCTATACTAAATTTAATATAATTAGAAGGTACTTGAACTCAGATTATTGAGCTCCCTATAGCTGTCTATTTTAAACTGATACACATGACCACATATATGTTGAAGCGATGAATCTGTAGGCCAGATCCACACTTCACGTCTTTCTAGCTTGCTAGACCAGGATCAAACCAGATTCACGCCTGTTATGATGTTTCTAAAACTTTCCGTCTGCCATTTTATATACATTTAATTTTTAGATCAGCAAATAAATTATTCAAACATCAATTTTCTATTTAAAATGTTTTTATTATAAATATTGGAGGGGCCCAGATATATAAATATATTAGAGTTCGTATTTCAAAATAGTCAGATCAAAACGATATCACTTTGAACTGTCTGCTATAAGATGTTATATATTGAAATACGAACAAACTCAAACAAAGAACTTGAACTTTTAGCAAGCAACGATCTTAACTTTTTGCTACTAACAAATATGTTTTACAGTTATTATATAAAGACAAACTAAACATTAGTAATTTTAATCTTTAGACCACCTAACACAAATGTATAGAAAATAATCCGCATGCATAATGCTATACTGAAATGAATATACAAATATTAAGCATTAAATCACCCCACATGGTTAAGAAATCTCGTATAGCTTTATGCACTGGGATTATTTTCTACACATTTGTGTTAGGTGGTTTAAAGATTAAAATTACTAATGTTTAGTTTGTCTTTATATAATAATAGTAAAACATGTTTGTTAATACTAAAAGGTTAAGATCTTGCTTGCTAAAATTTCAAGTTTTTTTTTTGAGTTTGTTCGTATTTCAATATATAATATCTTATAGCAGACAGTTCAAAGCGGTATCATTTTGGGCTGGCTATTTTGAAATACAAACTCTGATGTGTTTATATATTAGTTCACAGAGGGCGGTTCTGGATTTCTTAACCATGTGGGGTGATTTAATGCTTAATATTTGTATATTCATTTCAGTATAGCATTATGCACTGAGATTATTTTATATATATATATAATTACAGACGGAAACTTTGATAAAAATCAATAAATAAATTTTAATATGCTATTTTTTTTTTAGTATTTTATTCTGGAGATTTACTTTCGTGATAAACCGTGCTAAAATTCTGTAGCATCAAACAAAATAAAATTCATCAACAAAATGGTAATGGAATTTTTTAATTAAAATAAAATTAAAATGGAAAAGATATTTGTAACATGAATTCTTCAAATCTACATTAAATTAAAAATAGATTTGAAACAATAAAATCATTGGGTTTATCGGGAGAGTGGATCTCAAGACTACAATGCATAATATTTTAGGTCGATAATTGTGGTCACCGGAATTTCAACATATCCACTTAGCCTTGGGCAAATGAAAAAGGGAATTTCCCAAAAGTAGTCAGAGAAGAGTATAAATAGCCCATGAGAACAATAGAGATCAGCCAGTCATAGTTTTCGTTCAGTGAGTGCCTGGCGAATCCATGCTGGTTAAATTTTCAATAAATATAAAATATTTAGAAGCATGGTAATGGAGTAGATGTCCTTGTAGCCTGCCCATCTCCCGCTGTCCCAGAGATGATCACCAAATACCATAAGTCAGAGAAACTTTGTCAAAATGTGCAATTGTTGGACTGTTGGCTATGCCTGTTGTATTTCATTGTGGGATCCAAATTTCCACAAGGACTCGGAATAAATTAGATAATATGTTCCGAATTTGTTTATTTCTAACCGCTTAATTTATTCTTAAAAAACTCCAGTTGACCTTATAATGTAATTTCGATACCTTTAGTGTCTTCTTAAAGGAAATCCCCTTTAATTTAATATAACTGCTTAACTAAAAATCTGTAATTTTTACTTGCTATCACTTTAAATCTAATGTCTCTGCTCTCATTCTATCTGTCTTAATGTTATGCCTCTTAATGCTAAACTTTCTCTTAAAGCGGTTCAGAAAATATTATTATTGTTTACTTAAGAAGGTATTTGTTTAAGACTGATAAATGTCTTACTAAAATGAAATCACTATATGCCAATTTGTTCCATCTCGACAAAAGTTTTATATAATTAAATATTTTTGCTTATTTCCCAGCCAACGTCTGTCGGTAAATAATTAACTCTTTAGCTCTCAATGATTAATATGTAGAGCAACCTTTTTTGTTGAGATGAAATAATTTTATATTACTTTATATATTTTAAAATATTTTATGCGTATACGGTTTAGTTTTGGGGCGACAGTAGATCAAGTATGAGATTTTATTTACTTATATTATTTCATGTTATAAGAATGAAAGAGAGGGGGTTTTAGAAAGTTTTCTTCTTGCAAAAAAACTTTAAGAGAGAATATAAATGTTTAAATTTAAAATATTAGTGGGATTTTGTCTTGAGGGGAGAGACGTGTTGCCCAGGAAATGATATTCGTAGTAATATTTAACGCTTATTTTATTTTTGTTGGTCCAATCTTGATCAATCCGTATAACATTTGTGTAATCTTTAATAGCTCAGTAGAATTTTATATTTAAATTCGAAAAATATATTTTCCAGTACTTGTATTTTGCCTTGCCAGCATTTTGCTCGATTGTTTGTTTTTTGTGATAACTAAACCAGAATTAGACCATGTGATAGTTTCACTGGCTATGAATTTTCTTATCAGGGTCTGAAAGATAAAATGGGAAGAACCGGAGCAAGCTGAGCTTAGTTAGCCTTGGTGATTCCCATCCTTTCACCTGAAATATCTTGAGGTTTTCCAATGGCACAGACCATTCTTTCTTTATTTTTTGGCGTCATCGGAACAGGGCAGGTGAATTGAGTATGCTGGTGATGTAATATCAAATGCTGGCTCTGTCCAATTTTTTTTGTTCTGAGCACTTCATGGTAGATTGACTATGGTCTGATTAATTTATTTGTTTTACCATCTTAAAATATCTAGTTGTGAATATCGCAATCCGTTTATATTTTAAACGTGTCACTCTCTTCCAAACCAATTCCTAAATATGATTCAATTATTTTTCTTTTAAAATAATTTCACTTATATTAAAGTTACATTTAAATAGGGCTGTTTAAAATATTTGTCTCATACATCTCAGACTGGAGTGGGTGTCTATCCTAAAACTAATTGTTTCATTTGTTAAAGTGGCATATGAACTATACTGCTTCCTTACTCGAGGCATAATTAATGGCAGGATGAAATTTATGTTAACAAATTTATGAAATAAAACAGAGATACATTAGAAAAGTTATATAAATGTTTTATCAAATATGTATGTGAATTTAAGCTACCTGTGGTTTGTCTCCATTCATTTTATTATAAAATTAACATTTCTATTTTAGTTATTGTGCTGCTGCTATCTGATGACTCAAGGTCACATACACACTATTCCTATATTTAATTAAATGAATATAGGTCTAATTAGAATCAATATTAGAGTTAGACGTTAGAATTAGTTGAGGCTCATGCTCCACCATTGATGCTAGTGGGCCAGAGTGTAAAAAAGATTTATTGCTTATCTTGAAAATGGTCTTAATTAGTTGGCATAATTAGAGAGTGGGTGAACAAGGCAGAATCCATAAGTATTCTTTATCTTTGATCTTGCATATGGTTGGATTCGAGGTACTTATACCCAGGCTGTCAATCATGTTGAGTTAACATTTAATTTCGACCGGTACAATGTGAAAAGATATCTCCAATATATGTTTTTGTGCTGAACCAGCACTCATCACCATCTCCCAGTTTATATTAAGGTAGCAAATTTTCAAACTTTAATGGAGAAGTTTCAATTTTCTTTATCTTACAACTCTTCAGCTATCCATATCATTGAAAAAATTCAAGGATAGATTTCTCAAAGTCCTTTTGATGCCAATTTTATTGTCATAACCATGTTGATCTTACGTTAAGTTTAGTATAGGCAATATACATGTTTTTAAAAATTGCATATTCAGTCTTTATTTAGATCATTCCTCTTCTATATACTTAAATGGACATATTAAGGTCCTATATGTGAATGATCAGAGTGACTTAAAGTCAACATGGGTATGACAATACTATTGGCATCAACAAGGGATTTGAACATTCCATCCTCGGATTTTCAATGATATGGATGGCTGAAGAGTTGGAGGTTGGAGAATATTGAAGCTCATCCATTAAAGTTTGAAGATTTGCTATCTTAATATAAACTGAGAACTGATTGTATGTATGTGTAGGAGAGGATGATCTGGACCAACTTATGAATGCTGGTTCAGCATGAAATATGTATATTAGAGTCATTTATTTTTTTCATGTGTGTGCATGTGTACCGCTTGTATAAAATGGAGTGGATAGCTGTAGGGAGCTTGAAAGTCTGAGTTCAAGTTCTTTCTAATTACATTAAGTTTAGTGTAGACAATATACATGTATTTAAATATTATATATTTGGATATAAAACAAATAGTACATTACAGAATGTTCTCAGAAAAATAGGTATACCAGATTATCCATTTTTTATTCGGGGTAATGATTGCTAAAATGTTATCCCCCCCCCCCCAGATTATATTTATTTTGCAGGGTGCATTGGATGAAGCAAAATTTCACATTCAAGTTGTATCTTTTTTTTTTTTTGCTGCAATTAAAATTTGGTAATTTTCAACATTTTAATGCTCAATAAATCTTTGTCATTGATTAATAATCTAAAATTGTATTTACTTTTTCAAAAATTTTGTTTATTCACACTTATTTTCGGCATTGGCATTTTAAAAATGATTAACACAATTCTGTGCCAACTATATAGTGAATCATATGCTAGATGATATTCTTATGAAAAAATCTGTTCGGGGTTAAAAATTAAATAATTCATTTCAGATATTGTTTTTTTACAGGAAAGTTTATATTTAGTTTGTATTTTGCTTTGTATAAAACTAATAATCGTACAGATACACACAGTTATATATACGTTTTTTTAATATTTACTTTGTTTTAATATTTTTGCAATTTTATTATTTCAACATTTAAATTATAAGCTTGGTTCCAATGACAATTCCTTTAAGATATTTTGAAAAAATAATTCAAAATGTTTTTTTTTTTTATCTTTCCCATTGATATTTACATCGATCTAAAAACTTGGATTTTTTTTTTAAAAAAAAAAACCTGAATCTGAAGTAACAAAATAAAAATAAATCTGTAACTCAATCTGGGATTTAAAAAGGCTATTACATTTCTTAATATACTGTGAACTTTATAAGTAACATATAATCAAGTTTTATAAACCAAAGAAAAATAATATTAATAATAAAAGTGTAATCTCTGATTTCATATCGGTTATTTCTTATACCGTTTTGTTGTATATATACAAATCCATTAGAAAAATAGCATCTGTAGGAAATATTAGTAAGCCTAAATAAATGAAAGCAATAACAAAAAGAAAAATGAATATAAAAAAATATATAACAATTTTCTTGTTTTCATTACTGACTGGAAAAGATTTACCGAAATAAACTCTCAAAATTATCTTTATGTAGTCATTATAGATGTGTAAGTAAAATGTAAGATAATAATAAAAAACTTATTTAAATAAGTAATGTCTTTTCAATATACCTACAAAGAAGAACAGTGAAGGGAAAAATATTACTAACCAGAAAAGGCAATCTTTAACTTCTAGATGCTTTAATGATTTTTCTTTTTTTTTTGCCTCCAGCTAAAAAAAAAAGAAGCCAGATGTCATTTATTAATTAATAATTGATCGTCTTTGTTGAATTGAGTATGTAACTGTTATCTATGTAATAGTTAACTAAAAGATAAGATATTAAAGCGTTTTACAATCTGAAAAATATGCCACCTAGTCTAGATTTGAATAATAGTTCATTTGTATTGGCAAAAACTTTAACCATTATTGTCAAGCGTTATTAGCCGAGAGGTCACCGCAGCAGCCTTGCAAACAAATAGTTGGTTGCAGACGGTTGTGGGTTCGTTTCCCGGCCGATGCTATGACATATGGAAAAAAAAAAACTCTAACCATTATTCATTATAGTCCTTCTATATATATGTACAATTTTTATTAATTTATTTTTTACTGAAGTCTTTTATAGAAAATAAATCATAAAAAAAATCTATGCCAATCAAATTCTAATATTGATTACATAGAAAAAAATGACTTCTTTTTTGATCTATATAAGATATACAATAGTAATATACATCATTTATAACAAAGAAAGTATGCATTTAAATGTTGTTATTCTGAAACTCTTAAATTCTAAACCTTGTATGTTTGAAACTTGCAAAATGATTCCAATTTTTTTTTAATATACCCATTTATGAAAAAGTTGAATTAGCAAAAAAAATGAAGTTTTTTTTATTTATATGTTATGGTTAATATTTATAATAACTATTGTGTCATAACTGTGCAGTATATATGAAAGGAAAAAGTTTGTAATTGTACCATAATTGTTTATCTTTAAAATAAATCACAGTGATAAATAGTGATTTTTTAATATCTTACAACTTTTAAATATACTATTGTTATCTTAGAAACATGCACAAACTATGATCATAGACAAAAACATTTATGAAAAAGTTGTTATTGTTCAAAAATTATGTCAATTTATCCACAATTGATTCTCAATTATGCACAAATATAAAATCAAAATACCTGCAGTTCTACACTAAATAGAGTGAATCTTATGTAATATCTAATCTCTTGCATCAGTATATATGAACAAAAATCATAATTTGTGAAGAGCATAATGAATAAGTGCAATTTTTTTCATCATAGTTTCTACAACATATGCAATGTAATTTTTTATATATATTCAAATAAATACAAAAAATAATTTAAATTAATTTTTTTCTTTAATTATGAATTTTATTTAAAAAGCATTAAATTATTTTGCATGAATTACATAGTTTTATTTAATTAATAAGAATTTAATTTAATTTTTCTTAATAAACTTATAAAGTAACATCGTTTTTCATTTTTATTCTTATAAATATTTGATGATTTTATTTGACTTCATAAAATTTCCTTGTCCAAAATGCCAAAAATCCTGGATTTTCAACTAACACTATTCAACCTATATAATTTAATATAATTCATTAATATTTATCTTCTCCATGTTTATCTTTATAAAGATATTTGTTTGCATTAATAGCTATTTTGATTATTAACGACATTTGATTGCAATATTTCATTTGATGATAATATTTACCCCTATAGATCTTTTGCTCATAACTTTTCATTACATGTTGGAAAAGATACAGTTCAGTCATATGGTTATGAATCGACTTGTGGAAGAAGTTCTTAAATTATTCATTAATATTATTAATTTTTTAATTCTTTATGTGGAACACTTTACTTAATGTCATGATCATAATTTTTATATTTTTAAATTTGAATCTTTCAGTAAAAAGTGTTTAATATTATAAAGATGTATAATTTATTATGTTGATTTATATTGTGTTTTTGAAACTTCATTAATAATATTAGTAGATTATATACGAGGAACATCTTTATTTTGTCAGATAGTATAATTTATTTGTTACCATAAATTTCATATTTATTAAATATAAGTGTCTTACTGCAGATAGGTAGATATTATTTACTAATTAAAAATACTGTTTTTATACTAAATAAAACTTCCAAATTTATCATATTATTTAGCATGTAAATAAGTATATTTAATGAAAAAAATGTGTTTTGACAAAAATTATTTGCTTGTGATATTAGTTATGATTCATTAAATTTTGGGAATAAATGGGCAATAAAGTATTTTTATTATCTGAATTTTTAATTTAATATTCTCTGCAACAGATACATTAAGCATTTTTATTAGACACAGTCTGTAAAAGCTTGTTACATTTTTACTTAATTGTAGATTTAATATAGAGAAAAAAACATGAGATAAAATAAGCATCACATATATCTTTTTTAATGTTATCATGATAGTTTAGTTATTTATTTGCTGCTATTAGTGTATCATAGGTTATAAGCCAATAAACATCACATGATCACTATTTTTTATGATTGCTCTTAACTGTTATTAAAACAGGTAAACTTTCTATACATATTGCCACTCAGTGCAAGCCAGATTAATCAATGGATGCCAGAAGGTTTGTGTATAAAATCCCCAATCTAGTGCCTACTCATTTAATATCCCCAGACTAAATTTTGGCTTGTAGCCTTCATCAGTGAGGAGTCTTGGATCTGAGAGCATTGCAGCTAGATCTTAGGATCTAATGTGACCCTCCAGCAGCCACCTTTATCTCTACTTCTACAAAACTATGAGACTTAAATTGAAAACCCTATAATATTTCCATCCAAGTTCATCAGATTATATAGTCATATAGGTCTGAACTCAGTTCAGTACCCATACATTTTGGTGTTTTTGGTTTTTTAATAACCATAGCCACCACTATCCTATTAGGTAGGATTGGTTTAAGCCAGTAAACATCACATGATCACTATTTCTTATGCTTGCTCTTAACTGTTATTAAAACAATCCTGCCTAATAGGATAGTGGTGGCTATGGTTATTAAAGAACCAAAGACACCAAAATGTATGGGTACTGAACTGAGTTCATACCTATATGACTATATAAGCTGATGAACTTGGATTGGAAATATTATAATGTTTACAATTTAAGTCTCATAGTTTTGTAGCTAAGTAGAGATAAAAGGTACTGCTGGAGGGTAGCATTAGATCCTAAGATCTAGCTGCAGTGTTCTCAGATCCAAGGCTTCTCACTGATGAAGGCCACAAGCCAGAAACTAGTCTGGGGATATTGGATGAGTAAGCACTAGATTGGAGATTTTATGCACAATCCTTCCAGCATCCATTGATTATTCTGGCTTGCATTGAGTGACAATACATATAAAAGGTTTTGCCTATTTTAGTATAATAGGTTAGTGATAAACACATTTGCATGACTATTTTTAACTAAATCATTTACATTATAGTAGAAAACAATGCCAATAATGTATTCATCCTGAAGCTTTGTTATTTTTACATATTTATATAAGCTAATTTAAATATGTTAGCATTTTTATCTTTAGTTAAATGAACTATGTTTTCCTATCTATATCTGAAAGCCATTCATCAACTATTGCAGAAACTCAATTATGATATAATTAGGTTAGAATAATAACATATAATTGATCTCAATCATTGAAAATCAAATGATAATTCTAATTAATACTAAATTGCATGCAATTTTAGAAGTATTTTCTGCTACAATTAAAATCAAAAATTGTTATACAATATCAAAATAAACAGGCAAAAACTCTCCATATAGTAGTGTCACCTTGTGCTAACCAGAGTAATCAATGGATGCCAGAAGGCTTGTGATGTTTAGTGGTTTAATATCAAAATAACACAAACTTACATTAATGACAGCAAATGATAAAAAAATGTGACTTTTGAGCAATAACTAAGATAATGTTTAGTATTATGTAAATCACCTTAAGATAACAGAATGAAACATATGCTGTTGTTTTATAAAAGAAATTACTAAAATTGAAAACTGGTTTTTGTATATAAAGATGTTCAAACTTTCAAGTTACCTTCTTGAATAACTGAATAAGAGTAAATTTGTTACTTCTTGGAGTAATTTCTTGCTATATTGAAGTTCATTATCACTAACATTATGGTAGGCTCTAAAATCTAGTTTTTGTTGACTTTCATCTTGGAAGTATGTCCTACTGAATTGATATCTATTATTGAGAATCTCTTTGGCTATATCATCTAGTACTTACTTATTGCCTAAATTAATGATTGTTTAATCAGATACTTAAAGTGACTTTGCAAAAAAAAAAAAAAAATTGTTTTGAGTGGGTCATATTGCAATACTTGATTTTGATAACTTAATTATTTTTATCCTGAGAATATGTAAATGTTATTAATCTCTTGCGCAAACATTAATAAGCAGTTATATAATACTAATAATTTAGAAATATTAAATTAATTGCTTTTATTTAATTGTTTATAAGTATAAATTAGATTCCATAAAATATTCCCTTTCGTTCTACTTTATATTTTGGCAAGTAATCAAGTTTCATTAGTTATTTTTATGGCTAAATCCTGAAATTGGATAAGTTAAGTACTTAGAGAGGTGATAAATTTGAATTCATTCTTTTGTTTATGTTATGAGTTTGATTTCTTTAATTATAAGGTATCATGTCAAAATTCTACTTTTTATGTGATATAATGTAGGTATGTAGAACTTGGAGTATATGTTGAATAAGACAAACCTTGCACACTCTGTACTATTTATTACAAGATTGGATGGAGCAATCTGTGGATGATTTAATGGGTCAGCTTCCCACCATGTTCCATTACAGTTTTGGTACCACAATTTATGAGGTATTTGAATAAGAGAATTCTTATATACACGGTTTAAGAAATCAACTTACCCATTTTCTCTCATTTCCAGTTATATACTTTTTGGGTTTTCCAATTAGAAGTTAATAAAACCATCTCACATCACATATCCCAGTACAATTTTGTCACCCAAATCTGTGGAGCATAATAGAGTTTCTATCATCATCATCATATATGCCATTACAATATGTATAACTATTATTTGTAATTACTGGACAATGAAATAAATTTTTGATGAAATGTAATTTGTAAAAAATTAAAGTTTTAAATTCTTACATATTATAACTTCCAAATAATACATTCTGTTTGATTATCTAAATTCTAATATGTAAGCAAAATGTTTGTAATATAATTTTATATCTGACACAAATTTACTGTATAAGAATATATTTAGTTAAACTATTATTATGAGATTAAATTTATCACATTTAGTTTAACCTTAAATTTAATTAAGTTCAATTATATTTATAATATTCTTTATATAAGTGCATGATAATATTTATCTTTTAACTGTTCATTTTTATGTACTCATGTATAATGATTTCATATTTTTATGAATTACAATTAATGCTCACATACAACTACAGACATTGAAGAAGGTGAAAAAACGCTTAAATTATAACTCTGAGATGAATCTTACCCAACAATGTCTTTTCCATGAGGGAAAACCCTGTGTAGAAATACAACTTACAAACTTCTTTATATTTTGTGTACACTTATATATGAATTATAAACAAAATAGATAAATAATATATTAAAATTACTTAAGTCTAAATTTAACAAATAGTAAATTACTTTATAACTTGATAACCGTTAGATATATACATAACTTCAGTAACTGAAAAATAAGTTATGAGTAGTGAAAGGTGAATGCAGATAATTGATTTTATTTTTATTCCTGCTATTTCTTGGATGCTAAATGTGAAATACTCAAAGCATTTTTTTATTTTGCAAAATATTTAAAATTGCAGTACCATTATATCTACTATAATATTTTAAATATTATATTCGGAACTATATTCTCCACAAAATCTTTTGCAAAGTACTTTTTTTTTTTAGAATTCTTATTTGAAATATATATTGTTGTGTGAAAAGTAGGGTTAAAATCAAGTATAAAAATAATTCTGTAAACTTGCTTGTCATTTTTGAGTTATAGACTTTTCCCATCGTCATCTTATCTTAAAGTCTTACACATCTTTTCTATATTTAGATATATATTCACACTGCTAGGTTTTGTTATTTGTTACAACTGGATCATCTTCTAAAGGTGAAGTCTTTGTAAATATTTTTTTTTTGCTTGGCTTTACATTCTTTTTATTTATGAGACAGATCTTCTCTGATGAGGTTAGAAACTTTCCAGGCTTTATCAGATAAACAGCTATTTCTCTTCTTGAAATTATTATATTTGATCATAAAAAATTATGGCTATTAAAGTTTAGAAAGTACTTTTTTTTCCCTCTAAAACAAATTTTAAAATGATAACACTTAAGATATATAGCTTTTTTTTTCCATTAGTAAACTAAATGTCTACAGATTTGGGCTTTATAAATTATTTAAATATTATAGTAATATTAATAATGATGATAGTTTTAGAATTTTAACAGAACTTCAAAAACTTAACATTTAAGATAAAATTCTAACTTTCCATTTCACCACATATATTTTAATTACATAAATAAAAATTATCCAAAAAAAAAGATAAATGTCCCAAGATGCATTTTGTGCCAAATTAGCACTCTTCATTTGGCTCAGATCACAACCTTTCACATGTCTTTATTATTCTAACTCATTATTTAGCAATATCACTTTATTAAAATTTAATGTAAAGATGTCAAACCTTCTACGTTCATAATTGTGAATGAGGAAGTTTGGCATTTTTATACTTATAATTTCATTTAAAATATATATATATATATCTTTTTTTTTGAAATTATTTAAAATATACATTAGGGCAGAGATAGATGAATAATCACAATTTAAAAATTGAATTATTTAATGCATAAAATTATTTGCTTTCTCACTCTTAATTACTCCTAAATATTTTCAACTCTGTTCTGAAGACCATATTTTAAAAGCATTTGTTTACACACACACAAAAAAAAATAATTAATTTTTTTCTTGCCTGCCAATATTTTATTTTTCACATTGTGATGTCTGCACTGACGTATTTTCTGGAAATTTAAATTATATATATATGTATTTATTATTCATTCATTTTGAACAAAATGTTTGGAATTCAAATTCAAAACTATTATTTCTTGCTAGGTTTTTTTTTATTAGCTAATTCGTATAGTTTCATTCTCTCTACATTCGTATTTATAAGTATACATATAGTTCTAACATTCCACTCAGCATTCTTACAATATTTTTAATTCTAAAAGCATTAAAGTGGAAGTCACAACTGGATAAATGTATTTTACTCTGGAAATTGCAATTTTTACTGGAATAACTTTATATTTCTTTTTTACATCCACTTTAAATATACCTTCATATCATTGTCTGTGGGGAAAAACTGTAAGCATATTCCATTTTTTGTATTTCTTTAAGTGTATTATGTTGAAATAGTCTTAATATTAAATATATATTAAGTAAAATAAAATATTATAGTAATATAAATTAAATAAAATAAATTTAGGTTGTCTATTACTTTGAATTTTTATTTAGTATTACAGAGTTTGTTACCAGAAATATTTCCTTTTTTATTCACACACACACACACACACACACACACATATATATATATATATCCTAAAAATATTTAATTTTCAACACTTCACAGATGATATTGGAATTGTGATATATAAAAAAGGAAACGATTCTTTGTTTCAGTATAGAGAGGGATTAAAAAAACTTCTAAATATAATTTACTGTATATATGTAAGAAAGACGATTAGGTAAAACAAACTTATTATGATTGTTTAAAATTTAGATTTGGATATATCCAAAAATAAAATTAAAAAAAAACCTAAAAAATAATGCTAAAATATTTACAAATATTTATCAGATCAAACACAAATAATATTTAAATTAACATGAAATGCATGGACATTACTTAAAAACTTTTTGCAAAAGTACTGAATTCAATACTGCCAAGAAATTAATGTTGAAATGATATTCATGTATGAGTATTAACTGCAAATAATCATTAAATACCATCCAACTAAGAATATCTTTTGCAGCCTTGTAGCATAGGATATTGTCTCATTGTGATACAGATACTTTTTTATTTATTTCAGTCTATCATTCTCCATTTTTTACTTAGGTGATATAATATTCTTTTCTATTGCTCTTTTCTTTTTCACAAATTGTGGTAGTGAGATTATGCACTTGTAGAACAACAATTTATTTCTATAATTTCATTCATTCATAGTAATTCTGAGTCTAATATTTTTTAAGCATTATGCAAAATTTCTTCATGTAGAAAACGATGATAGGAACAGTTTTAAAATACTTGTAGCCCTTATTTGTGATTTTGTACAAGATAGTATAATCCTTAATGAGTTATTTTAGAACTGACTTTATGAGAATAGTTTCAATTAAAAAATAATCATATTCTTGGGACTCTTTATTTAAGACTCTATTACTCTTCATAAATATGAAAAGACTAAGAAAAGAGGTCTACAGTGACTTATCTAGAATATGTGATTAGGCATAATGTTTATCTGATTGCTTATTGATGCAATAGAAATAATTATAATATCAATAATAGTAATGGTAGGCAGCAGAGGACAATATAGTTATAAAGATGAATTTTAATTATTTAGTAGGTAATCATATTTTTTCACTAATAGTGTTAAAATGTAAATGTGACTTTGCTTGATGAGACTTCTACAAGATCTGAAAATAGTACAAAGTTTGCATCTGGCAAGATATATGATTAATATCGTTGCTCTCATTGATACTGGTCTTGTAGAGGAAAGAAATTTGGCTGAGAGATCATTGAATGAAAGTAGATTACATAGTATTAAATTCATAGTGAAGTCTAACACAGCATCATTTATTTTTGGAATATTAGATTTATTTACAAAAACCTTATTTTATGTGCTGTTTTCACCAGGGATATTATTTACAATACCAGCTGGATCACATTAATGTATTGTAATGGTCAAGTTTGTACATTCGCGTAACAGAATTCAGAATCCAAGCAAGAGACCGAAGCTGACCAAACTAGGACTGTGACATTCCAAGTTCGACTACACTTCAACTCATAAGCCAGTATTCCAAGACTCAAGACCCTACGAATGACCACCTTGAAATTACACATAGTATACTCCTTTATTCATGGCCGACATAGGTCACGGAGACGCAGTAAGACTCTGATAAATAAAAGAAAGGTTCTTAATTGTCTAAAATATATCACTAATTTAAAGGATTATTAATGCATAGTTTTCACATATATAGACTATAAATAATTAAAATTGGATTAAATTAGATCAATAACGAGACAGAAAACAAAATACACTAAATTAATTATACATTTATTTACAATTCAGATATATATCATTTATTTACAATAGCATTTCAGCGTAGAATGTATGCAAACATTGGGTAGATAAGAGAACACATTCTCTTTTTATATTGAATTCAAAATAGCTTAATATAAGTAATAATTAAAATTTGCATAGATGGGTTTAACATGTGCCCATCTTATGAATTGCTTTACATCTAATACATAGATAATCACTACATTATGTCTATAAATTTAGTTAAGCCAAATCCTATTAAATTTGTGGCTGTTATATAAATAATTATATTGAACCTTGATCATTCCAAAAATTCATTATTTATAGCAAATTTAATATTTAACAACGAGTGCGTAAACCAGCTCAAGTAACGATCGATTGATCATGGCTTTCGAGAGAAAATTTCAGATCAATGCTGAAAGTGCTATATAAAGGTGGGAGAGTTGGCTGCCTAAGATTTTACCAATGCGCAATGGCACAGGTAAATAACAATAAGAAAAGTCGCTCTGCGGATGGATGAATAACTTCAGGGTTTTTCCGACCAATGCTGGTACCCTGTAACCAATCGCAATGCTGCGCAAAAAGGAACATTCTGTTCAGGAATGGCAGGGGACTTACGTGCTAACCTGGCCTTGGCTCAGGCTTCGCTACTGCTCTACCCTATAAGAGATGTGCTGGCGATGACGTGACTCTATCTTAATATATGTGTCCTACATATAGCAGCAAAACGAGAATAATATTTTAAAAATAATATATCACATCCGCCAAACAAAGAATAGTATATTTCATACTATGAAATACGAGACAATATCATATTAGTTCTATCAAATTGGGACCAACTCTTGTGTAGCCTGATAATAAATGTCTTATGCTACTAAAGTTGATATTAATACATCTTTAGGTTTGACATGCTCGATCTATTAGGTTACTTATAGATAATAAATACTTTAAAGAGAGAACATATATTTTATGGACATAAGAACTTAAATGATAAATATACTTTAAACTATTATCAAGGCTAAATTTAATTCTTAATAAAACTGTAAAGTTGAGTTTTTAAATGGTTGATTAAAAAGAGCCACATTTCATATATTAAATCATCATAATTAAAAATGACAACGAGTGCAAGGCAAGTCATTATTATTTTATAAAAATAGGAATTCGAAACAACGCGCAGAAAGTTACAAAACAAATTACATGAAGATTTTTTTAAATAATATTTTCTTAAAAGCATGAAATTAAGTGCTCGCTATTTCGAAATACTGGCATATGGAATATAAAAGCATTTAATTAAAATAAGCAAAGAAATATAGACACAACCGCAGTGATATAACTTTAAGTTAGACAATAATAATTTACTTTTAAATGAAAGGAAAATATAAATTAGTCAGAATATTTTAACTTCAACAACATTAAAGTTTGATAGCAATTTACGTATCATTTTAAATATTAAATGGATAAATTATGGTTACTCTTAGTTTACAATTATTTTAAAGAGAGAGTTAGCTAACTTATATAAAGATTTACACAGAGCTCTGCGGTTTGAAAAATAAAATGGTACCGGTATTATTTATCTGGACTGCAAGTTCTTGGCTGTAGGTTTGGTGAGTTTGACTGGACGGCTGGTGGCATCATCTTTCCCATTCTGTTAGGCTTGTCTCTGCTAGCAACATGATGGTGGTTCAGGCATTGTGACGAGAGAAACCCTCATTCTCCCCACGGAGTAACAGCAAAGAAATGCCCGCATTTAGCCGGACATATTAAACATTAAACAATGTGGAGACTGGCTGCAATTTTCTCTACAAATATGGCTGTTTTTCATTTAAAAATACAGAGAATTTATAGGTTTTCTCAAGCACTTACATTAGCAGAATCTATCATCTCAAGACTCATTAACTCAAGAATTTAATTAAATATCAAATTTATAATCCAGATTTTTAAATCTTAGATAACTTATGGAATGTTAGAAACATTCCCTAAGCTATTATAATTTAAGATTTTTCGTTGCAAAACAGTGTCCAATTTAGATTTTAAAAATAACTTTATCTCATATAAGGAGATTTTAATTAGCAAATTTTGAACTAGTTTTACTTTTTACTGATAGCAGGTGTGGTCGTTAATGTCACTTGTTTACAACCAAAAATCTTTTTAATTACTTGACCAGTTTTTATTTTTAATCTTACATAAAATAAGAAACTTTTATTAAAAACAACCTTTTAAAATTTTTTTTAAAACGAAAACCTTTTTAATATATTTTCGAGAAACTTTTTCCCTGAAATATATTTAAAACAAGAAATCTTTTAACATATTTTTAAAGAAACATTTAATATTATTTTTAGATAACAGCCTTTACATATTTTAAAATCATGTCTTCCTTCTATATAGCACAGATTATATATCCACATACGAATTTACAATATTAAACAACAAAATTAATAATTTACTTCTAACTTAAATAATATAACAAACATTTTTATAAATATTAAGTGAATTTAGTACGCTATAACTTTACTAATCCTATCTAGTTATAGCATTGGTTCGCCTGTAAATATCTAATACTGCTTAGACAGACATGAGCTAATTTTAAATTTATTAACATTAAATAGGTTCGAACTTAGCACAGATGAGTGTGTCGTTAGGTTTGATGGTGAAACGATAAGGGCTTGGAAAGTTATCGTTTCAGTATTTGGAATAAAGAAACATTATCACAAATAAAACGTTAAAAAAGATGTTTATTCACATATAAATAAATTTATAATATAATGGAATTTCTATCTACAATGTTTGGCTAAAGATTTTGGTAAGACATTCTGAATCTTATGCTATCTTCTAATATTTAAAACTTTATACATTAGGAATTATAGAGTTGTGAAAATTAGATTTGTTAAACAAAACTAAAAAAAAATGATGTTAATTAAAACTATCAATCAAATTCTTGTTTTATCTAAATTAAGGAAAATAAATATTTTCCCAGTTAGAACTAATTATTTAATAACTTGCTCTTTTTTATTAATATTTTTTTGGTATAGTAGGAGAATAAGTAAATATGGGGGGGGGGGGACTAGAAACATTTTCTCTGCACTTTTAAAATAGATTGTTTGCTTTTATAAATAATGGAGAAACTTTATACATTGGAATATATTTGTTTCACTAATAATTATCTAGGAAAATAATAATAATAACCTGTATACATGCGTTTTTTTTTTTTTTTAAAGAAAAAAAAAACTTTCTTGAAATAAATGTGAAAATTAAATATGCATGCATTCTTTAAAAGAAAAATACTATTTGAAAATAAAGTGCTAAGATTATGAAAGATAACTTAATAATATCTTTAGTGACCTGAGAATTAAATTAAATTATATGTTATACTGTATGCAAGGTGGAATTCTTATAACTTCATCCATTTTCTAATTCAACTGCACTTATTATCATACTAATCTATAGGAAAAAGTGCATATTTTCTTTAATGAACTAGCTAGCTAATTATACATATAGTCTTTAAATAATGTGTATGTTTATCGTCGTCGATGTTATTATATTCGTTTTTTTAGGATCCAGATCTTTATCATTATAATTCAATTGAGAATTAAGCTTCATTTCTACTACATTTTTTACATGTTTATTATTATAATTGTCAAAGAAAAGAAAATTTTTCATTGAAAAAAAAAATGCGTTTATTACTTTCAATGCTTTGTGCTTTATAGGCTGTGACTGGATGAAAACTATTTACCTGGATGGACAGCTCAGCAGAGAAATAGTTCTGCTAATGAGATGATGTGCATTTATTTATTTAATGCTTTTTTTTTTAAAAAAGAAAAACTAATTGGTAAAATTTTATTTTGTTTTATAATATTAATGTATGTTAAGGTTTATATCTGTCATATTTTTAGGATCTTGTAATGACAAGTGTAGATTGTACTATCATTATTTTGGGTTAAGTGTTTATTTGATATGAAGTAATACCTATGAAATATATCTGATTTATTACATGCAACTGGAGATATGAACTTTGCATGTTAGGTACTTAAAGAAAAATGTTTTTTTTTTTTTTTTTTTTAACGGGTAAAACTGTACTTAAATTTATCAAAAGTAACTATAAAAAGAAAAATGCTATAACAAGATATTTCTTTTTTAAAGTTTCAAGAGAATTCATATTGTATTAAGTAATTTAGTAACAGTTATTCTTTAATAGTATGTCCACTTTATTTTAGTTTAAGCTTGTATGCAATACATTGCTGTCAAATATTTCTTCATTAGAATTAAATTTATTATACTTCTGTATTATTAATTCATTGGTTTCAGATATTGATTGAAGTATACATTTTAATATAGGTTTATTATTATCAGTATGTTTTGGTATTTTGCCTAAGTGTAGAGTTGGTATATGTTTAATATCAGCATATTTTAATATTTATAATATATTTTATTTTCCATGAGATGATTAGTTTTTGATATAATGTTATGGTATGTTTGGTAGTCAAGGTGATCGATTCTCATGAAGAGGATGATCAAGAGTTTATAGAACATTTAGTATACTTAAGGTGTTTTAATCCCAAGAGAGGATTATATTTGGTGTGTGTTCATTTCTTTAGGTGGTGTGACAGACTTCACACCTACATTTTATGCCTGAGCAATAGGCTAGAAACCACCAAATGCTTCAGTGTCGGATTTTACTCGGCAAACATTAGTTGTTATTTTTGCATTCCTCATGTGAAATTAAAGATATTTCCACCCTAAAAGGTGTCGATTATTGTACTCTGTTTAAAGATTATGGCAAGTATAAATGTTAGATTTGAGGTGTTAATTCCTCAAGGTGCACTTTATTATCAGTAGTGCCTTAGTAATTGAAATCAATATCTGTATTGTGCTGATGAGCCTTGCTAGTAGCTCACAAGTAAACCAATGGAGAAAGTTAATTTAAAATTGCATATTTTACAATGCTTATGGAATATTCGAACACAATATTCTAGTGTTATTAATAGTTAAGAAATATTCTTGGCTTGAATTAAGAAACTCATAATTAAAAATATTTATCATAATTTGTAGGGACATTAAGTTAAACATGAAATGGTGAGTGGGACTTGTGGTAAATGACCCATACGTAATCATAATTTGTCTAATTATAAACCATAACTTGATTAACCTTATTAGTAATAGATTTAATATTTTAAAAGGATGGTATTGAATCCATTTTATTAAATTACACAAATCATATGTAATTATGTTTGCATATTTCATATAATATTTATAAATAAAAAAAAAACAAAAATAGTTAGTCAATAACTCAAAGGTAATAAACTTATAGAAAGTTTACTAAAATTACAGATTAGTGTATTGGTAAATCAGATGCACATTTTAGCTAGTTAATCCAGTGTAATAGTATGATTTCAAACATGTATGAATTTATAATTTTAATTTATACCATGATAGAGGACAGATTAATGTGATGATTTATGTGTAGTATCAATGTTATATTATCTAATAAATATGTATATTTTGTTTCATTCTGTGTTGTTAACAAATTGTAGTCTTTTTCAATATTCCTTGTGAATTTTTTTTTTATATGCCAAATATAAGTGTGTTTGCAAAATATTTGCAAAACATTTTCTTGAGTTTTAAATTACTTCAAACATTAGAAATCTTAATATACCAGATAGACAAATTTATGCAGATCTGAACATTTCATTTTATTTTGATGATAATTATTTTATAGAGTTGCAAATTTCAGACTAAACCTTATGTAATTGTAAAAATGAATTTATTTCCAAGTTATTAATCCTGACTGCACATTATTCCAGTTACATTTTAGTTGAATTATTGATTTAATTAGTTTTAATTATTTTATTGTGTTTTCATGGATGATGGAAGGATACAAAAAGTACCATTGTCCTTCTGTTATTCTGGCTGAGATTCTGGGTAAAAAGGCTGTATTTATTCAAAATTTTATGTCACTATTGATCATATTTATTACCCCTTTAAATAGTTATAATAGTTATTATGATATGTGAGGACACATTAACTTTCAAGTGTTTCCTATAGCCTACCAGAATGCCAGTCATGTGTGACAGCATAATACTGTAGAGCATTTTCTTAAAGTAAATGGAGAAACCCTGAGATTATTATTTTCATTATTATTATTCTTGACTTAAGAAGTGATGATTATTATGGATATTACAGTTGTGTTGTGGCATAAATGAGTTTAATTTTCAATTGTATTATAAGAAAATATTTTCAAATTCTATTGGCAAATAATTTACGTAATAGATATTTTTTTAGAAACATTTACAAGAACATGAGAAGTTATCATTATTGTTTAAAGGTGCAAATATTTATAGCTCAGAGAGTGTGTTTTTGATAAAGAGAGGATGTTATTCTAAACTATTAATTAAGGAATGATTGCAGTTTTCTTTTTCTTCCCAAGATATTTATTTTACTGATTATAATTTATTTTATGATTTTAATTTCTTTCTTTATCTTAACTGCATATCTCTGCAGCTGATTTTTTTTTTTTATAACTAACTGACCGCTAAGCATAGTTCGCGTTTGCATTTATAAATCCAGAATCAGATTCACTTTATAGAGGTTAGAGTATATATATATCCATTTGTATAATTGTTTATACTAGTCCTAATATTAAAGTTTAAGAAGAGAGGAATTTCTATATATATAGTTGTATTATCCACATCTTTTAAAGATGTGTATCAAATGTATTTAGATTATGTAGTCTTGCTTACATGCTTATTTCTTCTATTTATTTATGACATGGCTAGTTTTAAATATTAATGAATTGAACATGTATATTTATAAACAAATGAGAGATTTATTTATGATATTGTTTGAGTTATTAGTGTATGGTCCTTGATATGTTAGCTGTTGGTGGTATTTATCCTCAGAGTATTCAATTGTCTAGTTTGCCACTGGCTAGATTTATATATTTTTAGCAATATTAATCAAATGGTTATGATAAAGTAAATATGGGTAAACAGAATTTTGATATTGAGTATTGAAAAAATGATGTCTCTAAACGTAATTATAATTAGATTGGTTCATTATTTAATTTACAATATAATTTACAGGTTAACTATGTGTAATTACATAATAAGTTTTATTGTTGTAAGTGGCAAAGAGATCAATTAGTAAACTTTTTTTCTATATATTTATGTTGTGATTATTTTCATTGACATTTCATTATTTCAAGACTCAGGACACAATGATGATAAATAATTTAAGCTAATTATAATAATTCCAAAATTAGAACATTTTTAATATTGAAAAGAGAAACCGTAATATGGTAAATAAATCTCTTATATATATATATATATAAATTAGACCATTTTGTAATCATAATATAAATTAAATACGATAATGGTAGTAATAATAATAAACTATCAACATATTACATTTAACTCTTGCAAAACTAAGTCACTTTGTTGATTATTAGCAAAGTTAGTATTTATTCATAATGGAGTCAATTAAAACTTCCATCACATCTTCTTTTTGTTTGTTGATCTCAGCATTTGCACAATCCTTTTTCATCAGCATCTATGATATTGAATGTCTCAAATTAATGCAGAAGTCTCTGGCCATTATTTTACATATTCTCGTGGCTTTGTGTATTAATAATACTAATAGATCTTTTTGACAATATTAAATGTTTTTCAATATATATCATGAGTATTTTGTTATAGCGATGGCAAACAACTCTGACAATGTTAGACATAACTAGGTGTTTATTTTATAACTATTTGGGCATTGCATTGTATCTCCAAGGCTACATCCTCCACTCAGTTAAATAACTGCAAATGCAATGTGATTGCAAATCATCTTTATGAATGCTAATTGGTTATATACAAACTGGCAAGTTTCGAAAATACCTATGATCAGTGGGAATGACTAGCAACAATCAAAATTTCATCAGCAATATTTATGACATTTAGAGAGTAAAAAAAAAAAAACCTTTAATGAATAATTTTTCCATTGTCTGTAGATTAATCTATCTTGCTTTTTTTTTTTTAATCAACATTTAATATTTATAAAAATAATTAATTTTATTTTTGAATCATACGCCAAAAGGTTTGTCTTAATATTAATTAAACTAAAACTTGATCTAAATATCTTTGATTAAACTAACTTTTTATCTCAATATCTTCTATTTTTAAAAAGAAACACATTTCTCATTCATTTCAATTTTTTTTCTTTTTCTAAATTTATTATCCCATTACGTTTACTTTTTAGTCTTACACAATTGAATCTTTTAGAAGTTTTAAAATACATTACCTTTTTTTTTTTAAATATTAAAACTAGCTAAGCTTATTTTTAACTTTCTCTTAGCATTTATATTTATTGGGTTATACATATATATATATAACTCACAGTCATGAAGTTACAATATACAAGTATACCCTGTATAGCACGTGGCCATTATGTGAAGATTCACAATAGTGATCATCATCAATTTGTAACTACTGTTTTGATTTACAAACGATTATAATGCTGTTATCAAAAAATATTTTTGATGACCATTTTGTGAGACTGAAGATGTTATAGGATAATAATTAGCGTCAAGGCAAAAATAAAATAGTGACTTTCATCCTGAAATTGTATAATATAGAACTTATCCTAATATACAATATGGTACACAATATTAGTGCTGTGTACAATATTTTGATTATAAACTTAAAATATGATTAATGAGAGTGCAGTACAGTATTTCATTTTCATCCAGTGTTCTTGTAAGCCAATTAGTACTTTATAAATGATATATCTAAAATAAAGGTTTTCATCATTAACGATTACAAAATTTAAAAAAAAAAAAAAGGTTCTTTCAGTATAATAAATAATCAAAATTATTTTTTAACAATGTACAAAAAACAAATATATTAATGCAATATCAAATTTGAAAATGTGTACATTAGTTTACTAACAATACCTTGCTTGTAATAAAAGTTATGATCATCGTCTTGTAATTTATTTATTGTAATTGTTATTTTGGAAAAAAAATGAATTCATAATAACATACTTTATATGATCAAAAATTATTAAATCTAAATTAAAAGTAGCGCTTAATCTATTTGCTCAATTGTAAAATATCTCATTATTTGTTTTAGAATTGTGAATATTATCATATTTGTACTGCTAAGGTATTTTCAGTTTTAAAAAAAATGCGAATAAAATTGAGTACCTTATGCCTTTAATAATAAATTTTGTATGATAAAAATGCAATACAAATAAACTGAAAAAGGTTTATATTTTTAATATTTATTTAAATAGTTGTATCTCTAACTTCACTTGTATTAATCTAAAAAAAATTAAATCATTTTAAGAAAATAGTAACCCCACTTAATAAAATGCAACATCTCATGGCAAAACAAAATTCAACAGCTAGCATATTTGTATATAAAGTGGTATAGATTTGCATAGTATATATTGCAAAAAAAAAAAAAAGGCTTAAATATTGATTGCAATACTCAAACACAGACTGCATTAGATACTTTTTTTTTCCTTTTTAATAAGTCAGAATATTTTATGACATTAATAGCAATTAAATTTTGATCATTAATGTAAATAACAAATATTTGTAATCAATGAAATAAGTTATTAAATATTTTTTTAAAAAATGTAAATAATTTTATATAAGTAATATAATATAGTAATACAAATTAAAAAAAATAAAATTTCACTATGGATTTTTCTCATTGCAATTACAAACAGTTACAAGAAGAATACAAAAAAGTGTTAACTGCTAGTTTACTTTCACTTTGTTGTCCATTTTGCTGCACTTTCAGATAGTTTAAAGTCGCTTTTCTTCATACCATTTATGTTTAAAGTTATAAAACTATATACATCTTCAACTAAAATCATAACAGCAACTAATATGACCATTAAAAAATTAAAAAAAATATATCAGCTTGGAAACTGAAATAGATCTTACATCAAGTGAAAATAGAAGAAAATTGTGCCATATGTTTACCATTGCCACTACTTTCAAAAACAAAGACAAAATAGAACAAAATACTCAAACCATCTATATGCATCAATACTTTCCAAATTCATCAAATTATGATACCTCATGAGAAAAGCAAATCCAAAAAAATATGCTAACCATTCATTCTATTTTTTTTTCCCCTGAGAGATCCTCACCCATCAGCATCTAGTGCACCCCTTCAAAAAAAAAAAGGTCAAAAGATTTAAAACATAATGATGGACCTTAGAATAATTATGACTGATCATTAGACCACTGGAACAAACAACCTTAAGCTATGTTTTTTTTTTTTTTACATAGATTTAAGTTTCACTATTTTACATACATTTTAAATGCATATTTGGGTACTATACATCACACAGTTTATACAAGCATATAATGTACATTAAGGGTTTTTTTTTTAAATTATTTTTTTAAATTATATATACTAGATTGTTAACAGCTTAAAATGTAATTTTTAGCTGAATGAACCAGCCAATTTTTTTCTCATAGGAATCCATTATAACTACATGTTCTGTGTGGGATATTTTTGCTTAACTAAGAGTTTTAGGGAACCACTTGCCTTGCTAAGCGAGGTAAAGGTGTATTTAATAACTTGTATTAAATGTTAATTGGAGTTGAAACTTATTTACTTTTATTAGCTATCATTACTTATCATTAATTCTCTTTTTAAAAGTTCATTATTACTTTAATAGTGTCTGTGTATGTATTTAATATTTATTTACACAAATGTATAGAAATTACGCCAATCGTTTAACATTTTTAAAATATCAATCAACTGAAAAATGGCAGAATAGGTTCCTGATATTTTAAGAATATATATAAATACCCATTAATTTGAACTGCGTGATCTTAAAATATTTTTGTTGCTTTTTAATTTATATATAAAATGAAGGTGATTTAAAAATATCTGTAGAAATTATTGATGAATAAAAGCAAAGTGATATTAAAATTTATATGGAGGAGATTACAAAGAATTTTTATTTTTGGATTTTGTAGGTTTAAAGAATTATAAGTTTGAAATTTTAATAGTAAAAAAATGTTAATATTAAAAATTATAAAGGTATGAAAATTGAAAAGATTTTACATTCAAAATTCTGAGTTAAAATAATCTTTGACGTTTGAAGTGTAATTAGTGTATTATACCGTTAATTGTTGATCTTCACAAATGAAATTGTTTCAGTGAAAATTGAATCCTGTATAACTGTTATGTATTAGTTTCAAACGAATTAACTTTTTAAAGAATATTTATTTATTTGCGACAATAAACATTAGCTGCTTTAAATTGCTGAACATATTGCTTATATAGATGTTGAATGAATTGAAATATGTGTTTGCATATGTCTGTGTAACATTGCTTCCTATTTTTATTCTGCTGATAAAGTTATCAATTTTAAAAGAAAATACCTTTAAATTTTTTTTTGCTATAAAAAGTTTGCTCTTAAAACAAAAATTGTAGAGTATTTAGTTTTCTTTCTTTTTTTTTTACTTCTTTTTTGAAACCATAAGGCAAAATAAATTCTTCAAATCCTGTTCTCTCCTGAGACATCAAAGCTTATAGCCAGCTGAACCAATTGACATATGATAGAGGATGTGAGATAATAAATTTTCAAGTATTTTAAAAGTAATAGTTGATTGTATTTTTTTAAAAACTGAATTCTCAGTTTTGACTTTATTTTTTTTTTAGCAGTTGAAAAGTTATTAAAAAATATTTTTGCTAAATTATTATTATTTTTTACTGAAGTCTAATATGAAACGATTTTTGAAAAGAAAATCTAGCATAGATATACGGTTTTTAGTTAACAAATAGATTTATATAAATCTAATTTCCTTTTACTCATGGTATTAGTTTTAAATATATATGTATTTGTATGCTTATGTCTATATAGGCTGCAGAAAGGAGTTTGCTGTTTGATTCTTTTTTGAATCTTTAAAGCAGGGATTCCTAACCTTTTTGCACTTAAGAGCACATTCTATAATACCGGCCAGGTGGCGAGCACTATTTATTTTTTCAATGTAAATTTATAGTTGGATATTGTTAATAATACACATAATGTACAAAAAAATATTTATTTCAAAAATAAAATTTTAACATATAATTAACGTTTATATTTTTATACTGTAAAAGTATAGTATGCCCTACAATTTGATTACAATATAATAAGAAATTTTAAAAATTAAATTTATTTGTATCAGATAAATAATTTTTTATCGTGTTTAGATAGCGGCTGGCACATGTAAAATGGTCTGTGGGTGCCATGGTGCCCACGGGCATAGGATTGGGGACCCCTGCTTTAAAAATTACTGACTACTCCATATGTTCTTGTCACTGTAGCTGTTATTACTATATGATTGTTGATATAGTATACGAACATGGATGGGCTACTCATCTACATGAATAATCCAGCATGGTATATTTATTGGCTTTTTACCTCTGAGTTTAAGATCAAGAAACACCATGGTCTTTTCAGTTGCCTGTAGCTCTTAACTGAAATATCATTTGAATGGTGGTATTACTTTAGAAGGTGAGCACCAAAACCAGATAATAACAAACCGCCATTGTTACAATGTGTTCCAATTATTTTGTCCATTAACAAAAAAGATCATAATTTCTATCAAAAATAAAAAATTAAACATGCAAATTTTATATAACTATCTCAGTCAAAAAAAAAAAGTCATACTTCTGGAAATCTAAATATTAAACATGTTAATAATTAGAAAATGATCTGGGGGAGGGTAGGTTTATTATATGGCCACAACTCTTTTTCTGAAATCAAATAACAATATTATGCTATTTTATTTTAAAAATATGGCTGAATTAACATAAGAATGGCTGCTGAAAGAAAAATTGATAAACACAAGATATGTGCTTAAGCTAAAATAATCTATTATAATTAATTATAAATCCACATAAAACATTTCAATTTATAGGGTATAAACTAACACATTTTACTTTTAAATATGGTGGTAACTATATGCTCTGTTAAACATAAAAATGGCAGCTGAAAGAAAAATTGCATAAAGTAACACAAGTAGAAATGTGCTTAAGCTAAAATAATTTCATATATTTAACCAAAAACAGCAATGAATCCACATTAAAAAAGAGTCCAACTTATTGTGTGAAAACTAACCCATTTTGCTTTTAAATATGGCAGTAAGCATGTGCTGGACTAAATTTAAGAATGGCAGCCGAATGAAAAATTTTATAAACACAAGAACCATGTGCTTCAGATAAAATATTGTAATATTATAATTAACCAATATATATATATATATCCACATAAAAAAATTCAATTTATTGTAAAGTAACACATTTTCTTGTTAACATGTGATAGTAATCATGTGCTCAGATTAACATAAGAATGGCAGTTGAAAGAAAAATTGCCTCAAGTAACACATGAAGAAATATGCTTAAGCCCCAAAATAAACACAATAGTGTTGATTTTTAAACAGCAAATGGACTGCTTTTAATTCATATGAAAAAGTTCAAATTTGTCCTGGTTTACTTTAAAATATAGGGCAGAAAAAGAACATGTGCTGGGGTTAATGTAAAATGGCAGTCAAAAAAGCATTTTAATTTGACAAATAACAAAAATAATCAGATATTTCTTATTGGAAAAGGAGAAATGTTATGTGGCTAATTCTCACATGTAGTTATGAAAAAAAATGGACATGAGAAAGAATTAGTAGTGTTTCCATTTGACTTCATAATGTCATAGTCAAATCAAAGCAGTAGGGTTCACATCTGATCACATGACACTGTGATATCCTTACACAATTCTTGAAATTTATAATTTTGTGCTTAATAATATCAAAGTTACTTTTTCAATCGACAAACGGACATGGAAACATATTAAAAAAACATTTTTTTAAATGTTTGTTTTCTTAGTTATATTTTTTTTTAATTTGTAATTTTTTTATGTTTTAGGAAAATCTGTAAATGTTTTTTAATATATGTTTCCGTGTTCATTTATTGATTGAAAGAATAGCTTCCCTTTTAATATAGATGGGTTTAAATTTTAAGAGTCACATAAGGATATCACTGTATCATGTGATCATGTGTTAATCCTGCTGCTTTGACACCGCAATGTCAAATGTGAACATTTCTTTTTATCATCTCCATTTTTTTTTCTAATTATATGTGGGAATAAGGCACACAATATTACTCTCTTTCTGGTGAGGAAAAAAGTCTGATTTTTTTTTTGTTAGTTGTAAAATTCAAATGATTTAGTTTGTGCAATTTTTCTTTCAACTTCTATTTTTACATTAACCCAACATATGTTCTTGTTCTGCCCTATATTTTAAAAGTAAAATTTTATCAAAATAAATTTGAACTTTTTTATAAAAATTAAAAATGGTTCATTTGCTGTTAAAAAATCAGCACTATCATATTTGTTTTAAGGCCTAAGCATATTCCTTCTTATGTTAATTTATGCAATTTTTCTTTTTGCTGCCATTCTTACATTAACCTATGCCCATGGTTACCACGATATTTTAAAACCAGTATGCATTAGTTTACACACAATAAAGTGGAACTTTTTATGTAGATTTAATATTATTATTTGGTTAATTATAATATTAGAATGTTTTAGCCTAAGCACATTTCTTCTTATATTAGTTTATGCAGTTTTTCTTTCTGCTGCTGTTCTTATGTTAACGTGAGCACATAGTTGCTATCATATTTTAAATGTAAAATGCATTTAGTTTACAGACAATAAATTAGAATGATTTTGTGTGAATTTTTTTATTTATTAATATATTAGATTATTTTAACTTAAGCACATTTCTTCTTGTTTTAGTTTATGCAATTTTACATTTGGCTGCCATTCTTATATTAATTTGAGAATATTTTAAAACAAGAATTCCTTACTATTGTTATATTGTTTCATGTGTGTGTGTGTGCTATCTCTCTTGTCATTTTCAATTTATTAATATGTTTGAAATTTTGATTCCTAAAGGTTTTTGATTTTTTTTGATTGAACATAGTTCTACATAATTTGCATGTTTATTTCATTGCGGCAGTAATATAATCTTTTGATCATTTTTTTTTTTTCTTTTTTCTCCACTCCAATCATTTTTTAATTATTAATATGCTTGATATTTTGATTTCTAGAAGTCACACTAATCTGTAAAAGCAATACATGTTAAAAGAATAATTCAAATGCATTTTATGTTCCATATACTTTCTGATGAACATTATATATATATACTCCTTTTAGCACATATCCATCATCATCAATTTATACCCATTGTTTTGATTTACAATCGATTATTCATTATGGTTAGCATAAAAAAATGATTTTTTTTTTTGGGGGGGGCAGACATTTTGTGATATTGATGATGTCGTATGATAGTTATTAACACCACGTCATCCAAACTAAAATGGCATTTTCATACTGAAATTGTATAGTACAGAGTTTATTCATAATACACAATATTAGTGCTGTATATAATATTTTGATTATAAACTTAAAATACAATTAATGAATGCACAGTATAGTATTTAATTTTCATCAGTGTTCTCGCAGGCCAATCAGTACTTTATAAATGACATATCCAAAGTAAAGATTTTCATTGTTCATGATTACAAAACCAAAAAAAAAAAAAAAGTTTCCTTCAATATAATAAATAATCAAATTTATATTTTAATGATCTACAACTGCCATTTAAAAATGTGTACATTAGTTTAAAGCTGTACGCTGTATTTTTAGTAACAGATCTTTGCTTGCAGTAAAAGTTACAATCATCATCTTGCAAATTAGTTATCTTAATTGTTATTTTGAAAGAAAAAAAAAAAGATTTCATAATAATAAACTTTGTAGGATAAAAAAATTACTATATTTAAATTAAAAGTAGCACAATCAATTTGCTCGATTTTAAAATATCTCATTATTTGTCTCAGAATTGTGAACACTATCACAATTATACTGCTAATATATTTTTAGTTTTAAAAAAATGTGAGGAAAATTGCATACATTAGGCATTTAATAATAAATTTTGTCATGAGAAAAATGCAATGCAAATAAACTGAAAAAGAAAATAGTTTGTATCTCTGATTTGTACTATTCTAAAAAAACCTTAAATCATTTCCAAAAAAATAGCTATCATACTTAATTAAGTGTACTCTCTCTTATCAAAAAAAAAGGCAGTTAGAGTATTTGTATATAAAATGTTGTTTGATTAGATTTGTTTGTTTAGATTTGCATAATGAATATTATGAAAAGTAAAGCCTTAAATATCGATTACAATATTGAAAAGAGGAATGCATTAGATAATTTTTTAATACATCTGGACTATTTTTTTTTTTTTTTTTGATGTTAACTGCAATTAACTTTTGGTAATGTACTATATCCTACTTTTGCTATTCTTACCCTCATGATAAATAACAAGTCGTTATAATCAATCAAATAAATTATTAATATTGTTTATTCTAAATAATTTCATGTGTGTAACATAATATTGTACTATAAATTTTAAAAGTAAAGCTTCAGTATAACAAGAAGCAGTTGTGCAGAAAAACAAAAAAAAAATGTTAACTACTTACTAGTTTACTTTCATTTTCTCCTATTTTGCTGCACTTTTGGACAGTTAAAAAAACATTTATTTCTAGAAATTGTCCTTCAAAAGAGGAAAGTTATATATATATTTCCACAGATGGCGTCCTACCAAAAACACCAATCAAGCGTATGTTTCGTTTACATAAACGTCAGAGTAGTTAGTATTCACTATCTCTAACTATAATTCCACTTTCAGATCATGATTTCAAGCTATTTGCTATCGTCAGTGAAAGACAGGAATAAAGAAACTAGATCTAAATACAAACTCTGAGCGTTTATGAAACAATTTCTATTCAGCTTGCAAGCGTGAATTTTTTAGACACGTAATGTCTTCAAACTCAGCATAGCAAACCAGATAGCTATATGGGTCTGATCTCAGTTCAGCATCACCACATAGTAGAAGCCTCTGCAATCTATATCATTGCAAGAAAGACCTCAAAGGTACATTTATGATAAACAAAAATGCAAGTTAAAAAACTTGCTAACGCTTGTATTTATGTCCACAGATGGCGTCCTACCAAAAACACCAATCAAGCGTATGTTTCGTTTACATAAACGTCAGAGTAGTTAGTATTCACTATCTCTAACTATAATTCCACTTTCAGATCATGATTTCAAGCTATTTGCTATCGTCAGTGAAAGACAGGAATAAAGAAACTAGATCTAAATACAAACTCTGAGCGTTTATGAAACAATTTCTATTCAGCTTGCAAGCGTGAAATCATGATCTGAAAGTGGAATTATAGTTAGAGATAGTGAATACTAACTACTCTGACGTTTATGTAAACGAAACATACGCTTACGTGTCTAAAAAATTCACGCTTGCAAGCTGAATAGAAATTGTTTCATAAACGCTCAGAGTTTGTATTTAGATCTAGTTTCTTTATTCCTGTCTTTCACTGACGATAGCAAATAGCTTGAAATCATGATCTGAAAGTGGAATTATAGTTAGAGATAGTGAATACTAACTACTCTGACGTTTATGTAAACGAAACATACGCTTGATTGGTGTTTTTGGTAGGACGCCATCTGTGGACATAAATACAAGCGTTAGCAAGTTTTTTAACTTGCATTTTTGTTTATCATAAATGTACCTTTGAGGTCTTTCTTGCAATGATATAGATTGCAGAGGCTTCTACTATGTGGTGATGCTGAACTGAGATCAGACCCATATAGCTATCTGGTTTGCTATGCTGAGTTTGAAGACATTACGTGTCTAAAAAATTCACGCTTGCAAGCTGAATAGAAATTGTTTCATAAACGCTCAGAGTTTGTATTTAGATCTAGTTTCTTTATTCCTGTCTTTCACTGACGATAGCAAATAGCTTGAAATCATGATCTGAAAGTGGAATTATAGTTAGAGATAGTGAATACTAACTACTCTGACGTTTATGTAAACGAAACATACGCTTGATTGGTGTTTTTGATAGGACGCCATCTGTGGACATAAATACAAGCGTTAGCAAGTTTTTTAACTTGCATTTTTGTTTATCATAAATGTACCTTTGAGGTCTTTCTTGCAATGATATAGATTGCAGAGGCTTCTACTATGTGGTGATGCTGAACTGAGATCAGACCCATATAGCTATCTGGTTTGCTATGCTGAGTTTGAAGACATTACGTGTCTAAAAAATTCACGCTTGCAAGCTGAATAGAAATTGTTTCATAAACGCTCAGAGTTTGTATTTAGATCTAGTTTCTTTATTCCTGTCTTTCACTGACGATAGCAAATAGCTTGAAATCATGATCTGAAAGTGGAATTATAGTTAGAGATAGTGAATACTAACTCTCTGACGTTTATGTAAACGAAACATACGCTTGATTGGTGTTTTTGGTAGGACGCCATCTGTGGACATAAATACAAGCGTTAGCAAGTTTTTTAACTTGCATTTTTGTTTATCATAAATGTACCTTTGAGGTCTTTCTTGCAATGATATAGATTGCAGAGGCTTCTACTATGTGGTGATGCTGAACTGAGATCAGACCCATATAGCTATCTGGTTTGCTATGCTGAGTTTGAAGACATTACGTGTCTAAAAAATTCACGCTTGCAAGCTGAATAGAAATTGTTTCATAAACGCTCAGAGTTTGTATTTAGATCTAGTTTCTTTATTCCTGTCTTTCACTGACGATAGCAAATAGCTTGAAATCATGATCTGAAAGTGGAATTATAGTTAGAGATAGTGAATACTAACTCTCTGACGTTTATGTAAACGAAACATACGCTTGATTGGTGTTTTTGGTAGGACGCCATCTGTGGACATAAATACAAGCGTTAGCAAGTTTTTTAACTTGCATTTTTGTTTATCATAAATGTACCTTTGAGGTCTTTCTTGCAATGATATAGATTGCAGAGGCTTCTACTATGTGGTGATGCTGAACTGAGATCAGACCCATATAGCTATCTGGTTTGCTATGCTGAGTTTGAAGACATTACGTGTCTAAAAAATTCACGCTTGCAAGCTGAATAGAAATTGTTTCATAAACGCTCAGAGTTTGTATTTAGATCTAGTTTCTTTATTCCTGTCTTTCACTGACGATAGCAAATAGCTTGAAATCATGATCTGAAAGTGGAATTATAGTTAGAGATAGTGAATACTAACTACTCTGACGTTTATGTAAACGAAACATACGCTTGATTGGTGTTTTTGGTAGGACGCCATCTGTGGACATAAATACAAGCGTTAGCAAGTTTTTTAACTTGCATTTTTGTTTATCATATATATATATATATATATGCATATATTTAACTAAAGTCATGGCAGCAACTAATATGTTAATCAAAAAATCTCTCAGGTTGGAAACCAAAATGAATATCTTACATCAAGTGGAAAGAGGAGAAAGAAATCTTAGCATTTGTTTTATGAGTGTACCCACATTTGCCATTGCCGCTATTTTTAAAAACAAAGAGAAAAATAGAACAAAGTGTTGAAATCATCTAAGTGGATCAAAACTTTCCAAATTCATGGCATTCCATATGAAATGAAAATCCGTGAAGTACGTCAACCATTCATTTTAAATCTTTTTCCCAGAGGTCCTCAGCCATCAGCATCTGGCACACTCCAAAAAAATTAACATCAAAGGATTTAGAACATAATGATGGTTTTTAGAATGAGCAATGACTCAGAAAGCTGGATAATTATGACTGATGAATGGATCACCAGAAAAAAAACCTTAAGCCAAGTTGTATTCACATGGATTTAAGTTGCATTATCATGCATAAATGCATATTTGCATAATACACATCACACACTTTATACAAGCATATAATATACCGTAAGGTTTTTTTTTTAAAATTACTGTATATACTAGATTAAATTCTTTTTCATAGCTTACAGCATTATTTTTACCTACAATGATCAATCAATTTTTTTCCTATCGAAAACTATTATAACTACTTGTTTTTATATGATATTCTTGCTTAATGATGATGTTTGGGGAACCAGTTACCTTTTTTAAGTGGAGTAAAGGTGTAATTTATACTCAAATAATTTTAACAGTTTAGTAAAAGAAATAAACAAAATAGTCTTCTATTAATGTTTTTTATTATTATTATTAAAATTAAACTTATTAGAGTTAAAAGATTCACAAATGCTGATACTCAATTTGATATAGTAATGCATATGATACACTTGTGTATGTGTTTGAAATAAAAATAATTGAATGATTTATTGATTAGGAGTTCATTAGAAGTTCTAGCTTAGAAAATGATAGAATTGGATTACAGCCATGGACTTTGAGCTCCAATGTCTGCTCTTGAGAAAATTTATTTAATAAACTCAACTGTTGTTTTATACATAATTTGGAAATGGTCTGTATTAATGTTTTCCAACAGAGGTAATATTGTTTCCTGAGGGGATTCTGGAAAAATCAGGAGAGGGGTGAATTAGTAGATTTAGGTATAACTGGTGACCATTGAATAAAAACAAATGGTGGCATCGAATAAAACTAAGTGGATGGTGGAAACAAAGAAAATTTTGAAAAACTATTTATATGTGTTTCAACTATTGTATAAGATAAAGCTAAAGTCATACTTTATTTTTCAAATAAGCATACAAAATGCAAATTATAACTGATCAATGGTTGCATCTACCAGCAGATTTCCAGGAAGTCCAGAATGCATCAGTAGGAATATGTGGGAAATGTAATTTAAATTATTTCTGAATTTTTTGACAAGCTAGTAATAGTGCAAGTGGAATAAAAATTGAAATTCATAATTGATATTTTCAATCGTTATGGATCACAGACAAAGCAGATTGTGTTATTGTTTTGTTTTTTTCATATGTCAAATGCATTGACTGGGAAGCGAACCCGGGCCATCTGCTTGGAAATCAGCTATGCTAACCACTAAGCCATCGATGCATGACCAGATTGTGTTATTGTTGTATCAATAATACAGCAATTTACACATGAATACTTTTATACATCATATCTTTTATATATTTTCAAATTTTCTTAGAATCATTGTGTCTACACGATATTATTTCGTGTAAATAGTCAATGCATTTACCCTATTTTTTATTACAATATTAAAGAAAACAGAGGAATAAAATCATAAGAAAATTAATTATTAACCATTAACATTTATTCATATTTATCATCTATTTTGTTTTAATTGATAAACAAAGTGCTTGTTAATAATGAAAAAATATTTAAATAAGCGAAATTAAAACTATTAATTGATTTGTAATTGCTAATTGATGTAATTTTTAAAATTAATTATTTCTTGATAAATTTAGTTCGATATTTGACAATTTAATTTCATATGTATGTATCTTTTGCTGATTAAAGAACAAAACCGAGTTTTATTTAGTGCATTTATCTTTTGCTATCTTACACAAAAATCACTATATTCCGGATGTTATGATCTAATAATGCAGTTATTGCAAAAAAGTGCTAGTTCCAGTGAAAGAAATTTCACTTTATCAATTATATAAATTGTTATATTTCTTGATAATTTTATACCTTTTTTTTAATGATAAATAAATGCATACAATTTATCATGGCTAAGTCTAAGAAAAATGTAGATAATATGGTATTGAATATTTGAAGTATAGGCTTGTTTAGTTACTTATAAACAATATATTAGTGGATGTGCCTGATTTACTAAAATGTTTTATCAAATAAAATTATGTTCACAAAAGTTCATAGTTACTAAGATTTCTCTTATTTTTGAGTGTTTAAAAGAAACATTTTTGAGAGCGCCAGCATTGGCAAAATTGTTTTTATTAGTATCCAAACAAAATGATGGTCACATGTTTCTTATACCGTTTTTTTTATTACTCTCTTGCAATATCCAGTACTAGTCGGATATATATATGGTCGAGGTTCGAGTGAGATTTATCGCACTCAACAGCGACAAGTAATTATATAAATAAACACACGAACACGGTAGTGGAGTTAATAGGTTTATATACATAAATACATATACAAGGATTAATATATAATACAATTATTACAAAGGTAAACTGACTAACACATTATTATACAACTCTAGTCTTAAAGGCCCGCAGGCTTACAATAAACAATATTAAAGTCTATATGACCTGTAATGGTCCCTAGGTCTACCTTAGTACGTTCGGAGGTAGACCTCTCCGCGAGACGAGCTGAAAGTGAAGTAGTGTCTGTGCACTCAGGAAAACGCATCCATCCCTCAACTTCACCTAGCAAGTCTGACCTTGTTTGTTCCTGCCATACCGGATGTAACACTCTCTATTTCCATTGGTCATTCCATGACACGAGGTACAAAGTGGTCAGTCTGGTTATACAAAGAGGTCAGTCTGGTTATCTCTGACCAACCTTAATCGTTTCTGTGATGCTATTAGCATACATGCACATACTTGAATATTTGTCATAGTTACATTATTATTGCGTGTATCTGTTAATAAGCATACACACACATACTTGTATTCATTTATAATAGTTACATTATTATTGCGTGTATATGTGAATACACACACACATAGCACGCCTCCCCCAAGTTCAGTGACGTACTTTTCTAAAAAAAAGATTTTTTTTTTCATTCCTTCTTCTCTGAACTTAACACATAATCGTGCAGGCGGAGGGGAATTTTTGTTCTCTTTGAGCGTGGGGGTGATTTACTTTCACTATCTGTGACTATTTAATTTTCTTCACTATTTTGATTTTCTTCATCAGCAGTAATGATTTCTGTTTCACTTTTAGCTTCATAGTGAGTATCATTTTCTTTGTCATCATTACTTTTAAACAATTGCGGAGTGCATTCTGTTATTGCACTCTTGCACAATTGGTTAATGTGCTTACGTAATATTTTGCCATCTGCCATATGGACAGCAACCACTTGTTTACTTAAATGGCGTACAACATATGCTTGAGTCCATGATTTATTTAAATTATTTTTCACCCAGACTCATTCATCAGGTGAAAATTTGTTGTTTACTGTAATTGGCATTTGATGCTCTTTTGATGGCATTATTGCTGAGAGTTTTGTGCGTAACTTCCGGCCTAAATATTTTTCTGCAGGTGATCTGCCCGTTTTAGCTGTAGGTGTGGAATGCTGATATAGCAACGCCATGAAAACTGCCTCTTGGAGTCTTCCTTTTCCCAATTTATTCATGGATGACTTTAAGCTTTGTACCGCTTTCTCGGCCAGTCCATTTGATTGGGGGTGGTAGGGGGGGTAAGGATGTGTTTAATCCCCCATTCCTGCATAAATTCGGCAAATTTTTCAGACGTGAAACCGGTTCCATTATCGGATACGAGGGTTTCCGGTAGACCGTGGTATGAAAAAATTTCCATGAGCTTGTCCAGCGTCTCATCCGAACTTGTGTTTTTCACTGTTTTATATTCTGACCATCCTGAGTAGGCATCGACCACTACCAGAAATAATTGTCCGTGGATTGGACCGCAGTGGTCAATGTGAATTCTCTGCCAAGGTTTCTCTGCTTCTTTCCATGCTTCATATTTCGCTGGGGGTGCTTTTGCATATGACTGACAGCTAGAACATTTTTTATGAATGTTTCTATATCAGTGCTAATTCTCGGCCACCATACATAACTACGGGCTAACGCTTTTGCCCTGACAATGCCTGGATGACCTTCATGTATTAAATTTAGCATGTGCGATCTGCCTATTTTTGGTATTAGGACCTGATCGCCTTTAAGAATGCAACCTTTACATATTGATAGTTTTTCGCGAGCTTTCCATAGCTCTATGTGCAAAAATGGAGGACGTTGTGCTGGCCAGCCTCTTCTAATTTTCTCCATCAGCCATTTGTAGCCAGCGTCTTCATTGGTCCATGCTGCTACTTTTCGGCTATTAAGAGTCTGGCTTTGAAGCGTGTCAATGTAATTGATTTCTATTTCGCTTGTAGTGTTCTCTGAGTTGTCAGGCATTCGGGATAATGCGTCGGTGTGACCAATAGTCTTTCCCTTTTTATATTCCAGACTGTAATCATACCCAGAGAGTATGTTAATCCATCTCAACATGCACGGGCTGAGGTGTTCCGGAATTTGTTTGATGCCTAAAATTCCCAGAAGTGGTTTGTGGTCTGTCATGATTTTGAAATAACGACTGTATAAATACTGGTGGAATTTACGAATTCCAAATACTATGGCTAGCGCTTCTTTGTCCAGCTGACTATAATTTTTTTCAGCTTTGGACAAAGTGCGTGACGCGTATGTTATAGGATGGTTCCCAGATTGAGCTGGGTGACATATTACTGCCCCCACTCCATATTCTGATGCATCAGTCATTAGTGTTATCTCAAGATCGCTATTATAGTGTACTAGTAATTTGTTTGATACGAGTAAAGCTTTAGTATTTTGAAAAACCCTTTCTTGTGTTGCTTCCCACTTCCATTTCTGATTCTTTTTCAGTAGCTCGTATAATGGTTTGGCTATGTGAGCTTTGCCCTCTAGGAAGTTCTCAAAATAGTTTACCAAACCCAAAAAAGCCCGCAATTGTTTTACGTTACTAGGCCTTCTAGCTTCTGACACTGCTTTGACCTTTTCGGGAGATGGCCTTGTCCCAGAGCTAGAGACTATGTGCCCTAAAAACTTTAATTCAGTGGCCTTCCATATGCATTTTTGCGTATTTAATTTCGCTCCGAATTCTTCTAGCCTTTGACAGACAGTAGTTAGACGACTATGCAATTCATTTTCTGATCTTGCCGTAATTAATATGTCGTCAAAATAAGGGATAACGCCCTGGCATCCAGTAAGCAGAGTTTCAATTTTTGCTTGGAATATACTGGGAGCGGATGCTATGCCAAATGGGAGGTGTTTGCATTTAAATAGACCCACATGAGTAGTCAGTGTTAGAATTTCGGCAGCCTTATTTGTTACTGGAATTTGATGGAAGGCCGCATCTAAATCTAATTTAGCAAAATATTTTGATTTTTGCAGTGATGCTAGTATTTCTCTGGAGTTTGGGACGGGATAGGCATGTTTACTTAGAGATTTGTTGACAGTTATGCGATAATCGCCGCACAAGCGTATCTGTCCGTTAGGTTTGGTGATCACGACCAGCAGAGTCGCCCACTCTGTCTCCTCTGTCGGTTCTAGAACACTGTTCTTCACTAGCTCATTTATTTCTTTCGCTACTTTTTCTTTTTGTGCGAAAGGGACCTTTCGACGTCTGCAAATTATTGGCACGGCCTCTGGTGACATTTCCAGTGACACAGGTTTAGTTTTAATCATTCCTGGTTTGCCATTAAATAGTTTAGGGAAATGATCTTTTATGTCTTTTTCACTGTCAATTTTTTTGACCAATGAGATTTCAATTCCGAGCTCTGTAAACCAGTCACGACCAATGAGAGGGTTTATGGGGGCGTGTACAATATATAGCGGCAAGATTGAAATGTTGCCTTTATTACTAGTAATTTGAGCTTGGACTACACCCTTAATTTTTATTTCTTTACCATTTACATCCAATGCTCTAAGCTTAGTATTGCTAAGCCTAGGGGGCTTTCTTATTTCCACCCTGATCGAATTCCAGTCGGCTACGTATATTAAAGAAATGCCTCTACCGCTGTCTATTTCCATTGACGGGTTTTCCGTAAACTTTCACCGTAGTCATAAATGTCTGTGCTTGATTTATAACGTTATTTATAACAATATTACATTTAGTTTTATTAATACTTTGTATTTTATTTCCGTTAATTTTGGTCAACTGTTCTATTTTCACACACATTCTCGCCATGTGACCTATTTTTTTACACAGTCTACATCGATCGTGTTTGAAATAGCAATCTTTAGATATGTGACCTAGTTTTCTGCAACAATAGCACTTTGTTCGACTTTTATTTGTCTGTTTCATAATTTTGTTATCGGAAGACCCTTTGTTGAGTTTTTCAACACCAAATATTCCTGTTTGATCGCTTTCAACGCCTTTTTTCACAGCAAATTCTTTTGCTTGCTCTACTACTATTTCATGAGCGATACTGCGTTTGATAGCTTCACGATAATTTATGTCTTCATCAGCCAGTAACTGCTGCCTCAAACTGTCACTTCATTCCACATAGGAATTGTTCCAGTAGCGCTTCTTCTAAATATGAATTATAACAGCAGTTTTTTGCGAGTTCGCGTAGGGCTGAGTAGTAGTCCTGCGTATTTTTGTTTCTGCCTTGATGGCAATTTCGAAAATGAAGTCTGGCGATGTGCCTAGACGGGCGAGGATTAAAATAATTTGATAAACGATGTTTTAACTCATCGTAGGTTAATTTTTCAGGAGTGTTGGGTTCTGCTAATCTGTTAGCTATTTGTATGACCCCTTTTCCTGCAAAACATAATAGTGTCGCTGTTTTATACGCATCTTCCTCTACTCTGTTAATAAAACAGTAATTTTCAATCTGTTGAACGTACAGGGGCCACTTATTTGCCTCTCTGATGTCAAACTCGGATATTGTCGATTGCATTTTAAGCAATTTATATAACTAACTCATTTAATACCGTAGGTTCGTTCGCTACTTCAATAATTCTGCCTGACTTATTTGGTTGTCAGCAGACTGCTAGGGTTCAAATTGAACTGTTAAGACTGCGCCAGTGCAATATCCAGTACTAGTCGGATATATATATGGTCGAGGTTCGAGTGAGATTTATCGCACTCAACAGCGACAAGTAATTATATAATTAAACACACGAACACGGTAGTGGAGTTAATAGGTTTATATACATAAATACATATACAAGGATTAATATATAATACAATTATTACAAAGGTAAACTGACTAACACATTATTATACAACTCTAGTCTTAAAGGCCCGCAGGCTTACAATAAACAATATTAAAGTCTATATGACCTGTAATTTTCCCTAGGTCTACCTTAGTACGTTCGGAGGTAGACCTCTCCGCGAGATGAGCTGAAAGTGAAGTAGTGTCTGTGCACTCAGGAAAACGCATCCATCCCTCAACTTCACCTAGCAAGTCTGACCTTGTTTGTTCCCGCCATACCGGATGTAACACTCTCTATTTCCATTGGTCATTCCATGACACGAGGTACAAAGTGGTCAGTCTGGTTATACAAAGTGGTCAGTCTGGTTATCTCTGACCAACCTTAATTGTTTCTGTGATGCTTTTAGCATACACGCACATAGTTGAATATTTGTCATAGTTACATTATTATTGCGTGTATCTGTTAATAAGCATACACACACATACTTGTATTCATTTATAATAGTTACATTATTATTGCGTGTATATGTGAATACACACACACATAGCATTTCTACATTTGGAAAACCAGATACTATTATTGAAAAACTAATTCTACTGATTATAAATAAAATAATATGCACTATATTATACACATTAGCGTCTGATATTAACTAGGAAAATTTATTTGAGCAAAAAAGAATTAATAAAATAGATCAAGATCTGAAGACTCAGTATGTATTTTCCAGTTCTCGGTACAACTTAATATGTCAACTGTGCCAGGAAATCAATCCTTATTTTTAGAATATGTGTGAAAAAAGAAAAAAATTGCTTTGTCTTATTATTTGCTAAAAATTTCCAAATTAATATTATACAGCAGAAATATTGGAAAAGTTTTTTAAAGCAAAAAAAAAAAAACTTGTTAGTTACTATTAATGATATTCCATTGATGATAAAGCATTACAGGAGTTTTCTTAAATATTTTTTTAAAATGTTTCCAATTGTTTTTACTGAACACAATTTATTCATCAGCAACTCTTAGTTACTAAATGTCTGAATAAATGCTTGCATAAATCATTATATTATGTTCATTTAAGCAGTCAACAAAATCATATTAATAAAAATGCTTTTATTTTAGATTGGAAATAAAGTTCTCTTTTTATGTGAGTTTAGTCCTTATTAAGATAAAAATATTTAATTATAAAGGTTTTTAATTAATGAATTCCAAATAAAAATAAAAATTACAGGAAATTAAATTAAGGTTTACATAAAATAAATTGAAAATGAGGGGTGAAACTTGTATTATATTGTTTTGTTATCAGAATTAATTACTCTTAACATGATCTGTTATCTTTAATTTGTAATTATGCTTTGGTATACATTTTATTTCTTTGTTTAAAAATTTTAGTTTGTTTTAAAAATAGGAAATTCTAGTTGTTGGATTAGAATTCTTTAAAAAATCTTTGGGTATAAATATTGTGCAGCAGAAGTCATTCTCACCTCTTCTTCACACTGATTTCCAATGTAGGAGTCACCTTCAAACTAATTTACAACTGAAAATCTGATACCAATAAACTCTCCATGCATTGTTAGTTTATACTTAGGAAGTTCTTCCTAAGTGTATAGAACCATCTTATTGAAATGATATCAAGTCCTCAAAGTAGCTAAATTAAATCAACCTTATCTCAATCATATTTAAAAAGTCTACGACTATCAATGATATATATTAGAAAACCAGTGTTGACAAAGTAAATTGTTCAAATATGTGTGGAAAACTGATTATGACTAATTTTGAAAGCACAGGATCTGGCAATGCTAATTTAAATTTTAAATTTCAACACAGATTTTTATAAAAATAGAAATAAAAACATACATTAAGAAATTTTTCTTATTATTGCCTGTGTTTGCTAATTGCTGCATAAAGGCTGGTCCAAGATAATTGTACCAAAGTCATTTTAATTTATAGGCATTTCTAAATTTAACTTCCTTTTACCTATAGAATCATTATATATTTTACCATCAATTTCTGTGGTTAATATTTTGTTTTGTTATTTTTTTTAAACTAACAAATATTGTGTAAACTAGACTTAATTTAAATTTTGTTATTATAATCCTACTTTTAAGAACTAAAATAAAGAATGATTTATGAGAACTAAACTCCAGGGTTCATTGTTTGTTTTAAAATATGTTGATAAAAATCAATAGTTTGGTTTGTAGAGATCATCTTAATACTTAATTACGTTATTATAAAATAATCTTATTTATTTGCTACCATATAAAGCATAAATTACAATAGATATGTCAATGGAAATTAGTATTCTTAATTAATATTTATTATTACTATCACATTTTAACTATTTTATTAGAACCAATATGTAAAAGGGTTAAAAGAATATTAAGGAATTTATTGGCCACCAATTGACAATAATGCTAGATTGTGTCTTTATTTTATTGATTTGTTAAAGTAGGCTTGGCTTGTTGTCACAGATGCATTTATACAGTCAAGAAGAGTATTGGCATAGTTATATGTATTTATAAGTAAAGTATTTTCAAAATTTTATGTCTTTTTTTTACAGATATATTTTTGTCATTTGCCCACTATTTAATGATTAATCACACATTTATATTTTAGTTTTTGAAGTAAAAATTTTATTAGAATTAATAATTATTTGCACAATTACATTTTTAAATATATTTCAAATATTTACAAATTTATATGATTAATTTGTCTAGTGATGATCATTTAGCATCTTACTGAATATGTATACGAATGTGTAATATTTATATCAGTCTCTATTATAAGATGCTTGACTGGAGTTTGCACTAGTATTACCTGCTAAGTAAAAGTCAGAAGCAATATATATGCATACACAATTAATTTTGAATAGAATGACTGATATTGATTTGCTATTAAAATCTGGTCCATGATGGTATTCCAAATGATATTAGAAATGTCGTATATGAGGGGGTATCCAAAAATAACTGGAATTTTGTAATAATAAATTGTGTATTTATTTTTAGATGTTAGAAATTTAATCCCCTTCAAAGTACTGTCCATTTAATGCAATGCATGAGTGTAAATGTGTTTTTCACTTTTCAGAGTAATTCGGAAACTCTTTCAAAGTGATGTCTTTTAATGCTTATGTTAGTTTTTTCTTCACCACTTCTAAGTCTGCAACAAAAAAATTTGAGACATTTTTTTCATTCAAGGGAATAAAAAGAAGTTGTACAGAATGAGATCGGATGAATATTGCTGATGGATGAGCTGAATTGTGTTAAATTTAATTAAAAATTGTATTACATTCAAGATTTGTGTGCTGGCATATTTCATGATAAAGCTTGCACTCTCTATTTGACCACAAATTGAAACATTCATTTTACCTCATCACACAAACATTTTAAAATATGTAGCTAAAATGTCTGATCATTACAAACAAATTCTGAGTGAACAGTGCTGTTTGCATCTCAAAAAATCATCTTAACTTTGTACTTCACTTATCGTGCTTTATTGGACATCGGATAATTTGATACTTCAATTAAACCACTCATTAACTTGGGTTTTTCCCCAGAACAGCTTGCTTGTAAGCTGTCCCATGCATTATAACTGTTTTCTCTGCTTTTGTCCCAAACAGAAAACAGAATTTCATATTGCTTCAACCTTTCAGCCATTATAAAAATTGACAAATAAGTGAGATACACTTAACAAAAACATTTACTATGTTAAAACATTCTCTTGATGATGAAACATTAGCAGACTAGTGAAGGGGAATCTGTGAAGCAGGCATCTGGTGGTAGAAGCATATACTACAATGCCCTCGCTTTCCAGAAAATGATTCTGATTATGTTAGGGTATCCCTTGTATAGGGGTATACATGACAAAGTTTAGGGTCAGGTCCCATTAAGATCATTTTGTGTATAAATAGATTAAACAGATGTTAAATTGTTGCAATTAATTATAAAGTATGTAGATAAATAAAATTTAGTGTATGCTTTAATATAATCTAATTGATATATAATAAATTTTTATTTGTTTATTTTAGTGTCATCTTTTTTTTATATTAATCATTGTCTGCTATTGTATCATTGTATACTATGGCCGACTGAATCTTACAAAGAGTCTCTAGATTTCCATGACCTAATGAACATAAATTCAATTTCTAGAAGTAATCAAGGGCTTGATAAGCATATAGTTATATGTTCTCACCATTATATTATAACCAATATTAGCAGTTAAACACCTAACAAATGCAGATGCCTTAATATAAGAATTTATAGATGGTAAATCTAATGGTACTCTCTGTTGATGGATATTGGCTATGCTTGCGGACTCTTGGCTAACCATACAGTATGTAATAAAAGAATATATAAGAAGTTTATCAATTAATTAATATTATATTTGGTTAAGTAACAAGAAAACAATTTGGAGAATAATTGCAATAATCAAAATTACATTTTTTAGTAGAGAAAATGATGCTTAAGATTTTTATTGATCAAACAAACATCTTACTTAAATATAAAAATGAAGGAAATTTAAAAGAATGGAAATACTTAAGAAATGTTGCTGCTAGAATTTAATGAAAATTTACTCATTTGATAATACAATTATTGTTGAAGTAATTTTTAGACCAATGTCAGAATTTAAGAATCTCATTGAATGGTTTATATGTTAAGACATCTAGGATTATTATCAATTGCAAATGAAAGAAAGTAATATCAGGCAAAGGTATCATTGTTAAGTAATATGAAGCAGAAAAAAAGGGCAATTGCAAAAGTGAAAGAGCATAAAGATAAAAGCAAAACCTCACTACATTTAGTAATCTGTCCTATGAGTTAAATTAATAAAAAAGCAAAGGTGTATATGTCTTTGAAGTTATATATATATATCATAATTATTTAGATATTTGTAATTAGAAGACAACTAATTCATATCACATTTTGATGATTTGATAAGAAGACATTTTGAATTAGAAATAAATGTCATTAATTTCAATTAAATTAAAAATAAATAACATAAAATTAATTTTACTTAAATGACAGCAGAATGTTTGCAAAAGAAAACCAAGGAAATTATAATTATTTTCTTCTGCTGAGAATTACTTCTTATTTATTTAATCAACTTAATTAAGATAAATCGGAGTTTAGAAGTTGAAGTAAATTGAATTAATAACTAGTTTGTCATAAAAAAGGTCGATCTCTAATGATGTTTTAAGAGTTATCAGCAACATGTCATGTAATCCCATGTCTGTCTACTTTTTCAAAATCCTAAAGAACTAGTCAATCTTATATTGTATTATTGCAAAAATGAGATAGGTAAATATGTCATATATAGAGGTCTTGACTAGTTTTGTTAGAAAAGAAAATGAAAATATATTTTTTTTACTTTATTATTATTAAATCAATACTGTAAAAAGAAAAAAAAAACTAGAAATTCATAAATTTTATATGTACTTGTCTATATATTTTAACAACCGCCATTTTCTTCTCTTTCTTGTACACTGTAGTTTCATATATTCAGTCAGTTGTAGAAATGTGATAAACAGCATTTTACATTTATTATATCATTGCTGTGGTTTAGTATTTGGTATTAGAATGTATTGGGTATAGACACGCACACACTTCAGCCTTAAATTCATACTGATTACAGGTTTTAAATCTGTTCAAACATCGTTTTTATGAAAACAATCAATATATTTAGCTTTTACTATTATATGAATCATATGTCTATGCTTAAAATTTATGTTGATTTACGTTTGGATTTCATTCTGCTTTCTGTGCTTCCTACTAATTTACTTTTCATTAAGTTCCTGAATTAACTTGATATCCTAATAATTAAATGAAATATTCATTGATGTGGTTAAAGCAAAATATGAATAGCTTAACAGAAAATTGTGTTACAATGGTACTCTTTATTTTACAATTTGCATTTTTAATTCATTTTACTTTTCCATCAAAATTTTAAATATGGTTTCCAAGAATTAATACGATTCTGAAAATTTCAGTTGTTAAACTTGGTTTTTATATCTATTGAAAAATTCCCATTTTTCTAAACATAAATATTAGTGTTTGCTTTATTTCCATCATTATCTTTTTTATTGTTATTAAAGTATTAACTTTTAATAGTAGCAATCAAAGAATGTTTACACTTGTGTTCAGGAAATAATTTAATGCCGTTTAGCTTTTTTATATGAATAAGTTTTTATTTATCATTAAAATTTTTAATGAAGACTAGTTTTATTCATGTGTGTCTTATGGACGTATGTCCTAACATTAGTCTGATAATGATTGGATATTCATACATTAGCTGATCATCTTAATTGTGGTACATTGACCAGCAAAAAAGATTATTCAATGCTGTTGTTTCTATTGGAATTAAATTTAGTTTTGTGATTGTAAAAGTTTAAAAAAACAAGTGGAATAATAAAAATGCATGTAGTAGATATTTTTTATCACTTTTAAAAGTTTGTTTCTAACTGATATATACTTCTACATTGAATGTATAAAATATTTAAAATAAATATCTCTTTTTAAAGTTTTATAATAATGTTTTATAATATATAGGGTATATGAGCACAGACTTTCACACAACCCACCACTCTCCAGTCTATCTAATAACACTGATACACTTAAGTACATATATGTCTGTCTTAATATATATCTGAACACTTATAGTATATATGTGTGGGAGATGATAATCTGGACCAACTGATGATTGCTGGTTTAGCATGAAATACGTGTATTGGTGATTAATTATTTTTTCAGCATATATGTGCTTAAGTGTATCAGTGTTATTAGATAGACTGGAGAGTGGTGGGTTGTGTGAAAATCTGTGCTCATATATCATATATATTACATATATAGACACAGGTGTATATATAATAAGCATATGTTTCAGTTATAATAATGTTTTATAAAATTTAGAAAATGAAAATCACAGAGGGGTGGCGACATAAAACAAATCATTTTCTTATCATTTTTATCTGAAATATGAAAAATAAAAAATATTTAATTTTTATTCAATATTATTTCAAAATATAATTTTAATGTTCTGCATCTTTAATTGATATAAATTAACAGATATTTACATAGAAATAATTGATCAGTATAAAAAAAATTGGTTAGATTATAAATTATTTAAAATAAGTAGTCACATATGTGATTGATATTCCGATCATAATTTATATATATATATTAACAGAATATAACAAAATTAAATTGCAATTTTAATTGCAAAAATTTTTTGTGAATAAAATAAATCAATTTTTTTTTTAAAAAAAAGAGTAAATCTAAATCATGTTGGAAATAGTCATGAGGGATATTAAATGCAAAATGTGTGAGATTTTATTATTCCAAATTTAATTTCAAGTAACAATTATTTTTGTTAAGCTATTCTCTAATGCATGTTTGTTATTAGTAAAAAAACATTTTCGGTGCTCTGAAATATTTAAGTGTCTCTAAATATTCAGATTTCGTGTCTATTCAGAGTTATATCCTTATTTTATTTATCTATGAAACCAATAATATATCATATAAAGGCTAATTGTTTTTATATTTATCAATTGAAAAAATAGCATTATCATTATTTATTTTCAATATAAAAAAAAATTTTTGCTTTTATTTAAAATTGTGCATTCAAGTATATACTCTAGGAGAAAGAAAATAATATTAGAAGCCAGTTTTATTGAAGAATATTATGCTTTAAAATTTCAACACCTTGTATTACCAAAAAAAACTAAGCTCAGTCTTGTGATTTTTTATTTTTCATCCATCTCGTTATCCTGAATTCCTATTTCTGACAATAAATATGAAATGTTTGATTTTCCTGCTGTCTGATAAAAAAAAAGATTTTATATTTCAGCATTGGAAATGAAAATAATCACCCTGCATAGTAATCATGCTGCATTCTACAGTTTTCCAAGTAATTTTACAATGCAAAGTGAATTTAAATTTTTTAAAAAGCAGTAATCTTAATTATATTCACATTTTGAAGAGAAAGTATACCTCTGTGAAGGATAAAGTCCTTGGAAAAAAAGAATATATAAATCAGAATGAATGTGCTAATAATTGGATTACCTGTAAGATGTATATAATAATATAACACAAAAAAGGCACATTGAGGGAGGGTGTGATAATAAATTAAACTCATTTTTTTTTTATATTAAAGTCATATATTTTAATTCCTTCAATAATCAGCTTTATATAATTTGAAATTATTAATCTAATTTACAAAAGTAGTTTTATTATTTAATTTCCTAACTGAGCAAAGACCTTTTCCAATCTCTAAACAGTGAAATAATGAAGAAGAAAATATTCAAGTCTAGTGAAAATATTTTTGATTTTTACCACTTATTTTACTATCTATATGAAAGAAAATTTCTTATGCTTGTTTATAAATCTTCATTTTTCTGAAAAAATTTTAAATTTTCCCTGGATTGGAATGTCACACTGTGGGCATGTCAAGTTGTTACTTAATCATTACATCACTGTACTGTTTGTTTATTGTAATCTAAGGATAAATGTGACAATCCTGAGAAAGTAAGCAAAGGTAAAAGACATACCATTCTGTAATCTACAAAGATATATAGAGAGGCTAATGAAATGAACAGCAGTATCAACAACACTGCATGTTATATGAGCTAAAATCATAAACGTAATACTATAAAGCTATGCTCATCAGGTTCAAATAATAACATATGTCACAATACCAATACAGGGAAAGCATTATAATAAAATATAATGAAATACAAAGTAACATTATTAAGAATTAATAGTAGGAGAAACTTCAACACACCCTTTCATACATAAAAGAATCTTTGTATTATAAACATATATCATTAATGTTACATTTAAAGTTCTTTCTTTAAGATCTAATACAACTATTTTTTATTATTCACCTTGTAAAGATCTTCTAATCCTCTTACAAGCATCTTCTACGCATCTCATTGCTTTGATCAAATGAAATAATATTTTATTCTTAAAATATTTGAAATGTTCTTTTAAAATTTATACCATTTAAAATTTATCTTTTAAATGCAAAATTTCAATATTAAATAAATTTAATAATATGGTTCTTGAAATTATATAAGGCATCTCAGGGTAATATGTTTTTATAAATCCTTTTGACTCTGGATTTATTCAATATGAAATGAAATCTTAGTTAAAATACAATGAGTAAGACATATAGTTCCCCTAAGCTAATGTCTTATCATAGTTATAACAATAATATTACTAACTTAAAATAACATGATCTCTTAAATTTAGAATAAAATAAAGAATAAGCTAGAATTACATCCAGATATTAAGAATGGGTATGGAATTTGGTAGCCATTCTAAACACCTTTAAATAAATATACTTAACACCGTCTAAATACAAATTAAGTCCTTGTACAAATAGAATCTTATCAAAATAATAACTTTGACCTTCTAATATGAAAATGTTGTAAAATGAATATGTACAGTGATTTCAAATAAGCAAATTGAATGAATTAAAATGATCCAAATTGACAAAATAAATTGCAATACTTTATTAAGCAAATACATCTTTCTTAGATGTTCTATTAAAACTTAAATAATTTAATAAATAGTGACTTATAAATTCAGATGTCATGTACTCTTATAGGAAATACACTGAAATAATTGTATAATTTTTTTATAAGCATTTAAAATTTGAATTAATGTTTAAAATGATTTATGTTTGTTAATTGGTATGATTTCTGATTAACAAGTGGAATGATGTGAATAAAGGACTATGAAAAAATACTTACATAACAATAACAAATATTTATTTACAGCAAAATAATAAAATTTACAATTAATCCATCTTTAAGTCCACATAGATCTTTTTTTTTTTACAAAGTTGTTTCTGCAAAATTTATCAGAAGGATCAAAATTTAAAAATTGACATACTGCTTTATTAAAATACACTCTATTGGATTAGCAGAAATAATCCATCATATTAAAGTAACTTTTTGTATTATTTCATTATCAAAAATTCTCATTTATTATCTTATTCATACTATGCTAATAGCCATCATATAGTAGTGTATCATATGAATATTTTGCATACACAAGAATAATAATAATAGCTTACCAATCCATCGAGAAGGAGTTACAAGGTAGATATATATTATCTATTTAAAACCAATTGTTTATCATATTTAGTCCTGATAACTAGCAAAGCTGAAATATAAGACACATTTACAATGTATTTTTCACATTTAAACTAACCAAGAATTCTCTTAGAGGTAAGATAAAATTCCTCGATACCTTGATAACACCATTAAAAATGCCAGATAAAGCCATAGTAAAATCTTACTCATTGCTTTATCAACATACTAACATTACAAGCAAAATCAATCTTCAATAATCATAAAGTAAAGAAAACTAAAAGTATGATGGCATTGCTCATAGGACATACCTACTTTTGAGGGTTAGTAAAGGATCTAAGACATTATAGCCTGACTGGTAAAATAATGAAAATGCAGATCAGAGACAAAATACTAAAATAGGAAATGCCTTAAAATAGAGAGAGCATTAGTTTCAATCTGTGAAGTATATGTTATGAGTGTATAAAATGTTAACAGGACAACAAATAATTAGAGAGCTCAATGTTTCTATCCCTTCTGGAAAATAAGCTAGCAAAATTAATGATGGAGACTAACTACCATCCATAAAATATAATGGCTTGTAAAAACACTCCTAAATATAGAGAAAATAATTCTACTATCCATAACAAAATACTAAACAGCTAACTAATGTGAAATATAAACACAACAATTAATACGAAATATGGTTCTATTAACATTAGGCAATAATAATAAATAAATGATAGAAATATACATCATCTTATAGCAACATAATATACCTTCATAAATAAATTATTCATACTTTTAAAAGAAGACACATACTATTTCAAAATATGTTCATATGATAAAATACTATTATCTTTAATATTTTAAAATGTATAGCATATAACATGATCAATAATATATGCACATCATAACATAGTATAAAATAATATAAATAAATTTAACCTTTTTTATTATCATAAAATCAATTATATTAAATAATAATGTTCTTCTGTTTCATTCTTGACCAGTTTTCCATTACTTGAATATGAAGAAGACTGTTGGCAGTAGCAGCTTATGGGCAGCACACATTTATTATATAAGATAATATTAAAATACTATAGTCTATAATATAATTAGAAAATGTATAACATACTTCCTTGGATATCCCAGGTAAATTCAATTCATTCCATTTATTCAATATATTCGTAGGATTTAATATCTAATAAATATTCAAAGTATTGTAGTAAGTAGGTCACAAATCCTTAAATTTGGGTATCTTAAATTAATATTAGCAATATCATGTAGGACAATTAAGCACTTCAATTATTATTCTTCATTAACATTGTTGAACATTTACAGGAGGGAATATTTCGCTTAACTATTATCTTCAAGACTTCAGTGGTTTTCATAACTGCTCAGAGGAAAGAAATCATTTATGAGTTTTACACATTATTGCAGGTTTCATAAAGTTATTAAAATATAAAAAAGTTATAATTTAATAATTGGAATGTTATTATCACAAAAAAAGTTTATTTTTATTTATGAAGTAAACATTTTAAAATCCATAAATTTTATCAATTGACCAGTTTGTAGTAAGTTAAATGTTATCATCCCACCTCAAGGGAAATTATTTCTTTCCTCTTATAAAAAGGGGAGATCAAATAAAAATCATCATAATACTAAAATAAAATCTTCATGCTGTTTTTTTAAACAATAGTAAATAGTCAAAATAAGAGTCATAGATCACATGACCCTATCTCTTAAGCTTGTAAGTTATAAACAGTGAGGATTGCCAATTCCTCTACAAGCTTTATGATAAATGCTTACCCAGAGCCAGCATTTAAAATATCTCTGTCAGGAACCCCTCCCCAAACCCCTGATCATGGTTTTGTGCTTTGGCACTCCTCAGAGAGGTGTCAGGGTAGGTTCAGACACTAGATCTAAAAATACCAACCCTAAGCCAAGCACTTATCTAAAAATTATCTATTGAGTGGAAAATCTGAAATTTTCAGACATCTACATGTCTTTAAACCCAGCTATCCAACTCCAATAGCTATATGGGGCTGATAGATCTTCATCCATACCATATATTAGTAGTCTTAGCAATATAAAATTGCATAAGACTTTTGGCAGAGACTATAAATAGTCAAAATAAGAGTCATAGATCACATGACCCATGCAGCTCAAGAGAATTATTATTATACAATTATAGATTCTTTTAATCAATTCTTCTTTTGCAGAATTAATTATTATTGAACATCTAAAAATATTCATAATATCAATTTATAGTTTTTATTTAAATTACAGTTTTTATTCCAAATAATATATTGATTGAGGAATATTATGAAGAAGCTATTAAGAAATTATTAGCATTTTTGGTAATGTTCTGGCCAATATTAGAATTAGATATTCCTTGGCAATTTTAATTATAACATAGACATTCAATTTATTTCTAAAATTGACAACTGTTCTCCAGTCATAACAATAACAATAATTTTCTAAGTTTTCAATCATAGAAAATTTTAAAAGTAATATTCAAAATACTGTAATAACAAATTATATTAGCATTCCATTGGCAGTTGCAGAGACTTCAGTTGTCTTGGTGTTTCTGTTCAGACAATTGTGTCAATATATAAGTTTAGCATAACATATTAATACAAAACAAAGGTTTTAAAAAAAATTTAGTAGAATTTAAAATTTAACTGTTACAAAATTAAATTGATTGACAACCTTGAGAAAATGTAGAGACTGGTGTAGACAACTTATATAGACAACAACTTATATCAGATGTCTGTATCCCCATAGGTCATATGACCATTTTACAGACTATTTATCTTTGAACTTACAACCTCTCCTGATTAGTTTGAATCTTTGACCTATTTATCACCAAAGAAGGTTTTTAATAAAAAAAAATATTGAATTAAAGTTTTAACTTTGCAATAAATGATTTTTTTCTCTAGATTTTTGAATTAATTAAAAAAAAAACACTTTCTGGTTTGAATAAAAAAAAATTAATAAAAAAAACTACAGTAGATCAGGATAAAATAAAATATTATACAATATAAAATTTATTACATCTTTAACCAATCAAATATTAACACAATTCAACATTTATTTATTACAATTTTAAATCTAGGCAAATTTCTGAATAGGTTTTAAATTTAAAATTATTTTTAAGAATATTTAAATTAAATAACATCAAATAAATATATTTATCCACTCACTATTTATTCAACTATTAAAAATCCTAATTTTATTACTAACTTCATTAAACTCTTTTGTAATTAAGTTGATTTAAAAATATTTAAGTATAATATTTGGTTTTACATTCAAAGTTAATTAAATATTATAATTTTAGTTTTCAATATCAGCAAACCAAAATATAGAGTTTGAAATTTTTTACAATTAAACTAAAACTAAATGAGCATTTTAAACCCTAAATTATGCTTTTCATCATTGACATTACCAGCTTTTACAATTTAAAGATGTTTAACATCTGAACATTTATTTAAATTAAAACTTATTATTATTTAATCTGTGTCAAAATTATTTTACAGCTAAATAGTATATAAATACTAATATAACAGCTCTAACGTGTAACAATTTTAGCATTATAAAATATTCGCAATAGTTTATTTAAAGCAAAATTGGTGCTTGTCATATAGATAAAGATGCCATTGGATGGCGCCATTTTCACGCTAAAACTATAAAATATGACCATTCCCGGGCCGTTGATTATAATAATTTTGCTGCACTTTTTTGTAATGCGAAAATAAAAACAAAACAAAATCATCTTTTATAAATATTATTTTTTATTAACGTATACAATTTAAATGATAATAATAAATGTAAAATAAAATCAACAAATTACAATTTGATTCGTGTTTTTTCTATCGTATACTTTTTAAATTGTGTTACGGCTTTTTTTTTATCAATTTTCTATTGGATATTTTTTTACTTGTGTTACGACTTTTTTGTTGTTGTTGTTTAACTAAAAAATAATAATCGTAATAAAAAGTAAAATTTCTTAATCTATTTTTTATTTTTTTAGTCTTCATTTTACTTTTTTTTTTTTTACAGACAAAGAGATATTACGTTTATTTTTTACTTCACATAGAATGAGAATAAAAATTAAAAGTTGTTACGGTTAGGTTTAGGGTTAGTATTAGGGTTAGTTTTAGGGTTAGTGTTCTGTTTGTTTGTAATGCTAAAATAAAATAATTCAAAATCGCAACCATACTCGGACAAAAGAAAGAAACTCAAACTTTTTTAAACAACAACAAACACATATAAATGTTTTCTTTACTTATTAAACATGTTTATAATATTTGCTTTTTATGAAAACTTTCAAAAAATCGCGTATATTTGTACTTTTCTTACTGGATATGTTTTTGGTACTGCTCTTTTTTAATTCAAAAATATACACATGGTAGAATCTTTTTTGAATCTTCTTTGTCTCGTGGAATGTTACGAACAGTATGTTACTTGACGCATTACTTAATTGCAACTCACTAAAAACATATATATTTAACATTTTCCCAATTAAAACTTCAACAGAGTATGTTGTAAAAAGTCTTAGAATTATTACTATAAAAATTCTGAACATTTCAATACTTTAAAATAAATAAAAAAATACAATGAAAACAACATTTCCATTCAATTCAAATACAAACTCTCTCATCAAGACGTAACTATTTTATAAACTGTGCAAATTCAGAAAATGTATTTGCTGCGATGCGACATACATGCTGTACTGCGACGCCACATAGCGGCCTGCATTCTGTAGCACAACAAAAAAGTTGTATTATAGAAAACATGGGTTCGAACGTGTTGGCCGCGGAAACAGCAATTTTATGTGTTTTAGCACGAAAACTGCGCCATGGAGGGGCGTCTTTAGCTATAAGATGAGTACCGCAAAATTAAACTATATAATTTTTTTTTAGGTGTCTTGGCTATTGCCAAAGCTAATGGTTATATTATATATATAAATTTTATATAAACTGAACCAAGCTCCTGGCATCATTCTAAATTACAAGATGCGGCATTGAAATAATGATACGGTTCTTTTCTCAATACACATATATTTATCTATATATGTGTGTGGGTGTTTGCATGTGTGTAATTAACACTTATACTGTGGAAAGGAGTAATTAAGTAATTTGGGAACTGACCACAATACTCTCACATGAGATGCGTGTGATCATTATCAGCATTATAATCTCTTATACATTAATTTATAACTGCAGAGAATATAGATAATTAAACATATTTTTATAAGCACTTCTTTATCTCAAAGCATAACCATTCAAAGATCCAAACAACTATCTTTTACTATATCTGTAATTTACAACAATTTTTGCTCATTAGTAAACCAGCTATGTAAAATATCTGGACATCTTCATGTTTTTCTATTCCAATATATATGTATATGACCTATGATTTTAGAATTTGAATTTAGTCACAATCAAACATCCATCTCTATTGTATTCAATACTTCAATATTATACTTAAAAAATATTACAAAGAGTGAGACTTATGAGACAATGATTCACATGCAGTGTGAATATATATATATATATATTCAAGAAGCTATTCAGATGTCTCTTATAATACTATCTAATATAGTAGATTAATAAGATTATCCAAAATGTCTTCCAGACAGATTTTATCAATTATAGCATAAAAGAATATGTGCATCTCTTTTTTTTTTTTAAAAAAAAGCATAGTTAATTTTTTTTGTAGGAAATAAAAGGCACATACACACACAAATTAATATTATCAAAAAATACACTAGAGTATGGTAAATTAATTAATTACAGTAAAAGATAATATTTACTATAGTATTAGTACAACAATAATCCTATTATGAGAGTTAGACAAACCAATATTATACTTTAATCTGAATAGTAAATTTTGACATGTTTAAACGTGTATGTGTGCCATTATTATGTTAAAATGTGGTCTATGTAACAAGAGCAATCATAAAATGATTAAATGGATTTGGTATTATTATCTGATAAATAGATTATTAATTTAAAATTGAGAACTTTAAAATTTAATAAAATAAAATTATTGGTTTTATATTTTTATTATTATTTATAAATGAATAATTGTGTATTTATTTTTGGGGGATTAATATGTATAATACTGTTGTAATCTTTAAAATAATATTTAATCATTTTAAAAATATTTCTTCCTCAAAATTGGTACTCTAAAATCTGTAAGCCTTTCAAAACTCACCTGCTTCAAATCATCTCTACGCTACCAAAGCAGAATACTCCTGTACAAATTAAAAAGTGAAGTATTGTGGATAATATTCTACAATATCACAGGTCACATAGTAGCAACTTATAAATACTACCACCTACCAAAATTTATAGAGTTTTTTGTAAATCATTGTGTACCGCAGTACCACATAAGTTTTAAACCTGGAATTGGCCATTTTATTAGCCTTCGACAATATGACTGAGTAGAGAAAATTAGCTTGTTAAAAATTTGTAATATTTCTGACTTTATTTTGTTAATCTACATTTGTTTCATTTCCCAAAGATTTTCTATTTTTTCCCATATTAACTAAACATATAACTTTTACTAATTTTAAGAAATAATCTTTTTTTTACCAATTTAATATAATTTCATTATTAAAAGAAACTAGATGATATAATTTTTTATATGTGTATTTGTCTTGTTATTTTAGAGATTTGCTATCCTCAGATCCTACAGTTAAATTAGAAGTAAAAATGAATCCAGATGGCACTTTACATGTTCCAGGATTAACTATTATAGAAGTAACAGATCTAAGTCAAGTGAATCAAGTGAGTATTTTGTTGTATTACATTTGTTTACATTTATACATATCCTGACACACATTCTAATATGGAAAGATGTTATTTACATTTGCTTTGTTTTAAGACAGATAATATAAGAAGCTCATATTGCAAAAATCTCAAGAGAGGAATATATATATAAATATATGAAAATAATGATATTTTGAAGATTAGAATTGATAGATAGCTGAAAAATGAAATGATTTATTTTAATCAATTGAAATGGAACTCACGATCCACTCGCAATACCTTATCTTTACTTTAGCTTGATATTCAGAACATTATTTATTTATTCTCAGTATGTTATTTTATTATATTCAGACTGTATTTATTTACTAATACCTTATTATTTTATTTATTATTTATTAACATCTATTATTTAATACATTTTTACTTTATTTATATTTTGTGATTACCTTGTCTTCTCTAATGAGTGTGGAATGGACCGGTACTTCAATCAGAGAGGAGAATACCATTGATAGCTTAACTATCAATGATACCTAGGGCCAGATCGAAGCTATACAAAGCATAACCACGACCACATTTTCTGACCATAGCCCACCTCCTAACTGCCGGAACAAACAACCACCATCTGAAGCATTTTATTTATTTTGAGGATAAAACACAGGCACCATCCAACTATAGAGATTATATATAGTGAACATGCATGGACAACAGGCCATGAATCCAGTGCTTGAAATATCCCAAGCTAACTCCTACTCTTAATCCGGGAGTCTGGTGCATTTAGCTTAACAATTAGATATTTATACCCTTAAACTAATGGGGATGCAGTGACAAGAAAAAAAGAGAATAGACCAAATAACAATTAAACAAACATTGTTTATTCGTGCATACACATATTTAATATATTATAACATAATAAACTTTTCATGAAGAAAATATATATGATTAAGTTAAGGCTAACTTTTTAGAATAGTCCTTCATTAAAGTTCTTGCTGTTCAAAAAAAAATTTACCTAGGTTTTTTATGATATTAAGGTGACACAGTTCCTTTCATTTGGTTTTCATTGGTTTGGGTTTTCCAACCGGTTGGCCTTTTGATCTCCATCGATGGCTTTATGCTTATCTTTTGATGCTTCGGATCATCAATGGTAGAGTGAGAGAGTATGCAACAGTATCTAATTCACAGTTTAGACATTAGTTTCAGGCATTGGTTTTAGGCGATGACAGTTGATATAGCTGAGGACTCGGGGCCTAAAGCCCAGTTGAACACTCTTATGGCTTTCTAGAAATGCATGTTGCTATTTCTGTGGCTTCTGCATTGATATCTTCTATGGCAGTAAGAATTAGATCTCTACTGCACTTAGACATCTGAATTTCTGGATGTCTGAATGGCACTGAACAAATCTGTTGCTAATCTTCTTACAGACTTAAGTGAATCTGAGTACGAAACTAAAAAAATAATTAACTTGATAATAGTAGCTGAGCTGCACTTTTATACTTCAACTCTTCCATTGTTTATTTCCTTATTATAGTTCTAATTTCTTTTTATAATTTAAATCTAGTTTAATTAATTTTACATTTTTCTTTAATCTAATCGTTTTTCTAGATTAATGTACTATCTTCTCACTTTTATGCCAATGAGTTAGTTTACATGGTTTTTTTTAAATTAATTCAATTATCAGTTTTAATTTTTTTATCAGCCAGGATTGCATTCCAAAATTTTCTTTTACTAATTAATTTTTAATCTGATTTTTCACATTTATTTAGTTTTATACATTTATTCTTTTAATTTATTTCAATTTATAAAAAGAAGAGAGAGAGGGTTATAATTTTTTTTTTTCCATTTTAGATTTTTTCACTAAGATTTTATTTTCCCACCCTATTCTTAATAAATAGCTTTATTCTAAAGAAAGGCATGGTCTTTTATTTTAATTCTATTTTTGAAAAACTCGTTTTTTGTTTAATAAATTGATCTTTTTTTTAAAAAAATTAGAACTCATGGAATGCAGATATATATGTGTGTGTTTTTAGAACATATATCTCACTAGCATTACAATACATATATTGTAATAGTATAAACAGGATAATAGATGAAGCAATATTATATGCTCAAGTTAAAAGATGTATTTGGCATATAAATAGAGTTAAATAAACTGAGATGAAACTATTGTTAGTTATTATGAAAATAACAGAATTGATGAGTAGTGCCCCAGAGACAGAGACTCTATTACATCTAATCAATTATAAAATTTAGAAAGTACAAATATGGAATAAATTAAGTGAAGAATCAACCATACCCTGAATTCAAATCACTTATCTACACCAATACACTCTACAATTAAGAAATAATAAAGATATTAGTTCTTGTGGATATGCCTTAAATTATAGATTTCAAATCTAAATCCTGTTAAGAAATAAGATGAACATGCATAATAATGCCTAGCTTATTTGATCACAAAGGTCACTTATCTATGCTCAATGAATGCAAGGTATGATTATTATCCCTATAGATAAACACAAAAACTTAAAAGTAAAGTTTAAAAGAGAAGTTATAAATAAATATAATAATAAGCTGAACATTTTCGAGGATTCATGCCTCATAATCATAGCTTTCTTAAAAATATATAATAAAATATATACAAAGATATTTAAATTAGCAATTTCTTCAATATATCAAAGCAAGTGTTTTTTCTATTTATAGCCTTAATATTTCCATTAATGTAGAATGCTTCTTTTATTTTCCTCTTATGATCATTTAATTCAGTGCATATAATTACAGGATTGGCAGGAGTAAAATTGTGTCCAGATTTCATGGAATGCTCCAAAAATACAGAAGATATATTGTTGTTTTTCTGAGCTCTATTGTAAGTGTACACATGTTGAGCAAGTCTAGTATTAATAGTAGCTTTAGTTTCACCATAATATACATCGAGGCATTTTTCTTGAGGACATGAAATGGAATATACTACATGTGGGGTGAATGATCGATCAATATGATCTTTTGAGTTGTTGATCAATCTGTTAGAATTAGAAGGAGATCTAAATCCTATTTTAAACTTATTGAATAATGCTTTAGTTAGTTTGTTAGATATTTTGGAAATGTAAGGAATGGTAATTCTAGGAAGTTGAATACGTGGTACAATATTATTTATTTTATTATGGAATTTGTAATATTATTTGTAATAGATAATTTAAAACCTGTTGTCATTAAATCTTTAATAAAATTATTCAGATTTTCTTTTCTGTCTGCTTCATATTTGCAGAGATGCAAATTTCTAAATAAGAAAGAATTTAAACCAGCAAATTTGTGTGATGCAGGTGAGTTAGATTTACGGTGAATACAGCATTTAATTTCAAAAGGCTTAATTATCATCTTGTAATTTATCATGTTATTATTTCTTGATAATGAAAGGTCAAGATATTTGATTTCTTTGTTGTTATTTTCATATACAATGCTAAGTGATAGGTTAAATAAATTTTGAAGTTCTTGTCGTATGTGTAAAATATTATCCATAGAGGCAATAATAAATATATCATCCACATACCAAATATATGTAAAATCATGGGTGGAATTGTAATATTTTGGTATTATAGAGCTCTCAAATTTATTTAAGTAAATGTTAGATAAAATGCCACTTACAGGTAAGCCCATTGGCCATCCATCTTTCATAGTATACCACTTGTTTTCAAAGAGTGTAAAAATGTGCAAATCAAGCCAAGAAAGGAAAGCAACAATAAATTTAACTCTTTCATGGGGGCAATGTGCTCTCAAAAGTTCTTCATGCACTATTTGAATGGATAATTTTCTGTTAATGGATCCATATAATTTTTTCACATCCATAGTAGCCATGGTGGATGTATTCATAAGTTGAATGTTTTTAATTTTAGAAATGAATTGGAAAGAAGAATTGATAGTATATGATCCAAAATTAAGATATTCTATAAGTAGTTGATTTACCAATTTGGCTGCTTCAAAATAATGCACTCCACCAAAATCCATCATCAATCTTAATGGTTCACCTGGCTTATGTAATTTAGAATTGGTAAACATTCGGGGAGGTCTAGTGGCAGAAGGATAAATCTTGTAATATTCAGATTTAGTGATACCTTTGTCTTTAAATATTTGAAGCACATTATTGATAAATTTATCTCTATCTATTTTAATATTAAAGTTGTCGTCTTGTATTAGTTTTAATGTCTTAATTTGATCATACATTTTATTTTTATAATCTATATTATTTAGCAAAACAAAATGGTTGCCTTTATCTTCTCTAAGGCAAGTAATATTGTGAGATATAAAGTATTGTTTAGTCTTTAAAATATCTTTATCCCATACTTTACTTTCTGTATTAGACAAGTTTTTATTTAATAATTTAGATAAATATACATTTGAACCCTGTTATAAAAGAGTGTGAATGAAATACATTAACCATTTAAAGGCATGAATGTATACATATTGTAGCCTCAACTTTCTCCGCACACTCTTTCACTCATTTAACATCAATAAACTTTATTTCAAGTAGCTAGACAACTGAATTTAATACTAACTTGGGATCAAATATACCTGGGGCGCCAAATTGCAGCTATAAATTGTAATGCCCACCAGAGATCATCATTAGCCACATTTAGGACTATAGAGGATACTGGAGAAAGCAAATAAATTGTCTCTTAAAAAAATTAATAACAACGAAATTGATAAAACCATCTAATCTATGTGGTCTTAATTTCAAACTCGGTTGAGTCATGCAAATATTTCATAATTATTTTATTATCAAATCTATAATAATAATAATAATAATAATAATAATACAACTTTCTCCCATAACTTTCTCATAAATATTTGATCTCGAGTGGTAACTACAGAAATTATTGTATACATTTCTCATTTATATCGAACTGGAAATGAATCAGTAGTCGATGCAGAGGACTCATAATCTATGTAATATAGATTTATCATTTAATTTAACACTAGATAATAAAAAAATTATTCCACTACTTTATTTTTCGTTCTCAGCATCTATCACTTTAAATTAGCTACAATTATATAACACGGAATGTCTGTGTTATGTTCTCTGATCTGAGAATCCCTAATTTTATTTTTAAACATACAAATTAACCTGTCAATCGACTATCAATTTATGATCCCTACTTTAACAACAGTATAATAATTTGATTATGTGATGCTACTTGACTTCCGAACTAGCTCTTAGATTAATAATTGAACTGCTCTTTCTCAAGGTCTAGATCTGTCAAGAGATGCACTTACACACGATTACATTGTAATGGATATGATTCCAAATACCTTAAGCCCAATTTTGATACGAATTTACTGTTGGGAATCACTCTAAACACCGAGAGCAGGAAAGGGATTTTATGTCTGCTCCCAATATTCACAACATTACCATGAACCAAAAGATAAAATTGACTAGATTTAACTTAACTAATCCCTGTCATTTTATTCTATATATCTAATATGTTGACCAAACTTTAATTAATAACTTTAAATCTATCCTATATCGCTAAATCAACTATGGAAGTAAACCATGGACATTAATCAGATAAATCAATCACAATTTACTGGTAAATAAATTACGGAAATAAATCACACTTAGGTTTTGTGAATTAACTATAAAAATAAATTATGTGAAACTGAATTATAGAAAAGTGACTTATAAAATGAATTATGTAAATCGAATATAGAAATAATCAATATAAAAATCAACATCGTAAGTCAATCATGGAAATAAATTGTCAATATAAAATTAACTATATGAATCGAATATGGAAACAATATAATAATGACTACTGCAAATCGATCGTGGAAATAAATTATCAATAGGAAAAATGAATAATTAAATTTAAATTTAATTAATATTACTTCAAATATAGGTGCTGTATGAAAATTCTGTAGATATTGGAAACATCAAAACCCAAGACACAATGTAACTTATAACAATAGTAAAACTTTATTATATGAACAAGAATTAACATAAAACATACTCAAATATAATATGGTTACACTTAAATATATATTTTAGATCCACTAAATATTATGGTTTGAATACATGTTTAAAATTACTATATTTTTTTATAGATAACTTATTTATTGCTTTTGACCCATTTATTTGTTAAGATAAACACACAAAAATAATACACACTTACGCACTGAATCAGAATTCCGTATTTCTTTTAGCTTTAATACCATATCTCGAAAGAGAAGAAACCTATAAACTCATACTCCCCTTTTTATTTGTAAACATTGTCAATGGACTATTCCAAATAATACCTCGTTTCACTTACTCTAATCAGCAATGTTAACTAATCAGAAATTTCCATATCATTTATTAATTAATAATTTCTTTCTATTCTTACGAAAAAAAAAAAAGGATGATATAACATATATATATAAAAAATTTTACTGGTTTTGTGGTTCGGTTTAAATTCAAAAACCCACACTTTTACGTTAATGCCTGTCAGATCTTTACGTTTTTAACCGTATATATTTTAATAGGTCAGTCTGTTGATCCAGCTCGACAGCTCTCAACTTATATTCACAAAATCAGTACGGATCTGTTAGTTTACCAACTAAAATCTCTGTCATTCCTCATCATACCTCCATCTGACCGAATTCTTATCCTGTCAGGGCAATTTTATTCTGTCCCACATCAGAAAAAACACTCTCTAGATCCTTCAATACCATGCAGTATATATATATTTATATAACGCGCACACAGCAGCGTCTGGATAAGGGAAATTAAAACCAAACCAACGACAACTTCAACTCTTAACTCCAATTGTTTGCTTCAGCCCAGGGAAGAGAAATCTTTTCTTAAGACTTAGAATGTGTGAGGAGCTCTGGCCTACACATTAATGGGCATGCAAAACCTTTTTCTCAATTCAACAATAACTTTATTAATAATTCCCTATCTTTAATAGAATAAATGGAGTGAAACTCAGTCATCTTCAACTATCATGGTAAATCAATCATGAGACAGCTATTTTCCATCTATGAGGTGGCACGATAACTCTACCTCAATAATATTAAGCATTTACTGCTCTATATATGCACCCACATACATTGATTACAGTCTAAATAAATGACAGACACTAACCGGATCCTGAATTAAAACATGTATGAATCACTTCAATCTTAAACAACCAAGCCGATCACACACCCCCAACACCTATATCAATAACAGATCATCGACACTGATAGCACAACTGTGGTTTTCCACACGATCAATATCAAGCACAAATATCTATAAAAAATTGTTAAGACTATAAAAAGTATTCTATATCATTTCTCTCTTCTCTTTAAATTTAAATCTACGTAAGCACTCATATTTCAATGGGATCAAAATCATTCTTTTTCTCTTTCCTTTTGCATATTTTAAAACAAGTAATAATAAAAAAACTTAGTATATTAAGATATTCTAGTGGTAACACAAAAAAAAAATTTTCTATCAAACATGTACATATTGTAAAACGAAATAAAAAAAAGGACATTATATAAACGAAATAAAATATAGAATAATACCAAACATTACTATAGTCTCTTTATAATATCTTCCTTTGATTGTACTCAGTTCATTTTATTTGGAGATAGCAGTTATAAATGCACATCAGAGACATTTATTTTAAATCAGATGTATACTAAAAATGCACATAGTTATTTGAATCACAATAAAAAAAAATGAAGACAGTCTTTTTAAAATCAGAATGCATGAAAAATGAAGGGTTATATTTAAATCACATGTCGAAGATGAAGAGTTACTTTTAAATCAAATGTAGCAGATGAAGAGTTACTTTTAAATCAAATGTAGAAAACGAAGAGTTACTTTAAATCAAATGTATAAGACGAAGAGTTATTTTAAATCAAATGTAGAAAACGAAGAATTACTTTAAATCAAAATGTAGAAAATGAAGAATTATTTTAAATCAGAAGATAGCTGCGGGACAATTAATAAATCTTAAAAAGAGTTTTGTTAATTACCTTCCACTTTGTTGGTTTCTTTTCGGGATCGAACTCATTTGTTTTTTTTCCTCTTCTTTTCTATTTTTTAAAGGTTCAAAGTACATACAACAAGCGGCTTCTCATTACCAAACATGAATTAACTTTTCTTTAAATATTATTCAGAAGTTTGCTGTAGCTTTTTTTTTTTAAACGAATTTTACCCAGCCAAACAATTATGATAATATAAATTGATCCTTCCTAGTTATACCATAGTGTGACAGTTCTTTCCTTAAATAAAATTTTAATAAGCAAAACCGATAGACTCTGGCATTCAGAAAGAAAAAATGTCTTATTGAAGGCTGATTGTTTCATGATTAACTTCAGGAAGAGTAAATGCACACCATTGATATATGAATTAGAAATTCATATTTCGGTAAACTATACAACTCAATTACATTGTTAACTTCTGAGACGGAAAATTAATAAAAATTCAGAGATAATTGAACTGCTCTCGCAGCAAGAAGCAAAAAGTTAAAAGTCCCCACCTAGCAAAATTTTAAAAATCCCTCGCTAGCAAAAATCTAAAAAAGTCCCCTGTCATTTTCTCCAACTCCCCTTTTATATTTTCCAACACAAGGGAAGAGAGGGGGGAAACATTGGTCAATTCCCCTCTCCACAGGTGGTCCCCTTCTAAATTTTTAAAGATAATCCATTCTCAGAACAAACAATTGAACCATTTATCAGTTGTGAGATTTTGTCAGCTTTTTAAATCTTTTTGGTAAAACAATTGTTACACTTCTCTTGATCTAAACACTTTCCCATTTAGATTTATATTTTTGAATTACTAATAATAAATTACGACAGATTCATTTATTTTTCCATTGTTTTACACTTGTCAGGAAATAATATAAAAAAATGGTATCAATTTCTATAAAGGAAAGAAGAAATGTCAACTCATATATCTGTATTACATACACACATCTGTAGATTATTTAATAGAAAATTGCTTATTTAGACTACATGAATACAAAATATCCCTCACAATTTCTTATAATTACAAACTCAATATTAATTATAATTTATATTAATCATAACACAAACCTCCATTATTATTTTCTATAACTCTTAAGCTTATTCTCCCGAAAGAAGCTGATAAACAAAAGCTATTGATAATCATTTTACTTTCAATTCTCACCAACTTTTTAGTGATAGACATTAAACTTTACAAAACTCTATCCCAGCTATATAAATATTTATTTCTCCATCAGTATATTGGCAAATCATTACTGCAGCGTACAAAAAAAATCAAATCACCCCCCCCACCTTGCATTAAATAATGCTAGCTATATTTTCTACAAACACAAACTTTCTCTATATGTTATTTCTGAGCTATCTAATTAGTGATTTTTCAATAAAGCTTTTTAATTTTTCCTGCATTCAAAAAAAAAAAATTTCCTTCCCTTTTCCACAACTATCTCTTTTCCTTTACAATTGGTTTATAGGTGATATAGACCAAAGGGCTACAATATATATTTGTTACATGTATTGTTGTGATGTTGCATAGAATTAATTGCTAACAGATAGATCTGTATGTGAAGATGAAGAGAAGCGGTTATGTGCAGAGTTGTATTTTTATATTTTTGTTTTATATACTTTTGTTATTTATTACCGTAAGTTATAGTTATTGAAATAATGTCATTTATAGTGCATGTTTCTTAATGAAAGCAAATTAAAAATAAAGCTGGAGAGAGTAATAAAAGGAGTTGCAAGTTGTGCCATGGGTGATTTCTGCTAATGACATTTGTCAGAATTTCAAGAATTGCCCACTAAGTATTTTGGAACAATGGAAACCTGATCAATCTAAAAGCACTCCTGAGATAATGTTCATCGGCTTATGGATAGATAAAAAAAAAAGTGAGGTGAAGGAGAGTTAAAAGAAAAGAACTATATATATATATATTATTTAAGAGTGATTCGGAAAAGTGACCATTACAGTGAAAGAAGTGCAGAAAGTAAATTTTTAAAATAAAAAATATAAAGTGATTTTATTAATTAATAAAAATTAATAATAATGGACTCCATTGTAATGCTGGAGTAAAATAATTGTGTAGATTCATTAAACATGCCCAGTGTACAGCTATTTTGTGACCTGCCTGACCTTTATCTATGGAGATTTTACCTGTCTATTTCAAACAAGTCAAATGATCACAGAACTTCATACAGCAAGAACTTTCATGCAATCAATTTTAGCATCATCTACCTAATCTCTAGGATGGATTATCTTATGTGAAAATGTTATGGAATCTTTCATCATTATCCAGACCAACAATTCTCGCTAGGACAATCGCCTTTGTAATACTGTAAGCTTACAGATCATCAGCCTTAAAACACGAATGTTCACTCTCAAATGAGGTAACTTTGACTTTATATTTATTAAATGAACATATAATAATAAATTAAGAAATATGTGCTTTGTCCCAATCTAAAGAAAGTAATTATAGAAATAGATTAAATCATTTAATAAATACACTCTGACGTATAATTGCACTCTTTCGTGAATGTGTATATTGATATTATCGGAATGAATGAGTCATGTTTGAGATATTAATATATACGTGTATTAATAAATCTTAGAATTTAAAGTATAAGTTGTGTATTTATTTGAATTACAAGATTCTTATAACTTTTGGGTTATTATTTCTAAAAGCTTGCTGATATTCATGACCATATATCTCTAAATGAAATAAAATAATAAGATTTGTAGGGCAGATATGAAAATGATAAAGTATACAAATGACGTTTCTTTGTAAGATAACCTTGGCTTCGTTCTCCCAATAGACATTGTCTCCCAGACTTTGAGATTGAGCTAGTCTGGATAAGGCACCCAAAAACGCACACTGGACCTTTTCTTTTGTTTTTGAGGGATATAATTCTTATTAATTGATAAGACTGGTGCTTAAGATCGGACTTGTTTCAGGAAATAACCTGTTCTCACTCAAATTCTTAGAATAGGATCACGGGTAGATTGTTAAACTGTTAATAACTCTTCTTATACATTAACAAAATTATTTAATTGGGCTAAAACATAACTGAAATAATAAAATTTAGGTGTCTTTAAAAGTATTCCCTGATAAAGCAGTTTTTCTTAGACATATTAGTTTCCATCTTTTTAACTGGCTTCGTTCTTCTCTAGTTTTTTCTGTCTGCATTTTTATATTATTGTCATTTGGAGTGTAAAAGTTTGTCGTTGTAATCCAAATACAAATCGAAATGTTTAGAAAACAATCTAAATCTCTAGCAAGCTATTATTTAACAAACAATTATATCTTTTCTGAACAATTGTTTCAATTTTTATTAGTTATTTAAGCACTCATCAGAACTTCTCAATATTACTAAATGATAGTGAGATGCAGCAATTATAAGCAATATTCTAGTTTATATTTATTAATGATAATTATTATCTGAGTATGCATAAACTTAAGATAGTACATGTAGTATTTGTTATCAGTTTGTATATATGTGTGTGAGGGCGCTTTTAAGTAACATTATGCATGCTCTTTTCACCACTACTTGCAAGGAGGAAGAGGAGAAAGAAAGCATTGCTACATTTTGCAATAAAAAATTTTCGTTTTTATTTGTTGATTTTATTTTCTCCGATTATCTAGATTTTCATTTTCGTACTAAGCTTGTTTAGAACATTAAATATTTTTAAAGTTACACTTAGCCTGGGCAAATCTTTTATGTTTTGGAGTTATCAAATAGATGTATTAATTCATTAAGTCATTCGCAATCATTTGTAATAAATAATTAAAATTTAGATATTATTATTTGCTATAAATATATGTAATTGCTATTATCTAAAACTATTCAAATTTTAATCTCATTAATTGACTAAAAATTCTCTAAATTAAATCAAAAATTCTATTCCTTATTTAGTTTTGTTTCTTTAGTTTAAAAGTAAACAAAACAATTTTAGATTGCCCATATGCATTTTTAAAGAATATTTTTCTTCTTCTTTGAGTTAGGATTTAAAATAACATTTATTTGAACTATGAACCAAATAAACTTAATATGACTATTTACTGAAGAAAGAAAGTATGCTTTCAGAATTTCAATATCTTTACTTACATTAGTATTGATTGACTCGATGTCAGTGTGTGGATATTTATATATTCATTTTGAAAATACTAGTGCAATTTGATTGTAAGGGAATACACTATTTAAAAATAAATGTGTTTCTATAGAGTGTTCTTTTAAATGCAGCTTCATAGGAAACATACTATACTACATTAGTCGGGTTACTAGTTTTTTTTTTTTTCAAGTCAATATATTAATGTTAATTATGCTGAAACTAATAAAAAGTGTTATTTCTATCAATTTACCTCATCATTTTCATAAAAATAGCTTTATCATTAAACCAGATAATAGATGGAAATTAGGCATTTACAATTGAAATTAGATAAAATATTGTGTTTTTATTCAACACCAAAAAAAAAAAAAGTTGTATTTATCTTTGCTAGTGCTTTTCATATTTTCCATAGAAAAAAAAATCATTATGCAAATAAATATGTAATAACAAAGTACATGGAATTTTGAGCAAAGCTAAATAACATGAATAATATTAGAAAATATATAAATGGGTTAAACACTAAAAATTAAGTTTTAAAAAGGTATGTGTCAACACATTTCATTATTCTGTAGTAATTATTTTTACTTGGTGTATTACTTTATAATATTTAATAATGTGAAAGTTCAGCATGGTGAAAAATTACTAATTTGTTAATGTCAGGTTCGATATCTGTTAGCTGAAGTCATACATCTCTATGTTTAACAATTTACATTTTTTGTTTACTTAAAGTGGATGTTATGTTTAAACAAGATTTGAATAAATATGGTGTTCAGAAAAAAATATTAGAAAATTTTACCAATGTTCCACAATGCAGGAAAATGTTGTGTAATTAACTTTTATAAACAAAACTCTCATTTAAAAATTATTAAAATCTCATTTCAATTTAGTATATTTTGTAGCTCAATAAGTTCTTCTTCAACAAAAATGTTCACTAATAATCTCAATATTTATATGTGGTTTTATTATTCAATTTAGAATTTCCAGTTCTTAAATCTTTTCATCATGTCATCATGCAGCTTTAATAATTGATTCACAAAAATTAGTTGGATATCATCAACTATTTCGCTTTCATATTTTATTTCTGATAAACTTAAAAAATGATATAACTTTTATGTGATTGCAATTACTTTCAAACTCCTCTTCTGCCTGCTAATAGATGAAAAAAATGCTATACAATTTGCCTGCTTAAGTGATTTATGTTGACAATTTTGTCTTACCTGTGATACAAGTAAGTTGGTTATCACAGTATGAATATTATATTATTCGGGTTATACCAATTTAGTTGATTGCATTTATTCTATGAAGTGAATGCACAATTATGTGCATTAATTACTTACCAATTTTTTATTAGCATATATCTCAGTTTTTATCTTGGAGGACAAGAAACAAGTGCATGTTAAACATATAGATTTTAATAGTTATCAATAAGTATATACTATTATTTACAAATATTAACTGACAATGAACTAGTATGTGATATGCTAATTAAACTTCAGCAGGACAGCATTAATGAGTAAAACAATATGTATTTTTAATTCTTTCCTTTTTATTCCATAACACACATATTAAGAAATGAAAACTTGGTGTATTATGAATGCTTTTAAATTTACCATTGTACAAATTTCAGATTTTTTTTTCTTCACCATTAATAACTATGTAAGATTTAATACGCTTGACGTATATAGTGAAATTAAATTCATAAAAATTGCATTAATATTTCTTAAGGCTAAGCGCTTTCAGAGGTTTCATCTCCATTATGATATGGAGATGAAAGCACTTAGCCTTAAGAAATATCAATGCAATTTTTATGAATTTAATTTCACTATATACATCAAACGTATTAAATCTTACATTGTACAAATATAAATTGATTGCACTCATGTACTCCTGTTTATCTGTACATCAAATAATATTACTTTTCTCAGTTATAAATGCTAGATATACAATGCTACATAAATATTGTCGTGCTTTATACCTGATTTTAATATGGTTCATTTTTATTATTCAAAAAGTTTTATTTGTAATATGGTTATTCCACAATGTGAAGTGCTACTTTTTTTTTTCAGTATATAATACAAAAAAAATATTTGATATTGATAAGTTGTTACTAATATGAAGTGATCAGCAAAACTTTTCTGGAAGTATTTAGATTATCTACTCATTCTAAAATGTATTCTTGCACATCTTCCAACTATTAATAAATAAGTATTGGAATTATATGTAATGATGATATGTTTTAATTCTTGCTGACAGAAAACTGCTGCCAATACTTTGAAGGAAAATCTAATGGCCATTATTCAGTCTTTTTGTTTACTCTCTTTTTAATGTACACATTAGTGATGTGTTTACAAATATATTATTTCATATCGTCATGTTTTTAATCAAAAACAACCAAACTAAGTTTATTTAATCATAATGAGCCAATTGTCAGAGTTATTTTCTAATGTACTATATTTTTTTATATTTTAATTCTCTTGTTATACCTTGATTATCTTTTTTCTTTGGAAATAATATAACAATTAAAAGTGTTTACAAAAAAGTTCTTTATTTTATTATTATTACTTTTATAATAACAACAATCTCACAAAGTATTGACAACAATTGCTTAATTTGTCTTTGTTTTGTTTTTGTTTTTTTTATTTGAGAAAATAAGGAAATTATTTTTGAACTGTATAGCTTTAATTAACTTTTTGCTTCATTGGAAAACAATAATCATATTTATTTTTTATTATATTTTTTCTATTCACAGCATTAGTTGTAAACACCATCTCAATATATTTAGACTATATGACCAAATGAGATGTAATAAAAAAAGATTTAACTAAAATAATATTTGATTAAATGAAAATACACAAAGAAAAGATAGTTTTTAAATAATATTTAGCCTTTTTACTGCCTAGCATGATTTCAATATATTTTTACTATATCATATACATGACATATGATGTAGTAAAAATATATTGAAAGCGTCCTTGGCAGTAATAATGCTAAATATTATTAAAAAAAACTACGTTTTCTGTATGTATTTTCATTTTGTCAGATATTAACTTGGCTCAGAAAAGAAGAAAATTAGTAACAATTGATTTATAAAATAATAATAATGTAATTATTATTTTGAAATGAACATCTGATTAAAATTAGGACAGATTTCAATAAATAAAATAGCACACAAACAATATTATAAATAAATTTTGATGAATAAATTGAAGCAAAGGATTATCATTATTAAAAATGAACTTGCTATATTTTGATAAGTAATTGTAATGAAGAATTAATATGTATCTTATGTAGAAACTGTTGGTTAAAATTTTATAGGACTGTTAAGAATTAAACCTGTTATTTATTTGATTATTTTGACCATTAAAATAAATAGTTAAATTTATTTGATAGATCATTAATAATCAATTTTATTCTGTTTAATTATTTTGGTACTCTTATATGAACAATTTTGGAAAACAAAAAAGAAATTAAAAATATAAATATATTACATATAGAAAAGAAATGATATTTCTATTAAATATATTTATGAAATGGCAAAATAATATGTAAATAAATGTGGTGTTATTTTCTAATAAATACTATTAATTTGTTAAGAGTTAGAAAAGTAGCGATTCGCAATTTTAGAAGAAAAAAAAACAATAACAGTCTACTGAAAAAAGTTATATAATTTTACCGAAAAAGAAAGCAAAAGAACGTCAAACTTTTTTTTAACATTTCTAAATCCTTAGGCATTGTATCAATATTATCACTTGCATATTTGGATTAAATAAGAAAATGTAGAAAAATTGAAACTACACTGTTGTTTGTGGTAATGTCAAGTTTGTTTAAATTAAAATGATTTAATTTCTAGAGAATGTGATTTTAATCTAAATGCCAAAAGAAATCTGAAAATATTTTTATTGGGAATATATATATAATATTCAAATATAAGTATATTGTCTATACTAAATTTTATGTAATTATAAAGGGATCGAACTCGGACTTTCCAGGTCCCTACAGCCATGCACCCCATTCTATACAACTGATACACATGATCACGTAATGTGAAAAAGATAAATGATTTACAATATATGTATTTCATGCTGAACTAGTACTCATCATAACTATCTTCCACACCTATATACAATCATCATTGTCTACCATTATCAATCCATTGCAGAATGATCATTCCAAGTTCAATTCATCTTCTCTGATCTCTAACGTCTCTTCTCCACATTACCTCTGCATACTTTATTTCATTCATCCATCTCACATGTGGTCTCTTTCTGTGTTTTTTACAATCTCTTGGAATCCAATTTAAGATTTGAATTTCCATCTATTATCATCTCTTCTAGCAATATGTTCAGCTCAACTCCATTTCAGTCTTTTAATTCTATCAATGATATCAGTAACACCTGTTCATTCTCTTACCCATATTTTGCATTTTCGATCTCTTGTGTTACTCCTAACATTTATTTCTCCATACTTTTTTGAGTGGTCTGAAGTCTCTGTATTGCTCTTTTGTTAAGTATCATATTCTCAAATCCATAAGTAAGAACTGGTAAAACACATTTATTAAAAATCTTCCTTTTCAAACACATGGCTATATTTCTTTTTAATATTAAGTTATTTCTACCAAAAGCACTCCAACCAAGTTTAATTTTATGATTAATTTTATCTATTATGCTTTCATCTGTAGTAATTATTTGACCAAGATATTTATGAGTTATTAACTTCTAACTAAAAATTATCAATTTTTATTTTTATCTTTTGAGAAAATGCACGAACATTACTTTAATCATTTTAACATTTACCTTTAGTCCTACTTTCTTACTTTCATCTGATATCTCTTTGTAACATTTCCTGAAACTCTAAAGCATTATTTGTAAAAACAACTGCCTCATGTACAAAATCTAAATGAGGTAATCTCAATTTACTTTTACACCTTTAGCTTCCCATTTTTAATTCACAAAATAATTCTTGCAGCATTGCTGTAAAATTTTTGGAGATATGTAGTCACCCCATTTTATACCCTTCTCAATGTTAACTTTCCTAGCATCATTATATAATCTAATTGTTGCTGTCGCATTTTTATAAATATTCTTCAGAATATGACAATATCCTGGGTCTATACCTTGATGATCCAATGCTGTAATCACTGAAAAAAGGCTTATAGAAACAAATGCCTTTTCACAATCTACAAATCCAAAGCATAATGGCAACTCATTCTTTTGTCCTTTCTGTTAATTCTCTCAATACTTGGGTATGATCTACTGTACTAAAACCACTTTTAAATCCAGCTTGTTCTTTTGGTTGGATGAAATCCAATGTTCTCTGTAGACAAATTGTAATTATCGTGGTAAAAATTTTGTGTAAAATGGAAAAAAGTCTGATAGATCTGTAATTTCTGATATCTTATTTATCATCTTTTTTAAATATTGATACTACATTCTTCCAATGATCTGGTTCACCTTTACCATTTAGACATTTGATATATAACTTTGCCAAAAAAAATTCTATTCAGCTTTTTCGTTTAATTTATAAATTATAATTCCATCATTACCTGGAAGTTTTCTCTTTTTCATAAATTTAATTGCACGTCTCACTTCTTTATTTAAAATCTTGGGCAATTCAGAAGATATAATAGATATAGGAGGTACTTGTTCTTTATTATTTTATAATTCTTGATAGAACTCTTCTACCCATTTCATGACGTCATCTCTCTTTTTAGTAATACTTCCATATTTTTTTCTTATTTCAGATATAAGTTTCTTACCAAAATATTGTTTTACACTCTTGAGACTTTTATTCTTTTCTACAGCTTTTTTTGCTAGTTGACAATTATACTTTCTTATATCATTATCAACTGTTTTTCCCACCATTTTACAAAATTTGAGATATTCAATTTTTCTTAATGCATCATTTTCATATATCTTCATATTACTTCTTTTCTTCATAAATTCTCTAGTCTTAATAGAAATGTTATTAGTCAGTTGCTGCTTTTTTCTACCAGCTATCATTGTTGCAGCTTTTAAAAGTGTATCAGTTATTTTCCTATTAATTTCATTCAAATCTGAATCATGTTCAAAATCTATTAATACTTGAAACCAATTTGCAAGTTCTAATTTAAATTCATTAGGATGTTTCTGAAGATTTGGAATATCAACTGTAAATATTGTTTTTCTTAATAATTTTTGTCTGTCTAGTTTTGCATTAATACTATCTTACATCTTACTAATTGATGACCACTTCCTGCGTTGAATTTATTAAGAACATTACAATCTTGAAATATGTATTTTCTGTTAGTCAAAGTATAATCCAATTCTGCTGTACCTTCATTTGAATGTTTCCATGTCCATTTAACATTTTTCTCAAAAAAATAAATAAATCATAATATAAAGGTTTTTTTTTTCCTCAAACTCCACAAGTCTCTTTCTCATTTCTATTACCATAACCAAATATACCTACAACACTTTTATCTTTCATTTGTTTACCAATTCTAGCATTAAAGTCTCCCATAACAATTTTAAAATGCTGTTTAGTTTTATCAAAAGCCTTTTGTACATCCATATAAAAATCTTCTATTACTTCATCACTATGAGAATGTTGGTGCATAAATCTGAATTATGTGCATTTGGTATCTGCTATTAATTTGAATAATTAATCTTGCCACTCTGTTTGATACATCATTGATCTTCACAATGTTATTCTTCCACTTTTTATATATAATGAATCCTACTCCACTTGTATTTCCAATATTTGTGCCTTTGTACAAAAGTACATGTCCAGTTTTTAAATAAATTGTCTCTTCACCGTTTCTTCTAACTTCACAAAGTTCAATAATGTTCCATTTAATATGATAGTTTTCTTCCAATTCTTGTCATCTTCCTTCACTTGAAAGTGATCTGCAGTTCTAAGTATCTAAATAAAATGTCATCATGCCCTGGCAGCCTGGGCCCACAATCAAGGGATTTTTAGCACTCTCTGCCTTCGACTATCGACCACTGTTTCTGGAAGGGCCACGATTCATTTTTGTCTGTCATGATTAATATATATATTAAAACATTTTTTTCATTCACACACACATTCATATTATTGATATATATATATAATATGCTCAGTTTATATTAAGATAGCAAATCTTTAAATTTAAAGGACAAACTTTAATCTTCTCTACCTTCCAACTCTTCAGCCATCTATGTCATTGAAAATCCGATGATTGGAACACTCAAAGCTCTTCTTGATGCCAATATTATTGTCATACCCATGTTGACATGTATAGGATGGAGTGCATGGCTATAGGGAGTTTGAAAGTCTTGAGTTCACTTCCCTTATAATTACATTAAATTTAGTATAGACAATATACTTATATTTGAATATTACATATTCAGCCTGTATTCTTTCCTTCCCTCTTTTGTGTAATGAAATGGACATATTAAGATCCTATATGTGAGGGATCAGAATGGTTTAATATCAACGTGGATATGACATTAATATTGGCATCAAGGGGTTTGATTGTTTCAACATCGGATTTTTAATGATATGCATGGCCGAAGAGTTGTAGGATGAAGAAAAGTGAAGCTTGTCCATTAAAAAAATGATACAAAAGTAATAACTCAATCTAAAGTACAAAATCTGATATTATTCCTTTTAAAATGAAGTATATTTATTCTTTATATGATTAATCATACTGATATTTTGATAAAATTTGTAAAAGTAATGTTAATTGGCTGTTAATTATTGCATTTATATTTATAATTATTGCATTTATAATATGAAAGCATTATACTGATAAAATCTTGTACCATTGTTAAAATATTTAGATTATTATGCTTCTTTATATGAGGATCGTTCCATTCAGATAATCAAATTTATTATATTAAGAGAAATTGTTAAATATAGAGGGAATTTTATTACAAATCCAAAACCAATATTTCACATTTTTTCAGATGATAATAATAATAAAATTAATTTTTCTGAGAGATTTGAAGTCTCCATAGTTGAATGTAAGTTATTGTTTATATAAAGGGGGTGCATGCATGAGGTCAGTGAGAGTTGCACGCCATTTTTTTTATTTATTGTAAAGAGTCATGTCATATTTAAGTACACAAAACTAAATACATATAGTTAAATTTTATTTAACTTAATTAATATGATAACATATTCTCCACAAGTTGTATAAAGTATAAAAGAAAATATAGCTAAAAGAAATAAATAAAATACAAAATAATTTTCAAAATTTTAATAAAATTTAATAATAAATCTTTAAAATTTGGAGTATAACTTGATAAAACTGTTCTCAGCAATTCTGTGAAATGCTGATCGGTCAACTGGAATGATATTTTGACTTCACAAATTTCATTGTGTAGTACAATAATTTCTAACAATATATTTTACCAAAAATTAAAATTAGTTGGTAAGCAGTTTTCTTTTATGTGTGGATATTTTGATTCTGGCATGAGTTTTCCAAAATTCAATTAAAGAACTAAATTTGTGATGCGTTTGCAGTGCCTGATTCTCTTTCATCACTAATAACTCCAATTCCCCATATACTTTTTTAACAAATATCACTTCAGAAAATGGAAATCCATCTTCAATAATATCACAAATAAATGGATTCCCAAAATATGCAAATGTAGATTTAATACTTTTCACATCTACATTTGAAATCTGCTTACAATCCTTCAAATTTTTCTTTATATGCAGCTAATTTTTCTTCTTTGATATTAATTATATTTGCTTTTACTCATGGAAAATGATTAAATATTTTGGATATAAGATCAGCTGAAGTGTAGCTTCAAAACTAAATGCAGTTTGTGACAAATCACTAATCATTTTTCCTTTTCTTTGTAAAGCCAAATTCCTTTCAAATGCCCCATAATGTCTGTAAGGAACATTTAAGTCAGAAAAACAAATTTTGTTTTGTAATTCTGGGTATATTTTTTTTTCCTTTTTCTTTTAAAAGTGTTATGATATAGGTGAAAACATTGCAGTTTGATAGCCAGCTTATAACACTATAAGAAGAGACCACTAGGCAATTGATCTGTTTTGTCATTTTACTCTTCTAAAAAGTTCTTAAATTGATGGTGTATTGTGGCATTTATTCTAATTAAATTCACAATCTGCAAAACAATCTTCCATACATTTTCATATTTTAAATACTTCACTATGACATGTTCATGGTGAAGTATGCAGTGAAGAGGTAAAAAATGTGGAATTTTAAGATTGTTGTTTAAAAGACCAATAAGACCTAGGTTTTTTCCTTATCATTGCACAGACTCCATCAATTGCAACACTTACAAGTTTATCATAAGGCAATACAAACCTGTTCACTACCTCATCAAATGCATATTTGAAATTGAGTCGTTTTGTTAAAAGCTAGTAGGTCTAACTTTTATGTCTGCTGATTTATAGCAGATAAAAATAGTCAATTCTGAAACATCATGAATGTCTATAGATTGAGAACTGAACTCACTACTGTACAATTTTTCAAATTACACATCAAACTAATATTACAGTCAGTTGTAGGGTATTGCATAGGAACTTGTATGATCAATTTAAGCAGTTTTATGTTATCTGGATCCAAAACTTTAACCGCTTCTTCGAAGTTTCTTTTAATAAATTTTTCTACATATGGACATTTGGCACAAACAATATTCCAAGCTATCAGGATAAGGCTCTTTCATCTTTGCGACAAAAAAGAAAACAAGAGTCATTGTTAGATGTGATATGTTGGACTATTTCCATCATCGATGAGTTAATATTGAGTAAATTGAACATTTTAATCTTTATTTAAACTTTCCAAATACAAACAACTAGCTAGTAAGAACACACAAAAAACAACACAGGTTAGTAATTACACAATGTTTTGAGTAGTAGTATTCTCCATTCTTCTTCAGATGTTGCTGGCCTGATATGCACAGTGAAAGTATTCGCATAGAAGTTGAACTCACACCTTTAGATTTTTGAATATTGAATTTAAGGCAAATGCTTTAACCAACTGAGCTATTCTATCAAAGGTTCAGTTGGTTAGAGTATTTACGTTAAATTTGATGTTCAAGAATCTAAAGGTGTAAATGCTCTAATCAACTGAGCTATTCTATCAAAGGCTCAGTTGATTAGAGTGTTTGCCTTAAATTTGATATTCAAGAATCTAAAGGTGTGAGTTCAGCAACACCTGAAGAAGAGCGGAGAATAATACTACTCGAAACATTGTGTAATTACTAACCTGTGCTCTTTATTTCTGTGTTATTACTAACAAGTTGTTTGTATTTGGAAAATTTAAATAAAGTTTAAAGTTGAAAATTGGAGATGACTCATTTCATAATGCTGATATAAATTGCTTATTTTGTATATTAATAATATTTATTAGTCATTCATTAGACTAGAGATTATCCATTTAATGAATAATATTTCTGTAGTGTAATTTTCACTACACCATTTTTATGTAAGGTCAGGACTAGTTTCTGTATACTTTTAACACTTTGTGGAGGGGTATAATTATAAACATATGATCAAAGACATGAAAAAGATGTAAGATTTCCAAGATGCACATTTCATACTGAAACAACACTCATCAGTTGTGATCTGAGCCAACTGATGAGTGCTGTTTTAGTATGAAATGTGCATCTTAGGATCTTACATTTTTTCACATTTTTTATCAGATATTTATGATTACATCCCTCCACAAGCTGATAAAAGTGGATATAAACTATTCCCTATCTTGCACAAGAGTGGTGTAGTGATTACACCACAGAATTATTATGCTTACTTTGTAGTTTGTAATTGTAACTTTACAAATAAAATGTAAAAGACTTTCCATCATTATCAATAAAAACAAATTTTTTTTACCCATTCTTTCTGAAAGATTATATTTTTTTGTTCCTACTTTCATTTTTTGATATTTTCTGAGGTCATATTAACAAAAAATTTAAGTAAATTTAGTTCCAAAGTTTGAAATTCAAGCAAAATAAATAATTAATTAATTAAAATAAAAATGTCTAAATATTAATTCTTGTTTTAAATGATTTATAAATGGCGCAACAAATTCTCTAAGAAATAGGGTTCTTGAAATAAAATAAGAATAACAACTATTTAGAATAATTAAAAGCAATTTTGGACTATATTTATTTTTGTTTGATATTTTCCTGATAATTCTTAAACATCTGTTTTATTATTATTTACCACAAAAAATTAGAAACAACATAACCAAAATCAAGCAAATGCTTTCCAGTTTGATTTTTAAGACTTTTTTTTATATAATTGTTTTAAAAAAAAACATGAAACTCTAAATGCATTAATTATAAACAAAATAATTTTCTTAACTTGCATGTATGTCCTTAGAAAGTTTGCACAGATGCCACAGAAAAACTACATATGATAAACAAGTTTAAATTGCTTAATAAGACAGTCTACTTATCTGATTCTTTTAAAAAATATGAAATAGGACATTTAGCTGATAGGAACACTATCACTGAAATATATAATCACAAAATTGCACAAATCATAAATATTATACATGTGATCATTTCATACACGTATGTTGTAATTTTTATAAGATTCTGTAGATGCCATTAACTTATAGTTTGCCAATATATTGGAAAATAGTATGTTTGATAAAAATTTCTATCATATTACAAATTTTTTTGCAATTAAAAAATATTCTGAAATAAAAATAAATCAGATTTCATTGGGACCACACTTAACTCGATTAAGAGCTACATTTAACCTATTAAGTTAATCATATTTTGTTTATTAAAATGATTATCAATTGTTACTTTTATGTTCTTTCTTATTTAAAGTTATGTATTAAATTATATTTATCTTTTGTTCTGAGTAATGGTATTAGGATATACATATATATGTAATCTTATAATTGAATATTTATAAATACAGTAATTAGATATGTGTAAAGTATAACTTTAAAAATTTTATCCACTTAGGAGCAGTTTTGACTATCCTTGTAATCTTTGTCAACTAACACTTTGAAAGGCTAACCTTCTCACAATTCCGTGATCTTAATGTTTGCTGCCAGTTTGTTAATTAAATCTTGTTTGTATTTGTATATTAACATAGTTTTCTTTATTTTCCTTTTGTTGATGTCACATATACTTTTATAAATTTTCCTTATAAAATTTACTTGATCATTCGAAATATATCGTATTGATATCCATCTTTTTTATTAGCACCTCTTACATTAAACAAATAAATAAATAACTATAAAGGTAAGACCTAATTTATAAATAAAAATTGCATCATTTATAAATGAATACACCGGGGTCTCTTTTTACGCGGACTTATTTAACACGATTTTGAAGTTACGCGATTCGTCTTTCACCGGAAGTCGAAGTCCGATAATGCGCTATTACTTTAAATAATAAATTTCTAGCACTTACGTTATATTGAAAGTAATAGCACATTATTGGAGTTCGACTTTCATCTTAGTAATTTCAATATTTTCAGTGCTTTATAATAGTAAGATTTTATGCAATAATGAAATTAAAATCATGATTTCCACATTTTATGTATACACACATTAAATTTTACAAGATTATAATGTAAATTTGTTCAAACATTGTGCGTGTTAATTTTGCATTTTAAATCACATTCTGTTTTTGCTTTTTAAAAAATAATGTAATCAATTATTAATCATTTAGTGTCCGCAAGTTTATTTTTAAAAGGTGAGTAATAAGCAGTGAAACGAAATTTGATTTTTAAACGGAATTGAAAATTAAAAAAAGACAAAAATAAAAATTTAGATACAGAAGAAAATGTAGAAATAGATAATGAAACAGAAGTGGAACCTGTTCCTTTCACTGCAAAAATGATTCAAGGTCTTCAACTTTCTAATCAGTTGGCAAATTATTTTTTTATAAATGACACTAATCACGAACATGCTCTTAAATTCCAACGAGAGCTAAATGATTGTATGTCTGAATATCGCGTTCATAAACAATTAATAAAATCATCATCTCAAAGATTAATTACGTTGTCACCAGAAAACAATGCAACATGAGAGTGACGTTGGCACTAGTTGTATTTTCTCTTGTGGAGAATCTGGTTTTTTACCAGTTTGCAAATGACCCTGTTTAACGGCAAATAGCGGTATTATTTAAAATGTGTATAAAAAAATGTAAATTACTGTAAATTATGCATAAAAATATATTGTTTTGAATAAAATTAAATATTATAGTTAAAAAAAGTTAGTCTTGTATCAATTTTTTTCAAATTTGAAATTTTTTATTAGTCATATTTTATTTCCTTATTTTTTTTTTTCGCAAATTTTAAAGTAATTTTACGTTGGTGCTTTGCTTTTACACGAATTTTGAAAAATCACAGACTGCATCCCCCCTTTTTCAATGTAAGTTACGTCTATTTTTGTGCGATTTCGTTTGCACGTGTTTTCTGAGGAACCTATCTATCACGTAAAACGAGACCCAGGTGTATGTAGGTGTGGTAGCGTATATATAGGGGAATTGAGATGCATGTTGGAAAAAAGAACTAAAGAGCACTTGCTGTTATTAAAAAGGGTTCAGAAAGTGAAACAAAATTGCAAAGTAAATAATAAAGTTTCGGCATCCATTTTTTTATGACCATAATAAGTCATGTTATGGTTTTAACTTCAATTACAATAATGTAAAAATATTGCAAATTGAAAAAAATAACAACAAAAGGAAAATAAAGGAAGCTATGTTAATATACAAATACAAACAAGTCTTGATTAACAGACAGGCAGCAAATGTTAAGATCACGGAATTATTGGAAGATTAACCTTTCAAAATGTTAGTTGACAAAGACTATGAAGATAGTCTAAAGCGCTCCTAAGTGGATAAAAAATTTTAAGTTATACTTTACATATATCTAATTACTGTATTTATAAATATTTAATTATAAGATTATATATATATATATATTATATTTAATGTTTTCAGGGTTATATGATGTAGATAATACAATATTTTTGGGTATGAACCGTGTATTATTTTTGCATTACAATCCGATATCATGTTATTCTTTGAGATCTAACGATTATTCTTCAAAAGTTAACCTTGATAATGACGGTTGCTAGTCCGTCGAAATATCGGATTGTAATGCAATATATATATATATAATAAATAAAGTTTGATATCTGTATTCGTTTCACAATATATGTAATATACAAATCAATATATATATCAAAATACAGTACAATTTATATAAATTATATTCTTTTAGAAGTACTTTCGACTATACACTTAGTAGTCTTTATCAACTATATAACGTTGAATAATCAAAACGAGACAACCCTTAACAATACCCATAGTTCAATTCAGATTTCCCACAATACTGTTATCTTAACATTTGATGACTGGCGATTCATTAACATTTGACGATTTCTTGAAATCAACATAGCTTCTTTTATTTTACGTTTATTATGACAACGTTCAATTTGAATAATTTTCATATTTTTATAATCAAATTTAAATCCATATTGACAAGATTTATTATGATCAAATATAACAGATGATGAAGGTTTATTTACATCTGTTCCATATTGATTCTCTTTTTGAATTCTATTATATAAAAGCATATGTTCTTTTATTCTCTTCTCAAATGTACACTTAGATTCACCAATGTATTGTACGCCGCATCCACATATCAATCTATATATAATAGAATTTTGATTAAACTTTGAATTTTGAATTTTAGAATTATTAAGCAATCTATTTATGTTATTTGTAGAGAAAAAAGCAATATGACACAAACCATTATAAATTTTCCTAATAAACTTGACCTGCTCATCTGATATAAATGGCATTGAAATCCATTTCATTTTGATATTTTTATTTTTAATTTTATTATAGTGTTGATTTCTTTTAAATCCTTTAATAATATTAGCAATTGCATTTTTATAATAACCAATTTTCAACAAGTCATTAACAAATAAATGTACATTTTTAATTTTATCACTAGAATATTTGCATAATTTTTCATTTTGAAATAAGAATGATTTCAATCCAGACAGCTTATGACACATAGGTACATGTGATTCATATGGAATAAAACCTCTAGTTTCAATTGGTTTAATTAACATAAGATAATCCAAACTGTAATCATTAAGAGTAACTTGAATATCCAAGAATTTTATGGAATTGTATTTCTCTTTAGTTATAACCCATTTTATATTCTTAATCTCATTTAATTCATTAAATAAATTGACTATTAATTCTTGTTTTCCACAAATAAAAACATCATCCACATATCTATGATATACTTTAATTTCTTGATATTTCAATTGTTTTAAAATTTTACTTTCATATGTTGATATAACAAAATTACAAATTTGAGCAACAGCAGGAAGACCCATTGGCCAACCAAAATTCATTTTATAATATTCATTATTAAAATTAACATAAATATTTTTATCAATAAACTGCAATACTTTTATAATAAAATTTATAATATCAGACTTTACGTTTTTTGAAACAAGAGCATTATAAATAATATTAATTGACTCTATTCTATCTATTGATCCATACATTTCATTTATATCAAAAGTACAAATTGTGTCATGTAAATCTATATTTATATTCTTAATTTTATCTACAAAATCAAACGATGATGAAATAGTATATTCTCCAAAACCTAAAATATCTTGAAGTAATAATTCAATATATCTACATGTTTGATAATAATATGCACCACCAAAATCAACCATCAATCTCAATGGATAATTTTCTTTATGTAGCTTTATATTCGAAAATATCCTAGGGCAAATAGCAGATGATGGATATAAGTTATAATATGTATGACTATCAATAGCTTTATTCTTAGCTTTTTTTAAAATTTCATTTATAAATTTCATGCGAGATGTATCAATATTTATTATTTCACTATTTTGAAATTTAAGCTTTTTCAGGTACTTGTGTATAATACAACCGATGACGTATTACCCTGAAGGCATATCACTCTAATCTTGTGATTTTTAAGATAACGTCTCCAAGTGATCTGCGGATACATGTAATCGCTAAAATGTGTCCGCAGATCACGTGAACACGGTACGTTAAAAATCGCAAGATTAGAGTGATATGCCTTCAGGGTAATACGTCATCGGTTGAATTATCCAAGTCACATGCTAAAAAATATTCAAAAATGAAAAATATCTGACGCAGGTCCGGCAAATACTAAAAAAAAAAAAAAAATGTACATGCATGCGTCAAAATATTATTCTCAATTTTAAAATACAGCAGCGCGTAGTGCTGGAATTGGCGGGGGGGCCTCCGGATGTTTTTGTCGGGCCGCAGGCCCGGCATACACGTATATCAGACATTGTATTACTCTCATAGCTGTATGATATAATTCAGAAATTAAAAATAAAATTAAAACGTAATTCAATGTAAGTTTGAGAATTGTAGAAATATTAACTAATATTTTTGGTAAATAAGTTTGAGAATTGTAGAAATATTAACAAAAACTTTTTGTAAATTTTAAATAAACACCTAAATAAAAAAGATGCGATCTAATGCAAATGTGGTATTAATGGCGCCGCACTTTTACATGCATTTGATAATTTTAAAAACATACTGCATATTGCAAAATTGATTTAAAAAATTATTTCAAATTATTTACACATTAAAAACATAATGTAGAAATATTAACAAAAAGTTTTTGTAAATTTAAAATAAACAAATAAAACACTTTACCCGAATTTGGCATTAATGGTGTCCATGTTATCACATGTGCATTGGTAATGTATATTCCCAAATTTGTTTTAAAAAATTATTGAAAATTATTTACACATTAAACGTAATTCAATGTAAGTTTGAGAATTGTAGAAATATTAACAAATATTTTTTGTAAATAAGTTTGAGAATTGTAGAAATATTAACAAAAACTTTTTGTAAATTTTAAATAAACATCTAAATAAAAAAGACGCGATCTAATGCAAATCTGGTATTAATGGCGTCCAGAAAATGCCGCACTTTTATATGCATTTGGTAATTTTTAAAACGTACTGCATACTGCACAAAATTGATTTAAAAAATTATTTCAAATTATTTACACATTAAAAACGTAATGTAGAAATATTAACAAAAAGTTTTTGTAAATTTAAAATAAATAAAACACTTTACCCGAATTAATGCGAATCTGGCATTAATGGCGTTTTTGTTATCACATTTGGTAATGTATATTCCAAATTTGTTTTAAAAAATTATTGAAAATTATTTACACATTAAACGTAAGTTTCAGAATTGTAGAAATATTAACTAAAAATTTTTGTAAATTTAAAAATAAACAGATAAATAAAAAACACGGAGAATAAATTATTTACACATTAAACAAGTTTCAGAATTGTAGAAATATTAACTAAAAATTTTTGTAAATTTAAAATAAACAGATAAATAAAAAACACGGAGAATAAATTATTTACACATTAAACGTAAGTTTCAGAATTGTAGAAATATTAACTAAAAATTTTTGTAAATTTAAAATAAACAGATAAATAAAAAACACTTTACCGGAGAATAAATTATTTACACATTAAACGTAAGTTTCAGAATTGTAGAAATATTAACTAAAAATTTTTGTAAATTTAAAATAAACAGATAAATAAAAAACACTCTACCGGAGAATAATTCAATGTAAGTTTGATAATTGTAGAAATATTAACAAAAAATTTTTGTAAATTTAAAATAAACAGATAAATAAAACACTTTACCCAAATTAACAGCTCAAAAAAGTAACTGTGATGCCGTGGATAGCAAAATCGCAATAGACAGAAAAAATCAAAAAATTTCCCAAACCTCTCTACGAATTTTAAATCTCGCGGGTGAAAAAAAAAAAATTGACTCTCTGATGGATTAATCACGCCAGTCACTTGGTTACCATGATGACGTTGTCATGCAACAAACGTCGATCTCTACCGGAAGGGAATTTGTTAAGTCAAAAACGTCATCGGTTGAATTATACACAAGTACCCTTTTTCATTTGATCCATAATTTTTTCATTATATTTCGCTCTTGTAAACAAACACATACGAAGGCCCTTGTCCTCCTTTAAACACACTAAGTCATTATTTAATAGGAAACTTTTAAATTTATTAATTTGACTTAACCATTTATCATTCCTATTATATTTAAAGTTTTTATTTTTAACTTCTTTAACAATGTTATTACAAATATTCGCATCACACTAAATGAATGTTCTATTGCAGAATTCAATTCAAGATTACAATCTTTCCATCCACCACCAACATATTTCGATCCGAAATTTAAAATATATTTTTGACTGAAATCCAAATTTATACCATATATATATATATATATATATATTAGTGTGAGACCTGGCAAATGGTTGATGTGACTTTATTGATTAATATAAACAGTTGAGCTAGAATATATTGGAGCTCTAATTAAAGTTGAATTGTAGATATAAAACACATAAGTCAAATAGTCATCATTTGTTTAGTAATATTTTTTAAAGCAGTTACACATTTTTTGCTTAAGATTACAGACAGGTGTATATTTACAAGTGTACTCCTTTTCTTCCTATTGTTGCATCTTTAAAGTTGTCATTACTATAATTTCCATTACAATATGTTTGAGCAAAACTCATAATTAATATAAGACAATATTGGTTGTAAGATAAGAACACGAGTCACTAAAGTATAATAAATTTGATATTATGTGTATAAAAAAATGGCACAAGTAATACAATTAAAATAATATATATAAAGTAATAATGTCTGTATATATAAAATAATTACTTCTACTAATCTCTAAAGTTTCTAGGCAAATAATTGATTAATCAATTATTCAATTGTATATGTTGTCGGGTGTTGTATAACTACACACACACACACATATATATATATTAAATTTATATGTTTCAGAATAGCCAATATTTTTTCTTATTTCCATTGAAATATTTTTTTCTAAATATAATTTTAAAACCTATAACTAAAATCTAATCACATTGCTGCAGGAAGAATTAGATCCAGCAATATCCACATTTATGTCACAGTTTTTCTAAATAATTTTTTCTGATGTGAAATGTTGCCTTAAGCAGTATTTTTAAAAGTAATTTTAATGCAAATTCAAAACAAATCTCAAAAATAGTTTTATTACAATTCGGATTCATAAATTTAAAAGAAAATAGTACACATTTATATAAACGTGGATATATAATAGGTAAGCGGTTACCTTTTATCTACGTTATTTGAGTCATACTTTGTATTTCTAAATATAGGTGGTGCTGTTGAAATTTTCTAATATTGTCTTGTTGTCTTTTTCTGTATTTGAGTTTTAATTAGTGGTATAATCATTGATTTATATAATTACGTTAGGAATTTTTTCAAAGTGTGAATTGATTATGTATTAATTGTGCTTTGTATATAAGAACATGAAATATGTTTGTTTAATAGCTTTTAAGATCTAAGCTTATTTAAATTTCCTCTTCCTGTTTAAAATAGTCTTGAAATCAATATAATTATTAATTTTCAGCTTTCTAAGTAAGAGATTACGTTTTACCTATGTTTCTTGATCCAGATTTTGTGTTTCTAAATATAGGTAAAATTGCTGAAATTTGCTATCATTGGTTTGTATTTACAATGATACATGTATGTGTGTGTATATATATAACACTCTTACCCTCACACAATAAACTAACTAATCATGATGGGTTTTTTTAAATTAAAAAATTCCAATATGTTTACCAAATAATAATAATAACAACAATTAAAATTAACTAGAAGCCATGGATTTCTAACTTAATTCAGTTATACTACTTACAAACTTTAATGATTTTATCTCATAATTAAATAATATAACCATTTGTTAATTCACTATTTAATTTTTTTAAAAATGGCAAAATAATTTGATTTATTAAAAAAATAACTCTACGCAAAAATGTTCTCAATACAGTGGAGTCATGAAGTACATTATATTTTATTCCAAGCCCCCTCACATACAAATACACACCCCAATGATAAATCTTAAAATACTACTGAAACAAAATATAATAAAATTCAAACCTCATAACGCAATGGTGATAATACATGCATTGAAAACTATATGAACACTCCGGTGTTCTTTAATCTTTGATAATAAAAAGTTTAATTGGTTGAAGAAACTTGACAATGATTGGGACAGACTATTTTGCTAGGTATTTGAAATACTGGCTGAAGAAGGTTATGGAAGTTGTATGGGGAAGGACTGCCATGACTTGAAATGTAGGAGTAAAAAAACACAAAGAGAAATAAGACAGTAAAAGTATGTAGAGTGGTAAAATAAAGATTCGAGAGAGAGAGAGAAGAAATGCTTTTAACTAGGAATACGATATGTAAGGCCTAACTCTAGGATTTAATAAGAAAATGATATTGACATTTCAACAATGAGTCTTATAGATTTGCATTGTGGTGCTTTGGGGACAGGATTGGTAAATTTGGTGTAAAGGATAAAGTGAATCAAAACTAATTTGTAAATATTTCCTGTACATATTTAAATGTTTGTTTAATAAAGTTTATTACTTAAAATAAAAATATATATACCATATATGGTAATGACTCATTCTAGCGCGTGTGCGGCGCAACTGTTCCAAAAGCTATTAATATAAAATAGATAACTAAAGACAATCGAGCCGAGTGCTTTCAAAGGATCTAGCCTTCATAATCATAGCTTGCTACTACGTTTAATGATATGCAAATATGCCAATTCCATTTCTTCAATAAAGCATAGCATGTGTTCTTCCTATTTATGGCATCCTTGTCTCGTGAGCAAGCTATGATTATGAAGGCAAGATCCTTTGAAAGCGTTCAGCTCGATTGTTTTTAGTTATCTATTTTATATTAATAGCTTTTGGGAACAGTTGCGCCACACACATGCTAGAATATATATATATTTCCCAAAAGTTAAAAATTATTTGACTTAATGGTAATAACTCATGTTTTGTTTATAAACATTGATTAGAATTGAATATGTATTGTTTATAAATATTGCAAGTGTATTGGACTTTACAATGCAGATGCTTTTTATATGTGTTATATATAAATTAAGATTATATTATAAATAAAATTTTAAAAAATAATATAGATATTAATAAGAAATTGAGGACACATTTACATATATTTTACTGTCTGCATTTACTCATATATTCACTGTAGAAATAAGAATAAGAAATTAAAAACTCATATTTTTATTTTTAAAGTAATGTAAATACTGAAATGTCTGATTTTTGTTGCTATTAAATATGTTCTGTGATATTTATTTTCAATAACTTTTTTGTCTCATAGAAATATAATAGTGGTCTCCAGAAGTTAGGATTGTCTAATTGGTTCAACTTTTAATATGTTCTAAAATTTTGTAAAATTTTTAATATTATGCTCCGAAAATATTTTATTGCACAAAATACTGCATATCAAATTCAAAAAAATGGCCACTGATGTATTGTTATTTGTGAATTCTACATATTTTTTTTAAATGTGATAACAAATAGTACTCAGATAAGGTAAAATGATTCCTTGAATATCATAAAATTTATAAATTTTAATGTTTTTTTTGTTTCTTTCTTTATATTTTTCTTTGAATAACACATACTTGGTCATGTAGTAAGATTCAACATAGTTCGTCATTCCATTGTTCTTCATAAAAATCTATTTCCAGCCTTTACTGATTTTGTATTATTTCTTCATTTTTACGGTATTGTTTTTGATGCTAAGCTAAGAATTGCTCTGATTGATTTATCATTTGTTCTTGATATGTATTCAACCCATCTCCATTTAAATTAATTTTTTATGATAATATATAAGTCTTGGCTCCAATGTATTCATTTTACTTTTATTACATTATTCCTAATGTCACTTAATTTTTTATTTATTTTAGAATTAAGAGAATTAAATAAATGGAAAGAAATAATTCTTAAATGCTTTTCTATTTAAACAAAGTCATTTTAATTTTTTTAATTATTTTATTTCATTTACTGCAGCTGCAACTAACTGTCTTGATTAAAAATTGTCTTTTTTAAATATTTGTTCAAAGCCTTTTATTTTTAGTAAAGTTTATTTTCAATCCTCAATGTAATATGTAAAATTGATTTAATTTCATATTTGTTATTGCACAATGTGATAAATAGGATGATAAAAATGTAAGAGAAAATATCCCCAACATTTGAGATGCTTTCTGAGGAATTTATTCTCTGTTAATACTCTTCTTTTAATGACTATTGGGGAGCTCAGCTCAAGGATCCCTAACTTATGACCCATTAATATATTTATTTGGTATATGAAATTCTGATAATAAAAATATAAAGTAAAACTAGATATTATAATATTGTAATCATAATACAGTTTTTGTTTATAATCACAAGAAAAAAAATTATAACAAAAATTCAAAATCAGTGTTTCCTAATTAAAAAAAAAAAAAAAGTGCTCCACATTCAGACTGTAAATAGACATTTCATACTTGTCTAGTTTTGAGGATTAATTCAGAACTCTGTAATTATTGTTTATAATTGTTCATTTTTTTAAAGCTTATACTCTTTTTTTCTTTACGAAAATTATTTTCATTAATGAAATTGATAAAAAATAAAACTAATCAAGATTATGTTTGAGTTATTCAAATTTGAAAAATGTTCCATTTTTACAGCAATGCAAACATTAATAAATCTGTGAAAATAAAACAAACTCTAAAATCTTATTAAAGTAAGCAGTATTTAAATTTAAAATTTTAATATTTTTATTCATAATATTATAATGTGCTATAGAATTTTTTTTCTATAGTATATTATTAAATATCGATATACTATCTATCTACTTTCTATTTTGTCTTTAGTTGAATCTTTAAACACTGCTTTGACTAATCTTTGGAGAAGGGATTTATTATATTATTAAATTTCTTGTTTGGTTTTTAAAAAGTGAGAGGGTTGGGGGGAAATATGGTCAGTAGTAAGTGTTCTCGATTTTTAATAATTGTGAGCTATATTCAATGTAATTACAAATAAAACATGCCAAAGAAAAATGAACTGACTGACTTCAAAATAATAATAATAATAATAATAATAATAATAATAATAATAATAATAATAATAATAATAATAATAATAATAATAATAATAATAATAATAATAATAATAATAATAATAATAATAATAATAATAATAATAATAATAATAATAATAATAATAATAATAATAATAATAATAATAATAATAATAATAATAATAATAATAATAATAATAATAATAATAATAATAATAATAATAATAATAATAATAATAATAATAATAATAATAATAATAATAATAATAATAATAATAATAATAATAATAATAATAATAATAATAATAATAATAATAATAATAATAATAATAATAATAATAATAATAATAATAATAATAATAATAATAATAATAATAATAATAATAATAATAATAATAATAATAATAATAATAATAATAATAATAATAATAATAATAATAATAATAATAATAATAATAATAATAATAATAATAATAATAATAATAATAATAATAATAATAATAATAATAATAATAATAATAATAATAATAATAATAATAATAATAATAATAAATTAAAAGATGAAACATTTCTTATCTATTTGGCTTTTTACCATCCTGATCGTCATTTTCTTTTTACTTCACATAAATAAAAAAAAGGCATCATTGCTTTATATGGACTGAATAATTTGACAACCATGACATGAATGGATAATGCAAAATTCCTCTAATATCCCTCTTAGTTTTTTTTTTTTCCATCATAGATTATTCAAAGTCTAAATGAAGAATATAAGGTTTATTTTTACTTATTTAACAAAAAAAAATCAATCAATTTAAATAAACAAAAAAAAATCAATCAATTTAAATAAACAAAAAAAAAAAAGTATTTTTCAAATAAAAACATTTTAACAATATCAATGAAAAACACAAAGTTTATTTCTAAAAAAAAAGTATTTATTGTAATGCACAAGAATTTTTTTTATTTTTTAACTATTTACAAACTTTCAAACTAATTGCCAGTGTTAATAATAATAATTGAATACTTTCCTCTCCAATACAAGATATAGTATTTATGCAGGAATAAAATGAATCCACTTATTTCTACAACTCAAATGCTTATATATGAGCAAATCTGAAGTACTGGCAAGGAAAGTGTGAGGATGGACCATAGTAATTTAAAAGTGCGTGGTCCATCCTCACGCTTTCCTTGCCAGTACTTCAGATTTGCTCATATATAAGCATTTGAGTTGTAGAAATAAGTGGATTCATTTTATTCCTGCATAAATACTATATCTTGTATTGGAGAGGAAAGTATTCAATTATTATTATTAACACTCGCAAAAGTGTATGCACAATTAGCTTGAAAGGCTGATATTTGACTGTAATACAATTGTAAACATGTGCTATATAAAAATAAATGCTTATTTAAACTTTTAGGTACATAAAGTATATTGAATATTAAATTTATCGATTAGAAATCCCATTATTATTTCATGATATAGATGCAGTGTTTTAAAGAAACAGTTAAAAATAAACTAATATAACTTAAAATTAAAAATAAAATAGAAGATAGGTAGCTGAGTACATCAGTACCGATTATTGTATTATGAAAAAAACAAATATTATTTATCTATAGCATACTATGTAATGGTAAGGATTGTACCTCCATGTAACAAAATCTAGAACACAGGCAAAATACACTAAAGCTGATCGAATATGGATACTTGGGTCCAGAATCCGAACAACATTCAATCCTTTCACCTCTGCTCAATGATCTAATACCCTATGGATGACACTTCTCAACTTACACAGACCTTTAATTTAACCTCGGTCCGGCAGTCACTTAGCGTAAAACAAAAGACTCGTAAATTAACTAATTTAGCACTGATTTGGTCAGATATACACACATAAGACTAAGTGGTTAATTAAAATATCAATGATTAATTATGAAATTTAATAGAATAATCTACTTATAGATATAATGATGTATGTGCAATTAAATCTAGAGTTGGATAAAATGAATTGACGGACAATAAAATATGAAAACGAGTTATAATTTTAAATATTATTAATTTAATAAAACAATAACAACTAATAAATCAAAATATACAAAGTTATATGATGGGAAAATGAAATATTATGCTCGCAGGCGTTAAATAACTAATGAGATTAATGTTACCTATCATTATAAGTGTTTAATAAAGTGTAGTGTGGTATTGGAGTTTATGCCTATTTTAATATGCCAAATTTCTAGCTCTCATGTAGTCTGCTAGATCATACAGAACTTTCTAGCCAAAGTTATATAACTAACTATAATAGTGCTCCTATGGCATCTATCTATACAAAGTTAAATCGAGTATGTAATTAGGCTCAGAGATATGCAGAATAGCGTGTTTACCTAGATTAGCATATACTCTAATGCTAGATATGCATTTGATATAAAAAGAGAGAAAACTGGTTTATAATAGGTTTACCTATATACTCTATGGCACATATCAAAATATTAATAAATCTCAAAGGTGCGAATGGGTCATTATTCACAGGCTTCAGTCTCAAAGACTCGGTTTGTCCTAAAACCGCTCAACTTGCTATGAATATGAACATTAGTAGTTCAGGGAGTCGGATAAGCATTATGAATAATGTAGGTCCTTGTGCCCTAGTTCTAAAAGTGTGTGCTTTAACCCGAACTAAAGTGGATGAGAGTGAACTCCACCAGCAACTCGTCAATAATCATGCAGCAAGCAGACAATTGTACATTGCGTACTTTGTAAGGACACATCTGCAACTTATACATATATATAATGCAAATATGTAAATTTATATTAGCATGCCTTAAAATTAGATAGCATCTATTTGCATATCTATACAATCCAGTTCTCAAATTTAGTATTTCAAATATACTATTTAGGGACTAAATTAATTAGTAACCTAGTTTAATATTATCACCTGCATCTCAACATATATAAATCTAAGGAAGACAAAGCATATTTGCGGGATAATTACGAATAAAACATTAAAATATGCTTGGAGGATATCTCTGTGGCTAGTTCCTATGATGTAGGAGTTACATGTATAAATAGTTATAATTCATAACTAAAATTAAACAAACTACAATCTTAACTAGATAATGACTCTTTATTAGATTTTAATACCCAAAAATTAATCAGTAAAATAATAATATGATCTCGAAACAGCGAGTGAGAAAGAAAAATAATAATTCAATTATTTAATATTTATTATAGCGAAGATTTGAAATTATCTTCGCAGATCGATAAGCTAAAATTATATTTATAAATACTTGCAGTTTCGAGTCATTTGGCGTATTGAATATATATAATATTAAAATGATAAAATCATTGAATAAATTGAATAGATTTAGAAATAGGCATAAAAGGACAGCAGAAAATTATACATTTAGTTTAAAATAGATTATTAGAGTTTTACATTTTAAAAGAGAATTCTAGTGTTACATTTTAAAGGAGAATTCAAGTTTTACAATCAGGCAAAATTTAGCATTTAACAATCTTCTTTGTAGATTTTAGTAAAGGTTTTTGGGAAAGGCAGATTTAATAAATAGCTAGTTTTTAAAAGAAAGAATTGAAAGTCACAGTTTATAAACAGAGTTCTGAGAGAAAATTTACCATTCAGTTGTTTCCATTGCAATTAATTCTGGAGCACTTGGGAGGATATTAAGTTGATACTTTTGACAATGATTTAAAGTTAATAGAGATTTTCCACAGGCTGCTTCGCTTTGCTGGTGTACAGCATTACATTTTATCGGACCAAAGTCTTTCCATTTCTCGGCTAAGGGCTGAGAGGTGAGTTATTGCAGTTCTACTCGACCATTTTGAAGATAAAATGGGCGTAGGTTCTGCTTACAACTCACTTATATATATGATCGAATCCTTTGGTGACAAATCTTTTAGTATTTATATTTTTCAAACTCTGGCCACCTGTTAATTTTTATGAGCTTGTACGTAGCTGAAAAGTCCATTTATTTATTTTAGCAAAACATATGTAATAGTTACAACTAGTAGAAAAACCCATTTATTTATTTTAGAAACACATTTTTAATTACAACAAGTAATTTAGATTTTGTTTTCCTGGAATTTTGTTATTCACATTTTATATTTACAAAATCAAGATCACACTATTTTAGGACCAATGCATGACCTACTTTAAGATCTGTTTACCAGTAACAAATAAAAGTTGTTTGATAATTAGTATAGACTAATTTTATAACCATACATGCAGAATAACAGGAAATATACATATGCGATTTCAATAATACTGCAATAAAATTGGCTAAATAATTTAACTAAAATATTTCTTAAACTAGAAATATTTATAAAATGAATATACATATCTGTAATATATACCAATAACATAACAATAATTTAAACTAAAATATTTCTTAAATTAGAAATACTTATAAAATGGATACATATCTGTAATATACACGTATACTATTAAATTACAGACTTATCATTCCCATATATATATATATATACACGTGATTCTGTATATATAGTGATTCGAGGTTGTTTAAATGGGTACTCAGAGAGGGTTTAAGCCTGGCATATGGATAGATGTGTGGGTAAAATAAGTGAAACGGGCAGATGAATGAAACTGACCGTTTCAACTGTAGTTTATATGAAAATTGAATAGTAGCACAGAATTTGCATGACACGTAAATTCATAAGGTATAAATTGTTGCATGGACTGTAAAATATTGTTGACTCTGCCCTAGCTTTACAATAGGCTATCTAGAATTTGTGTTATCATTTATTACCTCTATATGTAGGATTATATTTTGTGGAAGATATCAGAGATCATTTATATCATGTCAAATTCAAATGTGAACAAACTTTATTAGCATATTTTAATCTGTATTGTGAGCAATAGAATAAATTATGTTTCTTTTTTTTGTTGTATGTGTATGAATATGAAACAAAACATTTTGATTTTTGTTTAAAAAAAAAAACTAGCATGCTTTATAAAGCTTTTCGTGATTGCTTTAGAGCAATATTTCCCAAATTTTTCATATGATGAATTACTTTCCCAAATCATGAAAATTTTAATGAGATACATTTGATTATAAGATAGGTAGATTAATAATAAATAAATTAAGCAATTAAATATAAAAATTAAGAAAATAAAACAAATTTATTTTCAAATTTTAGGTATTTAAAACAACACATGAAAATAGCAAACAAGCTAATGAATGTACAGTAAAATTATGTTTTAATAACTTTGACATTTTTAGAACTTTGAATTACAAATTCATTATAATAAAAAAAAATTGTAATCATTATAAAAATAAAAAAAATCTAAAAATAAAAAAAAAATTCTTTCACAAAATTTACATCTATTTTAATAAAATAGTAAAAAATGCCTATAAAGGTTTATTATAAATAATAAACTTAGGAGGGAGCACCCAAAAATAATCAGAATTATCTAATAAAAAATTGTGTATTTATTTGTCCATTTGATGCAGTACACTAGTCTAAATGAGTTTTCCATGCCTTTTAATGCCTCCACCAGTTTTTCTCCACTTCTTAGTCTGCAAAACTTTTTTTTTTTAGGTATTTTTTCTTTCAGGGGAATAAAAATAAATTACACAAAACAAAATCAGTTGAATATAGTTGATAGATAATCTGAGTCGTGCTGTTTTTAATTAAATTTTGTACCATACTCAAGACTATGTGTCAGTGCATTGTCATGGTAAGTTTGTGGACTTCCCACTTTGCCACATACATTTTCGATTTTATAGCATTAACAAACTTTTCTCAACTTGTAGGTAAAATGTCTTGTCATTATCAACAAATTCTGAGTGGACAATGCTGTTTGCATCCAAAAAAAATTAAATCAGCTTCGTCTTGACATTGGATTTTACCATGTTTTTTGGGATATGGTGAATTTGACATTTTCATTAAATCACTCATAAACTTGTGTTTTCATCAGAGCAGTTTGTTTGTAAGTTGTTTCATGCATATAATGGTTTCTCCTGCCATTTTTCCTAACAAAATAATATCACGTTCCAACTTTTCAGCTATTACAGAAATCGACAAATGAGTGAGACATATTTAAAAATTTATATATCATATGCTGCAATATGACTTCTCTTGATAACAACAGTTGGCAGACTGATACAAGGGTCCTCACAAAAGGTATTAAGTGGCAGAAATATTTACTACAATTTCCTTTCCAGAGAACAATTCCACTTCTTTTTTTGCCATATTTAAGAAAAATAATACATGTATTATCATAAATAATATATGTTCAGCTGCAAAACCAACACATTGCTAACAACTGTTAATATTATGATCAGCATTGGGCATATGGAGATCACTCTCCCAATATGTTCAAACATGTTTCAACATGTTTTCAAATATGTTTCAGCATTTAAAATCATAAGAGACTTACATTAAATTTCATATCTTTTTCTGGAACACTTTGGGAAATACTACTTTAGAAAATCACAATGCTGAAAAAATATAAATAAAAAGTAGGGAAATGTATAATTTAATCTTTGACTTAAAATTTATAAATCGTTCTTTTTTTTTTGCAAAACATATATTTTTTTAAACACTTTTTATCTTTTTGTTTATTAATTATTAGTATTGTTATTTTGCAGTATGATAGTGGCATTTAGTTTGAGTTTGGATGAATATTATAATGTTTTTAACAATAGTTCTAAGGTACAATAAAAAGTGTGTAATCGTTTATATTTTGTTATTTTAGTTAAGTATTTTTTTAGCAGAAACATTGAAATTTGATTTGGTAGATAATATTGGTTAAAATATAATCAGTTAGCCCAGGTGTGTTTTTTTGACCACTTCATGATGATAGATTTTGGAATCAGTTTACAATTTATATATATATATTCAATAAGAATTATTATTTTAGCATATCAAAAATAATAGTCACCTAAAATCTTTTAGTCCTATTTCTGTTATAAATTACAAACAAGGGAAGAATTTGCAAAGAATGTTGATAATATTTGTTTTATATAGAGAGACGCATCATTTTATTACTATTTGTCTTCAATCCATAGATTTTTATATTTCATAATCTCATACGTTAAAAAGACAAAACACTTTATTGTTTTAATAGTATTATTAAATAAAATATTAATTTTATTATGTTATGTCTACTAAAAACACACATTTCTTTATTTTTTGCCCTTTTCTAATTATGTATAAGTTTATTTATTGTTTATATATATTTATTAAATAATCAAGAGCTGACAAAGGACACTAGCAATGGACACTTGATTGTCTCCAAGAGCAGCTTACAATTGATTTATATTAATCTCTAATAAAAAGTAGCATCACATTTTATATTAAAAATGTATCGTAAAGTACTTTGTTTAGAAATAATATGAAAAGAACTAAATTGTGCTATGTTTAAAAATAATATTTATGAGAGTTAAATAACGGAAAAAGAAAAGTTATATATGTTTAATTAAAGTAAAATATTTCAGATAAGTATGCTTAGATATTTTAGTTAGTAGAAACTATTTGTGTTTAATTAATGGTTAAAGATCTAAATAAATTAGAGATTAGTTAATTAAGCTGATTATAATTAAAATAATTGTTCCTGTTCCAAGTATAGAAATAACATAGATTGATAATCAAAATATATAAAATGCGCTAACACGCACAAGCACACAAAGCTAAAAACAAATAAAGAAAATATATATTATTATTTTTTATTTTAATATCTATTCCATTAAATGGCTAAGCGCTTTCAAGGGTCAAAGCCCTCATAATCATAGCCGCATTACAAACTATAATAAATTGACTCGGAGTGATGCAAATTTATGCAAATGAAATGATTACGCATTCTATTTCTTGGATATTTTGTAGCAAGAGTCTTTTCTATTGATGGCATCGCTATCTCTAGATATAAAGAAAGATAATCTCAATCTAGGCATAGTATGCAGAATTATAAGATTATATCATTGCTACCTGAGAATGATCTGGAACATAATAAAAGTACATGCACACGGATTCAATATATACATGCACATAGGCGCATACTTGAAAATGCTTCATGTAATGAACTAAGAACAAATGCAATGCTCAAATATGAGTGTAGAAGACAATGGAATACCCAGTGAATTCCACCACTGAAGGTTCAAAAATGGACATAAGAACTTTTACAGGTCACATCAGCTTTATTATTATATTTAAATGTTGGACTATTTCCATAATCTAATATGAGTATTGGATGTCTTTAGAAAAATGTAATTTTATTTAAATATTCTAAATACATTCAACTGTTAGTAATGCACACAGGTTAGTATATGCACAATGTTTCAAGAGATATTATTTTTCCCACTTCTTCAGATGTTGCTGGCCTGATCTGTGACAGTACTAGCATGGGAATCAAACCTGCACTCTTAGATACTTGAGTATTGAATTTTAAGGTAACATTCTAACCAGCTGAGCCATTCTGACAAACACAACAATCAGTAGAAATTTCATTTACCCATCTATAAGGCTCCTTCTGATTTCTCCACTTTTTCCTAAGAGCAAAGTTGAATAATGGTTTCCATACATTATGTATAGTCACACTAGGTTGACTTATGGGATTGTTTGCCATTGTCATGTGTGCAGCTTCTTTAAATTTTCTTCTTTGTACCTTTTATTCTCTATTCAATATTTTTGTATTTTCCCAATAAAACATGTTTATTGGTACATACATGATTTGCTATCTTAGACATATCTGTTTTTTTTCTATTCTAATCATCAGTTTGTGTTCTTGCAAGCATTTTTCAGTGGGATGACTGGAAGAAGATAAATTGGTGAGACCAGTCATCCCATTGAAAAGTGCTTGCAAGAACACAAACTGATGATTAGAAGAAAGAAAACAGATGAGTCTAAGGTATCAGATCATATATGTACCAATGACCATATGTCAAATTGGGAAAATACAAAAATATATACAAAGAATAAAATTTTAAAAAGCTGCACACATGACAATGGCAAACAATCCCATAAGTCGACCTAGTGTGACTATACATAATGTATGGAAACCACTATTCAACTTTGCTCTTAGGAAAAAGTGGAGAAATCAGGAGGAACCTCATAGATGGGTAAATGAAATTTCTACTGATTGTTGCATTTGTCAGGATGGCTCAGTTGATTAAAATGTTACCTTAAAATTCAATACTCAAAATCTAAGGGTCTTTGATTCCCATGTTAGTGTAATGAAAATCATTCAAGCCAGCAACACCTGAAGAAAAAGGGAGAATAATAATACCTCTTAAAACGTACATATACTAACCCATATGCTATTACTAACAGTTGAATGTAATTGGAATATTTAAATAAAGTTATTTTTTTCTAAAGACATTCAATACTCATTTTAGATTATGGAAATAGTCCAACATATAAGGACAACTCAAACACGATCATCACAAACCTTTAGGAAAGCACAGCTTCATTATTATCTTGTAAGTTTTCATAGCCATATATTATGTTATTTTAATATTACTTTTTACATTGTTATTTTATTAACCAAATAAACATCAGTTATTAGATAATCAAAATTATTTGTGTAATATTTATTTCTGCTTGTCCACTTTTAGCATGATTGCAGTACTCGTGGTGGCAATACACAGTAGAAAATTGGTGCAATCAGTGACGGGATAAGTTTTGACTCATAAATCAATGATAGGATTCAATCTCATTACTAGAAACTGTTGTAGTCATTTATAGATTTCAATCTTGTAATTAGAAAACTAACTCACAAAGCCTAAAGAGAAGTTAGCTAGTGAACAAATCTAAGTAATTGTGTATATATATATGTTGATACGAAGATTTTCACGGGTTGCATATATAAAAGACATATTACTTGCCGTATTTGAGGTTAGGGTAATAAAATGATGTCTGTACTGCAAATAACAATAAGTGAGTTTAATGTAAATAGAACTTTGGAAATTTACCTTAAGATGATAGAAAAACTTTTTTATAAACAGAACTTCCAGTAATCCCATTAAATTTGCCACATTGCTATGTTATGTTTAGCAAAATGTAATTGAAATTGGCTATGATACCATGATGACCATAAGAAGTTTTCATATGCAATAATTGTGAAAAAATTAAATATCTTTTAGTATTCAGCCTTCAAAACATGTAGCATGGATACATTCTAGAAATAGATAGCAAGGTAAGGGGTAATGTTTACATAATTATGATCAGCATTGAGGGAGTTTACTAAAGGTTGTAAACATGGAGGCAGTATTGAGGACACACTACTCAAATAATTTGGGTGATATTCCATAATAAGCATAAATAAAAAAAGGCTGACCTTTGGAGATTTAACTTATGAGAAGGTGATAAAAATTAAAATAGCACTTGAACAGTTTATTAGACCATTTGAAAGAATTTTTAAATTTTGGTAATAATGGTGAAAGTAATGTAATCATAAAGAAAATGGAGTAAAAATCAGTCTGTTAATAGTGTTTTGAAGGAGTTAGTTTGTTATTGTTATGGTAGGAAAGAGGGCATGGTACAGAAGTGTGAATGGAATAGGGAGCATTATAGAATCTGTGAAGCATGGACCATTTAGAAAGAGTATGTAGATTGAAGGGGAATTTAGTGGCTTAACCACCTTTCCCAAAAGAAATGAACAAAAATGTAAAATTAAAAATATCTGGATTATGAATGTGCTAGTATTGAAATTTTAAAAGGGGGGATGTAATAAACACATGAATGAACTTCCAATAGTTCCAATTAAGTCAGAACCAGAGAAAATTAAAACAGTCATTAACTATATAGATAAATGGAATGCTGAAGTAATAGACAGCAAAAGAAAAGTAACAAGTTGGACAAAAGCTGATAAACGATATAAACTGCTAATCATATGTATCTGTAAAGACTCACTTAGTTGTCACTCCAAACTACTTTATAAGTCAATATAGAATGTAAGTGAAAAACTGTAAATAAAGGAAGCATGTTAGTGGATGATAGGTTGTTACTATCAAGTAGCTGTTATCCTCAGATTTTATAACTGATTCACCAAGGTTATCCTGATGTATAACTTAAGGCAATCACCCATAATTAGGTATGGTGGCGTGTTATTAATAAAGAAATAGAATATTTTTTGAAAGTGTATGACAAATATCAATGAACCACAAAGGTACCAGAGAAAAAATATATAGTTTTGCCATTGGTTGAAAATTCTTGGAGCCACATTTTTATTGATCATACTGGACCGCTCCATATGTATATTTTCATGGTGATCATTGATACATTCAAAATAGGCTGAATATAGGATTGTAAAGAACACTAGTACTGAAGAAAACATTGTAAATCAATGAAATATGCTTTTTCCATGATTTCCCTGAGATGGTTTTAGATAGTGACATTAGTTTTACATCCAATAAATTTGAGGAATTTCTAAAAAAAATAGGGAATTAGACATCTCTGTGGCACCATATCATCCAGAGTCAAATGTCATTGCAGTAAAGACCATGCAAAATATGAAAGGAATGAACTATGAGTATTCAAGAAACTTTGTATATAGCCCTTTTGTATCAGCACTGTAGTCTTTGACTAGTACTGACATATTCCCAGCTGAGATCATGTTTGGAATTTTTTTTCCCACAAAACTGATGCTAATTCACCCAGGTGATAAGTTTGAATTAGACACTATGCTATGGAAAATTACTATGTTGAGGGAGAAAGGGTTTGGAATAGAGATGTCATCAGAAAATACTGTATGAAAAGTCTAATTAAAGAACACCTATCCATGGAAATCACAATCATCAAAATTTAAATAGGAAAAGTTATATAGAGACATATAAATCCTGTTAAGTGATTAAGAGAAAAAACCCAACCAAATTGAAAATACTGTTATACCAGACATTCCAATGTACATTGAAAACCTGAAACAATGAAAATGAATAGGGAAATAATACAATTAGAAATGATATGCAATTACATGGATCACTAAGAACCTGGAAAGAACCAGAATCCATAATTTCTGAAATCAATGAGGTTGTGCTGTTTAGAAATAACGTAAAAAAGGCTAAATTGTGCTATGTTAGAAATAATGCAGAATTGTTTTATATTTAGAAATAATACTTATGAGGATTAAATAATAAGGGGGGGGGGTATATATTTAATTAAAATGAAATATTTCAGCTTAGTGCGTGTAGATATTTTCATTAGTAGAAAATATTTTGTGTTTAATTAATGATTAGAGAATTATATAAATTTATGGATCAATTAAGCAGATTATAATTAAATGAATTATTCCTGTTTCAAAAATAGAAATATCATTATAAGTAATTAGATTGATAGTCTGGATGTAGACATTTTCATGATGTGCAGAGGTAAGATTATAGCATTGCTATCTGGAAATGATCTAGAACAGGATAAAAGCATATGCACATACTCGCATCTTTGGAGCTGCTTCATGTTGTGAACTAAGGACATATAAAAGGCTGATGTACAAGTGCAGAAGAGAATAACGGAGCACCAAGTGAATTCCATTACTGAAGGTTCCAAAGTGGACCTAGAAAATTTGCAGGTCACATCGGCCTTAGTATTATTTTGTAAACCTGCATATATGTGTTATTTTTGTTTTATTTTTCATATGTCATAGCATCGGCCGGGACGCGAACCCCCAACCGTCTGCAACCAACTACTTGCTATTGTTATTTTAGGACTGAATTGGCCAAATAAACGTTAATTATTAGCTAATCAAAATTATTTGTGTCGTATTTATTTTTGCTTATCTGTTCATCTTTACCTCATTTGCAATACTCATGGTGGCTGTACACAATAGAAAGTAATTTTTATATAACTAGTTACAGTTTCTAAAACATAATAAAGTTTATGTAATGTAAATTTGAGTTTTTAATTTTTTTAAGTGTATTTTTATTTATGTTGCAATTGGACTTTTATTTTCATCTTCTTATTTGTAATTCTGTTCTCTGTATATCTTATTTATCACACCATTTACAACTTTTTTAAAAGGAAGTAGAAAATTTTCTTTTTTTTATTATAGCCATCCTCTTTATGTATATATGCACATCCCTTTGTATTTACTTTTTAAAAAATCAGTTAAATATTAAAAATACATATAAACTAAAGTACATTAGTAAATGTGCACTTTTTTCAAATGTTTCATTATTAGATTTTCTATATATGTACTATATTAATAAAATATACCCGTAAATAAAATTTATATTTGACGGAGGGGGGGGGGATATTAAAAATAAACATTTATATATTACAAGATTTTGACAGCAAATATTTTTAAAAGAAATTTTAATATTCCATTTTTACAAATGTATAAGTTTAAGTATATATATAAATTGTATGTTTTTTTTTTAACGAAAATCAGCATTCACTATGCTGTTTGATATTGATTTTTTTTTTTTTACACAAAGTAAAGAATTTTCCAAATATAAAAGACATTGATTTACAGCTTCTTGTTTGAAAGAAGTGTTTTTGTCCAAGCTTTGAGAAATGCTTAAATTTCATTACCAAACTTTTCAGAAAGTAAGAAAATGCAATTTGAATCTTAATACAGAATTATTCTAACAAGAAATGAAAATTAAATCTAACACAAATTGATAATAATCAATGTCTTTCATAAGTGATTATGATATTTTTTTTTAAATTAGTCAGTAATTAGATATATAATAAAATTAGTTTGCAATATAGTTGCTAATATAAATTTAAAATTATTGGAAATGATACTTTTTAAATATTTATCAAAGTGAAGTATTAAGAAATTTAAATATATATTTATTGATTTCTACGGGAACTAATCTTACAGTTTATTGATAAGAAGTTCTTGCACCGGAAATGATAGGGCGGGTCTTCGATTCCTGGATTTTGAATTCCCGATTCTATTATCTTTCTAAGTCATTACACCAAACGAAAGAGGACAGTAATTTAATTAAGAGTCCTGTGAGACGTTCTTAAAAAAAAAAAAAAACATTTGAAATTAAAGATATTGCTAAGAGCTTCAAATAAAAAAGAATATTTAGATTACGGGGGGGTGTTAAATGGAAAATAGTAAATAGTATGACTAAAGGATTTTTACTAATTTTTTATATTTAAATAAGCATTTATTTTTATATAGCGCATGTTTACAATTGTATTACATTCAAATATCAGCCTTTCAAGCTAATTGTGCATGCGCTTTTGCAAGTGTTAATAATAATAAATGAATTTTCTCTCTCCAATACAAGATATAGTATTTATGCAGGAATAAAATGAATCACCAATTCAAATGCTTATATATGAGCAAATCTGAAGTACTGGCAAGGAAAGCATGAGGATGGATCACTCACTTTAAATTACTATATACCAGGGGTGGGCAATTGTTTTGGCTCGAGGGCCACAGAGATTGGTGGAGGGCCGCATCGGGGGCCACTTTGTAAAAGCAAAGGCGGAGGGTCACACCTTTTTTTCATGATGCAATAAACACACTGCTTTATTCCCTGTATTACCAAGGAAATATTTGTTTGTCCATTCTTCATTAAAGACATGACATTCATCACCGATTTTTCAGAGGGTTCATGGTGTCACTAAAGTTGGAAATGTATATATTTGCTAATGCAAAGACAAAATTGAAATTAAGTAGATCAACTGGAAAGGCCCTGCACATAGTATCTACACTGTGCATGTGTATTGATGTGGCCATCCTAGTGGAAAATAATAGATGAATCTTCGGTCGTGCACAGGAAGGAAATCTCAGTTCAAGATGGATTTTCCCGATTGTCTTGGAGGACCGTATAAAAACTATAAAAACTCTTAGAGGGCCGCATGTGGCCCTCGGGCTGCTATTTGCCCACCCCTGCTATATACGATGTCTGAATGAATGACGGTGAAATTGTCTAGAATTTAGATTTGCTCATATATAAGCATTTGAGTTGTAGGAATAAGTGGATTCATTTTATTCCTGCATAAATACTATATCTTGTATTGGAGAGGAAAGCATTTATTATTATTAACACTCGCAAAAGTGCATGCACAATTAGCTTGAAAGGCTGATATTTGAATGTAATACAATTGTAAACATGCGCTACATAAAAATAAGTGCTTATTTACATATGATTAAGTTTCAGTTAGAGTGATGTTTAATAAATTCTAGACAATTTCACTGACGACATTCATTCAGATATCGTATATAGTAATTTAAAGTGAGTGATCCATCCTCACACTTTCCTTGCGAGTACTTCAGATTTGCTCATATATAAGCATTTGAGGAATAAGTGGATTCATTTTATTCTTGCATAAATACTATATCTTGTATTGAAGAGGAAAGTATTCATTTATTAGTATTAACACTCGCAAAAGCGCATGCATAATTAGCTTGAAAGTCTGACATTTGAATGTAATTTTTTATATTGTAAAAGATCATTAGTTGCATCAAGACCTGCTTGTATTTCATATGAAATAAAAGTGCACAATACTGGACAATGTATTGGAGAATATTAATCTTTTTTTTTCATGAAATAATATTTCAGGATCTGTGAGAAGTATTAATGATATATCATGATCTTTCCAATTCATCAAATTAATTATATTTAAAAGTCTGTAATGCCCATCTTGAATATTGACTGAGAGGTCAATAGAGATAAGTAAAATTTTTTCCTATTCTTCAAAACAATATTTGATTAAGATGCATGAATTGGAATATAAGCTTGAAAATCATAATAGTGATGGAATCAATGATTATTCCATAGTATGAACATGGTGTGCTAATTGTAGCCACAATGCGTTCATGCAAAATTATGATTACGTGAAGATAATACAATGACATGGCTACTTATGCACTGACAATTTATTTTATTTTATACTTCAGAGAAGACAATCTAGTTAATACTGTAACGGTCAGGTTTGTACATTTGCTCAACAGACTGAGAGTCCAAGCCAAAGAACTAATAGATGACCAAGTCAGGATAGTAATACCCTATGTCTGATCATACCTTAATTCTCTCACTCGTGCTTCCAAGTCAACTCATCGCAAATGACATGCCTGGGGTTACATTCGATATCTCTTTGACCGCGTTCCAGCAATAGCAAAGCAGTAAAACATGAGACATCCCCCCTATTACATATTCTATTATATAACTTAACCAGTGATTCATAAGATAATGAGCAAGTAATGAGACTGAGACAAATTTACATTTCATAAATTTAATATAACATTTAATAAATACTAAAGCATAGTAAGTTGTGTATAGCTAGCTCACATGCAGGTTGAGTGAATACTAGGGTTATAAAATAATATCACAAAGGGATGAGTCGATTCTCAGAGTTATAAAACAATATTACAAAGCAATGAGTGGATTCTCAGGGTTATAAAATAATATTACAAAGTAATGAGTGGATTCTCAGGGTTATAAAATAATATTACAAAGCAATGAATGGATTCTCAGGGTTATAAAATAATATTACAAAGCAATGAGTGGATTCTCAGGGTAATAAAATAAGATTACAAAGCATTGAGTGGATTCTCATAGTTATAAAATAATATTACAAAGTAATGAGTGGATTCTCAGGGTTATAAAAATATTACAAAGCATTGAATGGATTCTCAGAGTTATAAAATAATATCACAGAGTATATGACTTTTTAATAAGCTTATGGCATCTTTCATGTCTTAATTCACGCTATGCTTTATATATTGGAAATCAGTTATAGCTAGCTAGAGTGATCGATTGATGAATAAATGATGAGATTTTTGGTTTAAGATTATATTATTATTACTAAGTTTAAGATTATATTATAAATATATTTAAAATCATATTATGGAGATATTTGCGTGATATATAATTGTTATACAGATAAACGCATTAAATCAGACTCTAGATTGGATCAACGCCGGAGTTATACTTTCTAGGGAAACTGAACAGAGATGTGGTGGCAGTTGAACGTCAGATTCTAGGGCGTTAGAAACTATAAGATAAGTGCGACTTGAATGCATTCTTAATGGGGTTTATTACCTAGTAAACGGTTCCCTAACCGATCTGCTTGCTATAATGGAAGAGGCCTTTTAATTAAATGAACAGAAGATTGGCTTATGAGCCCTTTGGAAACGCTTTGGTTCCGTTAAGTACGAGTAACTGTCACATTTGCCTAAACTTTCGAGGCGTGACTTGATGAAATACGAAGAAATGTCGCAGTAGCCTAAACTTTCGAGGCGTGGCTGGACGTGGAACAATCTTGAGATGGGCCATTATAGACATAGCAAGTAGATATGCATATTTATGCAAATTAGCAATACATTCGCAACACTAAATTATTATTTATAAATTAATTACGCCAAAATCTTAGCTTCTTCAGTGCTACTTCCACCGGCCAGTTCATAAATGAGCTTATTAAATTATGATAAAGGCGATAATGAGAATCTGATTTAAGGTTTTTCTGCATAGCTACTTATCCTCTAAATTGAAGTTATAGCAAACTTACTGGGAACATTAGTTATATGTAGTATAACTACATCTAATATCAAACTGATTTTTAAATAATAAAATATGAGTTATAAAATAGCTCACGCAAATTATTGATTTTTAAATAAATTACTCATCTTAAATAATTCGTCAAAATAGACCTTACTAATAATGCAAAATGTTTTGAATAGCGAATGCAAACCTACATTTTAAATAGCTTGCATAAAATATACTTTTTCAAATAACTGGCAAAATACATATTTTAAATCACTTACGCAAATATAATTCTTAAATAACCTGAGCAAAATCTGCGTTTTAAATAACAATATACGTTTAACTAACTTTAGTAAACATTTTCATTTTAGCTAACTTGAGAAAAAGATGCGTTTTAAATAGTATACGCTAAATATACATTTAAAATTACTAGCAAACCTGTGTTTTAAATAACTTGTGCGGGTCATTATAGATACAGATTCACTCTAGTACAAATATAAATTCAGAAAAGAGTCTTAGCTATATTCTTTATATCGCAATACTCTGATATAATAAAGGTGATTGCTCACTCCCCCCCCCCCCGATAATTTATTAACACACCAGACTCCGTTCTGATAAAAACACAGCATAAATCAATAAACATGAACTTAAAACTAAAGATAGATGACATAAGAATAAATTGCATAAAACGATCAATAAGATAATTTAGAAATAAGAATTTGTTGTATAGTTTTATATAAACTAGATGTTTAGAATTATTTAAAATTATTAATGATCAAGCAAGAATTTTGAGTGCTCTAAGATTTAAACAAATTTAAGATAAACATTGTAGTTGAAACATTTAGAAAATATAATTATGTGATTTAGTTAGCTAGCTTTCATTTGGAATACGTTTTAGTTATGAAATTTAATATTTGGCAGAAAGGATTTACCGGAAAGTCTTTAAGGCATGGTTCATTACGCTTCTCTTTATATTCAGTCAGGCTGGGCTTCTCTTAGGTTTTAATCTGGATGTAGCTTCGCAAATTTATCTCTGTGGCAGCTTTCCCCATTTCTCTGGTCTCTCTGGTCTCTCAGGTACAGCTTCTTTCTTACTGTGATGGGCATGGTGGATGTTTTCTCTCATCGGTAGCTGCTCGTGGAAGAGCAAACGGCAGTCTCTAGCCCACTGTCATCTTTGGAGCAGCTTGGATGGTAGCTTTTTAAGATTTAGCTTTCTTAAATGGCAGGAACAGTTTTCTTATTTAACTTCAGCTCTGGTTTTCGGAAATAATTTCAGCAGCAAGCACAATTTTCACAGCAACAGGAAAAATTAACACGGATGATAATGGATGGATGGAAGAGGTTTTTGGTGGCTATTTGGGCCCCCTTTTATACTGTATTTTTGACAGTAGTAACCTCCTACTTTGAGTCATGCCACATCACAAGATGACTAGTTTCGAACTAGCCTTTAACCAAATATCCAGTCAGTAAAATATTTAGTATATCTAAATCTGGACTTGGAAAGACTCTATTGTTTTAATTGATGTCATGGTTAAAAGATATATTTTCAAAAGAATGGTCACAAGCAATTTGTAAAGATTTTTGTATAGATTTATGCCTGACTGAATATTATAATTGGTCTTGGTTACAATTTTTAAATAGGTCAAATTTTGGCCAAAGATTTATTTTTAGAACAAGTATTAAAACTGATAAAACTTTCTGCCTGTAATTTTAAGCAAACAAAAGAATTGAAAACTTTGAAATTAGTCAAAATGAATACTGACTTAAATAATTATTTAGAAAGAATATTGAAAAATAAGTAATATTATAAATTTAAACTTATTATGCTACTATATAGATAAATTTTAATTATACAGTTTTGTTTATTTCAGTTTTAACAAATCTAATGGAATATGCTCGTATATAAATATTTGAGACTGTATTTTTATATTTATAATTGATAGGACGATTATATACGCACATACTCGCAATACTATAAGGACAAAGTTTTTAAAATTTAAGAAATACACGCCATCTGAGTACAACAAATATATACTATTATCGAAGATAATAGGTGAAACAGATGTAACTGTTTCAATACGTTAATTTTTAGTTATGCATAAACTTCCAGTGGTTCGAATATGCATAAATAATTATCTCTTATATGGTTTGATTCTGGCTATCCACTGTTCAGTTGTGATACTCATTGTATTATTTCTTTTATAGCAAGGAATTCACATCACATAAATAATATAGTAGTCTTGAAATTGCAAGTTGATCTTAAATGTTCTGTTAATGCAATTAGTCTTGGATTGTTTTGGTGGATACAAGAGTGTGAAAAAGTTTGTTGATATCTATTATAATTTTTTTTTTATCTGTTATAATTTGTACTGATGTTTAATATGTCTATGTTTGTTTTTTTGGGTTGCAATAATCTTTTTTTTTTATCAATAAGTATTGATTTCTGAGTACATTATGTTCTAATATGCTTCAGCCTAACAGTATTACAGAATACGATTACCACTTTTAAAACTGATCTTGGAATGTTAATCATTTCGGAAATTGTGGATATTGATGCTCAACTTCATTAGATACCAATATTTGATCCCTCTTAAACTTAGACTTGTCTAACATTTCTTCTCTTAGGTATCTTGTTGGATGTTTTGTCCCACCCGCTTACTTTTCTACTTGTAAAAGAGAGAAAATTTTTATTAATATTAAACTGGAAACTCACTATGATCAATTTAAATTGACATTTATATAACTGATTACTGTTTTATTTAATATTTAAAACTTTAATAACCATCCTTTATATATATTTCTGGTACCATTATACAAGCAGCAGAATTAATATGGTTAATATTTTTACACATTAATTTTACCAATGGTCAGACCAAGATGATATATAACTATACAATCCATGGCCACCTTTCAAGACCATTGCACTCCTTTTCTAACTGCAAGAAGCAAATGCTTCTTTTGCGGATACTAAATATAAGTTAGCATTTAATCATTCATATTATTTTTAAATAATATTTTCTTGTGAAAGGATGTCTCATCATATTATTGTAAATTTAAAATAATATTTATATGTGTAACATCATATGAACCAAATAACTATTATTTAAAGAAATAATTTGAATATATCCCAAAATATCGGAACCAACAAAATGTACTTTGAATTTAGGGTACTCGTGCATTCATTATATCTCTTTGGGAATAAAGACATATTATTGGTTTTCTAGTTTGAAATATAGACATAAAAACTGTGATGCCATACTGGAAATACAGTATGTAAAGACTTTTACTGAGGTCGTTTATTTATATTTGTCATTATTATTGATATATATATATACACATACCTGGGTCTCATTTTATGCAGTAGATAGGTCTGCAGAAAACCTGCATTAAAAAAAAATCACATAAAAATAGACTTAACATAACTTGAAAAATGAGGGATACATTCTGTAATTTTCAGAAACCGCATAAAAGGAAAGCAACGAGGAAAAATTACTTTGAAATTCGCATAAAAAATTAAGGAAATAAAGTATGACTTATAAAAAAATAGAAATATGTGAAAAAAAATGATACAAGACAAACCTTTTTTTAACTACAGTAAATTTAATTTTACATTTTTCATGCATATTTTAATCATTATCGTTATTTGACAATATGCGGTTCATTTGTGAACTTGTAAAAAATCAGGTTCCTCATAAGAGGAAGGACAACTAGCACCACCTTCAGTCTTGTGCTATGTTAATGGTTTTCTGGCAACAATGTAATCAGTGATTAACCTTTGTGATGATGATTTTACTAGTTGTTTATAAAGTTCATGATATCCAGACATACAACTATTTAACTCTCATTGGAATTTAAGAAGCTGTTCATTGCAGCAAACTCTCAGATTTCAGCATTTTCTGACATTTTTTTTGTCCCACACATCAACCTAAATCTGTGATTAAATGACTTTTACTTATCTGAAAATAATAAATTTCTCTTTATTTAATAGATATTTTTGTTTACTACTGAAATAAATTTTAAATGTTCACATTTTCTTTCTATATTTAAAAAAATGAGATTGCAATCAAAACAAAAAGATTAGACATTATCATTAGAAAGATTATTTTCAGTTTACAAAATCAATAAAATCTTCATTATTTCTGATTATTTTTAAAAATCTAAAAGAATATTTATTTCTGTTATATCTAACAAAATACGTTTTAAAAGTTTAAAATTTTTGAATATTTATTGCTATATTTTTATACTCCTAAGTATTGAAATGGGGTTGAGCTGGACATATTGCTAGAAGAGATGATAATAGATGGACAACTGAAATCTTAAACTGGATTCCAAGAAGTTGTAAAAGCCAAAAAAGAGACCATATGTGAGATGGATGGATGAAATAAGAAAGTGTGCAGGGGTGATGTGGAGAAGAGAAGCTAAAGATCGGAGGAGATGGATTGAACTTGGAGAGACCTTCATCCTGCAGTGGATTGATAATGGTTGATGATGATGATGATGAAGTATAAATCTATTAGTATTTACTCATAAGATTCTAAATAGCTTTAGGCCATATTCACATTAGCTGCTAATATAACGTTATATTTTTGAAAAAAAAAAAAGTATTTCAAGTCAAAATAAGTTATTAATAATTTAAATTTCTTGATAACTAAAAATTATAGTGAAATATGATCTTCTTTATCGCATAAAAGAAACCCACCTAAAACAAGACCCAGGTGTATATGTTTTTGTTTATTTTTATTTAAAAATGTAAAATTATTTATTGACGAATAATATATAGTCTTGAATTAAATGGTATTTTTTCCACATATTAAAGTGTAAGAGTGTTGTATTTTTTTTAAAGTTTAAATTTATATCTTGTAGTATAATAACGTGAAAGCTAAACACCTTCAAACAGATACGCTTTAAAAATGCTTAAGTGACAGCCAATCAGATGGAATAATGGCATCACATGGGACTCTAAATTCTAAAACACAAGCCAGAACTATTAGAAAAAGATGGGACCCATCTTAATCTATGCCTCAATTATATTTAAATAAGCCAGACTAAAGCATTTTGAACTAAGAGTGTGAAGCTTAAATACCTTCACATTTAATCCACTAAATATTATATATATAAATTAATAACGCGAAATCATCCGATTTACAATGAAGCAATATTTTTAAATCTAATGAAATGATATTAATAAATGTAAGTATAGTAATTATTAATTCAATATTTCAAAAGATTCATTTTTTAGTGATTATAAATTAAACAGGCAAAACTCTCCATACAATAATGCCACCCTATGCCAATCAGAGTAATCAATGGATGCCAGAAGGCTTGTGCATGAAATCCCCATCTAGTGCCTACTCATCCAATATCCCCAAACTAGTTTCTGGCTTGTGGCTTTTGTCAGTGAGGAGCCTTGGATCTGAGAGCACTGCATTTAGATCTCTAATGCAACCCTCTAGCAGCCACCTTTTCTCTCAACTCAACTATAAAACTATGAGAATGAAATTGAAAACAATATTTTCAATCTAAGCTCAATAGCTTATATAGTCATATGGATCTGAACTCAGTTCAGCACCCATACATTTTGGTGTCTTCCGCTCTTTAACAACCATAGCCACCACTATCCTATTAGATAGGATTGGTGTTTAACCACTAAACATCACATGATCACCATCTCTTGTGCTAGCACATAATGATTATTAAACAGTCAAAACTCTCCATACAGTAGTGCCACCCTGAGCCAATCAGAGTAATCAATGGATCCTAAGATCTAGGTGCAGTACTCTCAGATCCAAGGCTCTTCACTGACGAAGGCCACAAGCCAGAAACTAGTCAGGATATTGGATGAGTAGGCACTAGATGGGGATTTCATGCACAAGCCTTCTGGCATCCATTGATTACTCTGGTTGGCACAGGGTGCAACTACTGTATGAAGAGCGCATTGAAAAAAGAGTATAACCTCATTTTTATCCTATTATAAATAGTGCTCTAACTTTAATGGCAATAATAAGAGTTATTTCATCATCATTTTTTTTGTCAGTAATAAAATGTCATCTAAACCGGTAGGGCAATTTTTTATTCTGTTACAATATATATAATTCTCTAATCATATTTAATTTTTTTTACTGAAAAATTCAATTTTAATGAAAACTAAAATCAATTTTTTAAAAGCATATTCAAATTAATATTCTAAAAAAAAATCATATAAATTCTTCAAATCACTTTCTTGTTTGGAAATCATTTCTATTTTGAGACTATTAATTTGCTATTCCACCATTGCAATTGCTGAACAAATCTTAATTTATGAATTTAAAGTATTCATTATGTCTTACATTGGTGGTCGAGAGGTCAGCGTGACTGCCTTGCACTTGCAGGCAGTTGCCTGGGTTGTGGGTTCGCGTCCCGGCCGATGCTATGACACTTAAAAAAAAAGTATTCATTATGATTTATTCACTAAAGAATTCATTATAGCAGATCTCGTATAATATTTGCAGTATCTGTTATCATTGCAGAGATTTTTCTTATAATATTTTTTTATATGTGTATATTTTTTGGTTCTTTTAGTAGAATGATTAAGAGTAAACAGTCAAGTAATTATTCATAGATTTACGTTTATCCATTTTGATTTATATAATTTGTTGTTATTACAATTTGTATTTAATTATTTATTTTTTTTTGCAGATTTTTCTTTTAGGTAATGCTAACAGAGCAACTGCTTGTACAAATATGAATCAACATTCTTCTAGATCACATGCATTGTTATGTGTCACAGTAATAGGAATAAATAAGACAACAGGCTCAAAAACATTTGGTATAGTATTTTATATGCTAATTGTATTTTATAGCTATTTTAAATATACATTAATAATAGTATAAAATTGATATTGTTTAATTGCACTTCCAATGATATGGCTGACTATTTTTGGTACTATGACCCTCTCTAGTAACATAAATTATATTACAGATATCATACAATTTCTCAAAAAAAAAATTTTCAATGAATATATAATACTGTTGCTTATATACTTACAACTATCACTAGATTCACAAAATATTAAAAATAATAATTTTAGATTTAAGGCCTTATAATATATATAATAATAAGTTCTTACCACTTGAAATAATAAAACAGTTCTAAACCATGTTTTTCTGCAAGTATCATTGTTTTCATATATTTCAGGATATCTTCATTAGTTCCCCCAAAGATGGTAGTAATTCTCCTGTTACATTCGTGATTTTAGATAGGAAATACAGCAGCATTAGTGATATTTGATAGAATACAGTATCAGTAGGTCTTGGGCCATTTTTACAGCACTGTTCACTTCTTTCTTCATGGCAACATTAATGCAGGCAGTGGCAGGTTTTAGGAAACTTCAGCATTTGTTTCTGAATACAATTGCATTTTCCAGATGTTTTTGGCTGGCATTGTTTTTGATTGTCTAGTCACAGATATTAGATGGTCTTATGTTAGGTAAAGTAATCCTAAGACAAAGCTATCCAAGTTATGGTGGAAACAGTTTTAAGTAGCAGTTTCTCTTATCTGCATTGATTCACTGCAACAGTTCTTCTTGAGTTCAATTTTTAGATAAAGCTAGAATAAACTAGACAACTGGACTGGATTATACTGCTTTACTTCCTTCTTTCAGATCTATTTATACCCTACTTGATATTTTTCAACAACATGTTTTCCAAACAGCCAATTCATTACCAACTAGTTACAAGATTTGTCTTCTATTTCTTTACATAAACATGATTTTTGGAATTATTTTTTTTTATTTCCTTCATGACATATTGTCAAAACAAATTTAAATTTACAGCTATTGATACACAAATGAACAAAATAAAAAAAAAATCATTGCTGACTTTTAAAATTTGATAGATTTTTAATTTTATTTTTATTAACTCATTGTGTTAAATAACAGTTTAAGATTTGTCATCAAATTTATTTTATGAAATGATAATTTTTTTTTATTTAAATTTAAATTTAGAAGGCAGATAACTAGGATTCAAAATGCTTTATATTTTTATAAACTATTTAATTTAAACTTCTTTCACATAACAAAACAATTTTTTTTATTTATTTACATTCTAATTCATCATTTTATTGTTTCTCACATATACAAAGTAATTTTATAAAATATATAATACTATGATTAAATGCATAAACTTATTTTTCTTTTAATTTTTTAAGTAGTTTATATATTTATTTTTAAATTTATATAATTTCCTTAATAAACAGTTTATTTTTATGCCACTGTGTAATGTAACTAATTCTAGCCGTTATCAGATTTGTTTTAGTTACAATATACTATATATATAATTATAATACAGTTTATTTTTTAAAGTGTACACATTCACATATTACTAGAAATAGAATTAACAAAAAATAAACTTCGTAGTACATATTTTTGGCACAAATGTGTATTCAGTAAGTTATATAATTGTTTCAATTTAATTTACTAATTTGACATATTAAGACATCTGTAAAATTAAAACTTACTAATGAATCCTTTATTTCTTGGGTGATAATAATGAAATGCAAATGTTACAGTGCCTACAGTATGACAATAGCAGCAGTCATTTTCTTATGACATTTTACCATCATCATACTAAGAGAAGAAATGTGAAATAGATTTTTTTTTTAATATTTGTTTTGAATAACCAAGTATGGAAGATATTTCAAATCTTACTCCTGAAATAACTTTGGTATTTGAATTATAAATCCTAAAATGTAAACACAAACCTATTGTTAGTGTTCATTATGCTCACAATGATTGATGCAGTTTTGTTTTATTTCTAATTCTCTCTTTTTTATTCATTAATTTGAGTAGGTTTAACAGAGTGATTGTGATGAAGAATTTTTTGCATCAAAATATATTTAAAATAAAAACTTCTTAATGATTCCGTTTTTCATAATATATAATTATAACAATTAAAAAACATTCCTGCTTATTTAGAATTTATTATATATTGTTTCTAACTTCATTTGAAAGTGTGTGATCATTCTTAGATTCTTCTTATGAATAGATACTTATTATTATATTTGTAGTCTCTTATTGTTTTTAACACATGGTTGTATGAATGTTTGCAGGTTTCCAAAGTTACTTTCTGGATTTATAGTTTTTATTTAATCAGGAAATCTAGCAAGGTTAAAAATTAAATATTGTTTTTAGTCAATAGTTTATACTTGTTATTATGTTCAATCTAATTATCTGGACCTTTAAACATCTTTGATGCCAAATCACCTGTTCAGATTTATACGTTTGAAACATTTAGAATTTTATTTTCTTTATTATAAATCATTTTAAAAAATATGGTATTATGAATAGTTATGAATTACATCTGATTGTTGTATTCTGGAAGTTCAAAAATTACAAAATGATAGCTGAGAAGCACTAATAATAATAAGAATATAAAAATAACATAAGTCAGTGATATTTTAAATTAATAAACAGAAAATTAAATCATTTTTATTTGTAATTGTACTTTTATTTTTAAACGGTTTGACTTTGGTGGCTTCATTGATTCTTTTGTGTGTGTGTGTGTGTGTTACATTAAATTTCTGTATTACTTTTAATGTATTACTTGATGCATCTATGGAGGTGATTATTTTTTATTATTATCCATACCTTTTTTTGGTAGTTTCTTTAATACTGTCAGCCATTTTTCTGGATAACTATTTTTTTCATCTTAATGCTAACACTTAAAATTAATATGCACTTTGTAACTTTAGTGTTAATATTTTTTTAGTAATATATTAAACTTTATTTTGCTATTGTTACTTCAATTTCCACCTAAACATATGAATAAAGATGTGTGAAAGAGTTAAGTGATCTTCAAGATATATTTTTAGTTGACACATTCTCAAACTTTTATTCCTCTCATAATTTCAACATCATAGTTTGCCACTTATCCATAGCAAATTACAAATTTATGTTTGGACTAAAAATTTAATAATAATATCACCTAAAAAGTGCTTTGTAATAATCACTAATGTATTATTTATTTAAAGACAATATCAAGTAAATGCATTCATGAAATATTACACCTATAAATTGAATTTTAATTATTGGCTGTACATAAATACTGAATTATGGTAATGTAGATGTAAGAAAAATAAAGATATTGATAACCTGATAAGTGAAGGTTTATCAGAAGTGCATCTTGAGAATTTGCCTTTTTTGTGTATCTTTATCCATATATTTTTAGTATATGTGGAAAGTTTTACAATACATCTAATATGTCATGCATAAGTAAAAAATAATAAAAAATGCTGTACCTGTAAATTAAATTAAATAACAATCTGTTGTTAACATGGTTAATATTTTTTACTAGCTCTCAAAACCAAGAATACCCTACATTATAGCATTTTTGACTAGTAAATGAATAGAATGTTTTATAATTTATTATAGCTTGTCAAATTATTTTTTATTGTAAATAAGGATTACAGAAGAGTAACAGTAGTTCTTTTGTAGTTTACAGCAGTGAAATCAGCTTTTGGCTAATTTTACAGTGTTATCAGTTTTTTTAAAAAAATATAATAAATTAAGCAGTTTATTTTAACATTTGTTTCATTACCAGTTTTTATTATCACCTGCATTATTCTCTACATTATTATGATTTTAGTTTTTTTTTAATTTTTTAAAATTTGACCAGTTTACAACTGCTGCTTCAGAAATAGTTACTGTTTCACAGGCTTAATTACAAGCTAACTTTTTATAATAAATCTATAGCAATAGCAAACAATAACAAAATCATATGATCTTATTCAACAGACACATTATCTTTATGACAAATTATTTTTAATTTAGTCAAAGAAGTTACAAAATCAAATGACAGGACTATAAAGTATTTGTAATTAATATAATTGAAGTTATCAGAATATAGAATTATGAATTAGTTTCAAATATAATAAGCTGAAATTAGTACTGTTTGTATTCAAGATTGTTAAAGCATTTAAAATTTAAAACCGACTATTTGGGTAATATAATAATCATGAGACCACTATTCTAATGATCATGAGACCACTGTTCTAATGATACATTTTTTGTAATGACTTGTAAATATTAAAGAACCAATCACACATTCTAGGCATTAGTTGTTTTGCCATCTGATAAATAGAATATGGTGAAAGTATTGCTCCAAATGTGATGCATAATATATAATATATAAATGTGATATATATATATATATATATATATATATATATATATATATATATTAGTAAATATCAGTCACATCACATGATCTATATAGCTTGCATTACCAATATGTAATATATAAAGAGCCTGCTAATAGCTCTAAACATGCTTATTTTTTATGATAAATGCTACAAGAGAAAATACCTGAAGCCTTTATCTATGATGGTCCCCAACCCCAGACTGACGAGAGGAGCCGTAGCTTGAAACCTGTCTGAGGATGGGGACCATCATAGATAAAGGCTTCAGGTATTTTCTCTTGTAGCATTTATCATAAAAAATAAAATAAATAAGCTTGTTTAGAGCTATTAGCAGACTCTTTATACTATATATATTAAAAGAGTATTTTTTCCCCTTTCCTTAACTTACTGTATTAATAATAAGCAAAGATTTTTGATATAGATTGTGAGCCAATTTCAAGATAAGAAAACGTAATTGATTGAGAAGATTGAATTATAGAATAAAAGCAAAGATATAGTGCTTTTTCTTTAAATTTTATATTTTTGCTATAATTTCTCAAAATTTTAAATAGTATTTTTCTTTAACAAAAAAAGAATAATTAGAATGTTAGAAAAAATAAAAAATGAGCATAATGTTTGTTGTTTTGTTTAGGGTTTTTTTTTTTCCAAAAGAAATTTTGATTTTATTGACATAAAACAAGGTGCTGTATAACTTTTTCATATGTGGTGAAACATAATTGAACATTAGATATTCAGACAACTAAAAATATTCAGTTGCAGATCAAGTTATGTTTAATAAAATTTTATTTTATTAAATTCACTTCTTTGAGACAATTACCCAACATCTCTATATGTTACACTATGGGTTGTCAATAATTTTTAACAATCAGCCGCCTTGCAAGCAAGCAGTTGGTTGCAGACGGTTGTTGCGGATTCGCCTCCCGGCCGATGCTATGACATATGGGGAAAAAAGTTAAATATTTATTGCAAACTTTTTGATTAGTGATGCAGTAAATAAAAATAATAAGAATATGCTATATATATTTATTATAAGCATTATTAATTTACAATAATTTCGAACATACTTGTTTTGTTTTTTTTGCTGGCAGTAGATTAATAATTTTTTTATGTAAATCTATGTATGTAGCTAATGATTTACTTAAAAAACAATATATAGCTGTAACTCAACTATAATTTGAAAAACGACCCTTTTTTCAAAATATCATTAATTTGAGTTTATTATATTGAAATCTTTTTTTTTTTTCCATATGTCATAGCATTGGTTGGGAGGCGAACCCGCAACAACCATCTGCAACCAACTGCTTGCTTGCAAGGCTGCTGTGCTGACCTCTCAGCTAACCAATCTTTTTTACAGCTTCTGCACCTTTTTGTAATAGTATGAATTATAGTTTTAGTTTTTCAAACATTTAGAAATTAGAACATTTTTTCTATTCATTCTAATAATATTGAATTTTTTCAAAATTGTTAGTCAGTTTAATACTCATCAATAAATCAGAATGAATAATGGGAATCAATATTCTAATGATTAACCTATGCAAGTAATATAAATACGTATCAGTGATGAAGCGTGACTTTTTTAGGAATGGAAATGCACTATATAATCTTTTTATAATGTTTTTATTTTACTTGCCACAACAATTTTTATATATGTTTCATTCATAGTTTAAAAGATCATATAAAATAGAAAATTAATATAAATAAAATGGTAGTCACGTATTTACCTTGCTATGATGTCATTACCCTGAAGGCATACTACTCTAACCTTCCGATCTTTAAGATTTTTTTATCTAGTGATTTGCAAACAAAGTTAATTGCTAAAATTTGTCCGCTTATCACATGGTGATGTTACGTCAAAGATACCAAGATTAGAATAGGATACCAAGATTAGAATAGGATGCCCTCAGGGTAATGACATCATAGCAAGGTAAATACGGAGAAGACATGTGGTACAGAGAAATATTCGCCCACCATGTTGTTTGTTCATCCTGAAAAAAAAATTAATAAATAGGACACAAAATAGGAGTCTACAAATAGGAATATAATACAAAATTAATAAATAAAAAACCTCTCAATGGCATTTTTTTTTCTTATTAATGTAATGGCGAGTCTACAAATAATAATTCTGTCATCTTAAAAAAGTCTCTCATAAAATGAAAACTGTGAGTTTGCAAATAATAATTCTGACATCTTAAAAGCACTATATAAAATTAATAAATAGGACATTGAAGGTACTAAACATCTTAAAAGGAAATTTTGAAAGAACTATATACATCATTAATAATTTATTAAAATTGGATGCAAAATAGGAAAATGCAAGATAAATATCAGTACAAAATTAATAAATAAGAAACCTCAATGGCGTCTTTTTTCTTATTAATGTAACTGAGAGTCTACAAATAATAATTCGGTCACCTTAAAAAACTTCTCATAAAGTGAAAACTGTGAGTCTACAAATGATAATTCTATCGTCTTAAAAGTACTATATAAAATTAATACATAAGATATTGAAGGTACTAATTGTCTTAAAAAGAAATTTTGAAAGTGATTCTTTTTTTAAAAAAAAAAAACTCTCATAAAGTGAAAACTGCGAGTCTACAAATAATAATTCTGTCATCTTAAAAGTACTATATAAAATTATGACCTTTTTTTTTTTTAGCAAAAATAACTATGATTTACAAGTACCATGATTTACAAGGAAAATTAAAGACGAATATCACTACAAAATGCGCACTTACCCAAATAACGATTACTGTGGTGGACTGAACTGGCCTATATATTGTAAAATTGCACCAGAATCATGTTCTTTGTATGTATGCCTCCACATAAACTTCGTTAAATAGGAATCTAAGTGTTGACGTGCTGTTCCTCTGTGCTTTTTATTTCTCCATTTCACTAAACCCCACAACCTTTCAATATTTTGCATGTGAACACAATGTAGGGTCTACAAAATTATAAGTATGATTCATTCGATGGTGCTGGTATCCCAGCCTGCTCTAATTCTTCACTTTTGTATCCTTTCCAGCAATTGCTGAAAATGGTAGAGCCTTGGTACACATTCTCTAAAATGGCTTGCATAAGATTGGATGTGTTTCTATCTTTAATGGCTATGATGAAACATTTATCTGTCTCTCTGCAGATACTGCCAAATACCCATTGCTATGGAAGTACTCTGCCAGTGTTGTTCTTATGCATGAAGAATAGAGTTTTGTCTATTTCCACAATTGTGTTTAGGTCTCCGATTTTCCACCTTTCGTTACTTAATAGCTTCCAGGTACATACTGAAGTGGAAAATATATTACACATATTTTTGCTTCACTGTCTGGTGATTCTAAATCTTGAATCAGGGGTTTAAACCCAGCTATATATGTGTTAAGTCACTAGACAGTGAAAGGACACAGACAAGTTTTAAAACCCTCTTTTGTTTTTGTACTTTCATAAGTTAAACATTTTATTATAAAAGAATATTTAATAATCTTAAGTTGGAAATATTTAAATTTCCATCCCCTTTCAATAATCATGTATGTGTGTTCAAGATTGTAAAAATATATTATTGATAAAAATATATTTTTCATTATTAAATATTATGTATATTTATTTTAGTTACATATTTTATTTTATGATGCAGTACCAAAGAAAGTTCTAGAGAGTAATTAAAGTAACTCTGAAACGTATAAATAAAAGAATCTTCTAGATTTAATTTAAAAAGGGTAATTAATAAATTAAAATCCCTTAGCAAAGAAAATGTTGATGAAAATTATATCTTTTGAATCTATTTCCATTCTCAACATAGATTAAAACAATACTCTCTGGAACTTGTTGCATTATCATTTAAAATAAATAATAAGTGTATTCAGGCCAGTCAATGGACATCCAGGTCTTATCAAGCTAGAAGAGAGAACATTTGAGAAGGTCTTTCTAATATAAATAGAGCCGAAATTTTAGGCTAAGTCTCTGAGTGCGCCATTTTACCAAGTATTGCAGAATGGACCCACATCAATTTAAATTTTGAAATATGAATCCGGAGTAGAGGGACTAAATTTGCTTCCCCTTTCTTCTCCAAAAATCATTTCCATACTGCTATGCTAATCTGCCATCTCCACTTATGGACTGACTAATTTAAATGCTGTAATAACTATCTCAAGATGTCAGCCATTATTTTTCAAAGCTTTGTTTTGCTTACCACGTTTTCCTCATTTATAATTTTACACTTTCCAATCCGTACGTATGCCAATATATCAAGTTATGGAAGGTAAATGCTAGTCATGCCGCTAATATGAACTCTTTCAAAACTTTTAATTTAAAACCTAAATCAATTATAATGTAATTCTATTTAAACATGATGTTGTAATGCTAATTGTAACCATTCTATAATGTAATGACTTTCTCTTTCTGTTATAAAAATCTAATGCACGAATTTATAACTTTATTTTTTTAATGCATTTCTTTAATGGGTTTCACAATTTCTATTTTTAATATTTTAAATGTGGCAAACTTTTATTTTTAATATTATAAATTTTGTATGATTTAATTTAATCTGCTAATAGTTCAATCTAGCGAACCGATCCTAAATTTTCTTATATTAGATATCCTCGATATTATGGGATGTTAAATCGTAAATGTAAGCTTTCTTACCTAACTAAAAGTTCGCTCAATTGAATAATATTTTAAGTTATTCTATTTGCTTAGTGGCAGATTATCTGCTGCTACATTTAATATGTCACTTTATTACCATGTTTACGCTATTGATTTTATTTTCAAATTATATTTTAAAGTACCTATCTTTGCTGTGTTTTTTTATTATATGGTCAATCATTTGCCCATCATGCCATCTAGTGTGGTGATTATTTATGGAATTAATTACTAGTTAGCATATTAATATTTGTTTAATGAAAGGAACAATATTCCCTCTTTTATGTTGTGACATCCTAACTAATATTAAAGGTCATTTGTATACCTTTCGAGAGGGATCAAACTATTTCATATCATTATGCTAAATTCTATTAAATTACGAGGGCCTTACTCCACATATCAGCGTCATTAAGAACCTGATTTATTTTTTATTATTAGCATTGCTTGACTTAGATAATGTTACAAAATTTTCTCATTTTTCTTTGTCAAATTTAAAACCCAGAGAAATGTGATTATTTTACTTATGGTGTATCCTTGAATGGGGTTTGGAAGCACCGACTCCAGGATTTTGTCAGGTGGTCGTTTAGGCTCTGCACGGGTTAACACTGGAAAACAGTCCGTGATATTCATACCCCATCCCCTCTTCAAATGCTGACCTGTCATGTGTGCAGGCACATTCAGATTCTTATATAATTGATGAAGCGTTCATCCTAAAATGGACTTAATCTTTCCTAGTGTTATTATTTTAGTCAGCATTGCGATTCTTGTTTAATATTTTTATATTTGCCCACTTTAAATCTGTAAGACGAAATGCCATGATTTCTAAATCTGTCTGATATTTTCGTTTATATTATAAGTTAAGGAATGTTATTCTTAAGCTTATTTAAGCTACCCGCCCTCTCATTGAAACAATGTTGAGTGCGCTAACAATGTTAAATAATTCTTCTCCAGTCAGAAAAGAAAAGAATAAAATACAAATAACTTTTCTGTCTGAACATTTTCAAAGTCTGATGACTGTTTAAGTAAATAATGTAAATTATAAAATATTATCGTGTATGGTTCAAATGAACCATGGTAAACTGATGTAACTTATATCCCATTTATCTATTTTTAAGGTCATTTATTTTTCATAAAAATAATCATAGAGTCCAAGTTATAATATGGTAGAAATTGGTATCTGCTGTTAGCATATTAAGCCGCATCTTTTGACTATCTGTACATTTTTTTAATCATCGTATTCAATTGCAGATTTGCGTATTATTTAGTTATTAATTTATGTGCTATTATTATGTGATTCCTTCAATACGCAAATCAACATTCATAATCATGTGAAACCCATAAATTCTATTAGTGTCATATATAAATAGATTCGCAACTGTTTGTTAAATTAAATATTTGTTTATTCATTTTTCTAATTACTATTAATAAATTATTAACTATATAATTATTACTTAAGTCTGCTTTGCCTCTTAATTTATGCATACGCATCGTTAATTAGATTGTGTTATATATAGCTGATTTCCATTGACCTTAGGCCAATTTCTAGATTTATTAATGAATTTTATGAAAAATCTAATTATAATCTTAAGCTATTTCATTCTGTTGGGAGCTGGCCTAGTAGTATCATAATTCCCTGTAGATCTCTTGTTTCTCTGCTTTTGCTCCAGGACAGAATGAATGAAATTTCATTTATCATCAGAAATGTTGTTTATAATGTTATAGATCTGGAAAATAGGCAATAGGGCAGAGGTACTTTTGCCTAGATGCTAGCTCTTGTTAGATGAACATACAATTCTGACCGGTACAATACTTCATGGAGATAGTTGTTCTAGTCAATGACAGTCTTGTCCACCACAATCTGCACAAAATATGATAGATGTTAATTCTCTGGACCAACTATATATAAACCATAGAGCCATTACAAAAAATATTCTGGAGCCTTCAAACCAAGTTTCTTTTTTTATAGGAGTTTTTTTAAACAATCTTTCAAATTGCACCACCACTGTTTTTCTGTATTATGTATATATTTTTTTCATCTCATGGTCGTTTGCACATATTTTCACATGGTGTAAAATTCCATGTTGTTGGAAGAAAGTTATTGCTTCTTCACATTTTGGTAGATCCCACAACTTCAGATCTTTTGTTTCTGCAGTAGCCATGTCTAAATTAATGTCTAAAAATGGAAAATATGGAAAATTAATAAAATATATAATAAATCCACTATCATAGAAGAAATAAAAGTAAATTACTTACAATTGTTGAAAACTAATGTTTTATTTAAAAAAATTATTGAAAAATGACTGGAAAAGTAAATCACGCTGCAATGTCTAAAAATGGAAAATATGGAAAATTAATAGAATATAAAATAAATCCACTTAATATCGTAGAAGAAATAAAAGTAAATTACACCTGGGTCTCTTTTTACACAGACTTATTTAACACGATTTTGAAGTTACGCGATTCATGTTTCACCGGAAGTCGACCTCCGAAAATGCGCTATTACTTTAAATAATAAATTTTGCGCACTTACGTTATATTGAAAGTAATAGCACATTATTGGAATTTGACTTTCATCTTAGTAATTTCAATATTTTCAGTGCTTTATCCCCTTGTGACCTGAACGGCCATTTTGAATTCACAGAAAAAATTACAGGACATACAATTTTAAATGAAATGTCTAATTTATTACAATAAATAACAAATATATATACATTTTTAGAAAGTGCAAATATGAAAGAATGTAATGAAGCTGATAAAATAGTCATTACCACAAAAAAATAATTAAAGAAAGGAGATTTTTCACATTTTATATATCTTTATTTTTACATTGGTTCACAAACTCTCAATTTTGAAAGATATAGCCTAAAATGACAATTTCATAGACAGCTTCATCACATTCATCATAAAATGCAGAAAAAAATAATATATAACATGACCTACCTGAGTTACAGATTGTTGGTGTAATGTGGCAAAAGGTGACCATTTCAATTTCTTTTTTCTGCTTGACACTCTATGTGTTCTATTTTTGCAAGCAGTTGTTTTTCTAGGCCCTCTATGCGGGATATCTATTAGAAATGCAAGGTTTTAGTGAGGATCAAAAAAATAACAGTAATAACTTTAGTAAATTCTAAGTTATGGGGGTAAAAAATAATGACTATATTATTGAAAAATCAGGGGTGGGGCGAGATAAATTATGCATTATTTCATGGCAGATCATAATTGCCAAATATGCAAATAAATAATTTAAAAATTTGTTTCTAAAATAAAATGAATAACAACATAGTAAATAAAATAAAATAAATAATCAAAAGGAATTACAAGCAATTATTATATATGAGTGGGAGATGATGATGACTGTTGATTCAGCATTGTGAGGTATTTATTTTTTTCACCTTGTTAGTTTCACAGAACAGAGTGGATAGTTTGAAGACAGTTTGCAAATTGTTGAAAATATAAATGCATGAGCAAAATCAATTTCAAAATAACTGATGATGATGATGTGGAGCAACTGGTAAGGGTGAGCTAAATTATGCATTATTACATAGCAAACCATAATAGCAAAGTATGCTATCAAATAAATAAAAAGTTATCTGCAAAGTATGCTATAAAATGAATAAAAAGTTATCTACAATGAAATGAATAAAAACGTAGTAAATTCTAAGTTATGCATGTAAAAAATAATTACTACATTATTGGAATATCATGAGGGTAAGAGTGAGCTAAATTATGCATTATTACATAGCAAACCATAATAGCAAAGTATGCTATCAAATAAATAAAAAGTTATCTATAATGAAACGAATAAAAATGTAGTAAATTCTAAGTTATGCATGTAAAAAATAATTACTACATTATTGGAATATCATGAGGGTAAGAGTGAGCTAAATTATGCATTATTACATAGCAAACCATAATAGCAAAGTATGCTATCAAATAAATAAAAAGTTATCTATAATGAAACGAATAAAAATGTAGTAAATTCTAAGTTATGCATGTAAAAAATAATTACTACATTATTGGAATATCATGAGGGTAAGAGTGAGCTAAATTATGCATTATTACATAGCAAACCATAATAGCAAAGTATGCTATCAAATGAATAAAAAGTTATCTGCAAAGTATGCTATAAAATGAATAAAAAGTTATCTACAATGAAATGAATAAAAACGTAGTAAATTCTAAGTTATGCATGTAAAAAATAATTACTACATTATTGGAATATCATGAGGGTAAGAGTGAGCTAAATTATGCATTATTACATAGCAAACCATAATAGCAAAGTATGCTATCAAATAAATAAAAAGTTATCTATAATGAAACGAATAAAAATGTAGTAAATTCTAAGTTATGCATGTAAAAAATAATTACTACATTATTGGAATATCATGAGGGTAAGAGTGAGCTAAATTATGCATTATTACATAGCAAACCATAATAGCAAAGTATGCTATCAAATGAATAAAAAGTTATCTGCAAAGTATGCTATAAAATGAATAAAAAGTTATCTACAATGAAATGAATAAAAACGTAGTAAATTCTAAGTTATGCATGTAAAAAATAATTACTACATTATTGGAATATCATGAGGGTAAGAGTGAGTTAAATTATGCATTATTATATAGCAAACCATAATAGCAAAGTATGCTATAAAATGAATAAAAACTTATCTACAATGAAATGTATAAAAACAGTAAATAAAATAAAATAAATAACCCAAAGGAATTACAAGCAATTATTATATATTAGTGGGAGATGATGATGATGAATGTTGAATACTTACAGGTAATGGGGAATACGAAACCTCAAAATCAAACACATCAACAGAAAAGTTCGTTATAAACGTAATTACGTTTAGCGGCGAAAATAATTGTTTTCTCCGTATATTTTTTTTATCGGTTGATAAAATCTAGAAAGATAAAAAAAATTACAAAATTTTAATAATGTACTTTACAAAAATTGCTATAAAAAATCTAATTTTCATCGCACAGAAAAAATTTTTAGACGTACAAAAAGATAGAAAAATGGCGGAGAGAAAGAAAAAAAAAGTGTAACTGTGACGTATACGGTTTGCACGCTATTGCGGTCGAAATTGTAAACTTTTTTTAATGCGTAAACAGGCGGTTTTCGGTCTTAAAGGGTTATAATAGTAAGATTTTATGCAATAATGAAATTTAAAATCATGATTTCCATATTTTATGTATACACACATTAAATTTTACAAGATTATAATGTAAATTTGTTCAAACATTGTGCATGTTAATTTTGCATTTTAAATCACATTCTGTTTTTGCTTTTTAAAAAAGAATGTAATCAATTATTATTTTCTTATTAATGACACTAATCATTAACGTGCTCTTAAATTCCAGCGAGAGCTAAATGGTTGTATGTCTGGATATCGCGAGCTTCATAAACAATTAATAAAATCGTCTCAAAGATTAATTACTAATTACGTTGCCACCAGAAAATCATTAACACAACATGAGAGTGAAGTTGGTATCAGTTGTATTTCCTCTTGAGAAGAATCTGATTTTTTTACCAGTTTGCAAACGAACCTGTTTATCGATAATAATTAAAACATGTATAAAAAATGTAAATTACTGTACTGTAAATTATGCATAAAAATATATTATTTTGAATAAAATTAAATATTATAGTTAAAAAAAGTTTGTCTTGTATCAATTTTTTCAAATTTGAAATTTTTTATTAATCATATTTTATTTCCTTATTTTTTTTTTGCGCAAATTTTAAAGTAATTTTACATTGGTGCTTTACTTTTATGTGAATTTTGAAAAATCACAGACTGCATCCCTCCTTTTTCAATGTAAGTTACATCTAGTTTTGCGTGATTTTGTTTGTGCGTGTTTTCTGAGGAACCTATCTATCGCATAAAACGAGACCCAGGTGTACTTACAATTGTTGAAAACTAATGTTTTATTTAAAAAAATCACTAAAAAATTAAATCACTGAAAAAGTAAATCATGCTGCAGCAAATAGGAAAAAATCCACTTTTTAAATCTCGCAGATAAAATAAAAATCAAATCTCTCGGATTAGTCATGTCAGGGTCTTCATTGCCATGACAACATTCATGTAATCTTTTAACCATACTTTCTGGCAGAAACAATGTTGAACATCATGATTCATAGCAAGGTAAATACGTGACTACCAAATAAAATAATATAATCACATCGAACCAAATTTTTCTAATTTTATCTTTCAAATGTTTTTAAACATTCTTAAGTTTTAACTTTAAATTACATTTTAGCATTGTTTGAACATCTTATTATCAACAAATAACGTGATGGTCAAACTCATTATTTATCTTATATAAAACCAGTTCAACGGTTGGTAAAATAAAAATTGAAATTTAACAGAAATTCCATACAAAAAGTACTGAGTTTGAATTGTTCATTCCTTTTTTTAAGTTTGGCAAATAGTTTAGAGAATTTTTTTTTTATGTTTGACAAATTAGTTTATATACACTAATGTACTTATTGTTTTTACTACACTATTGTATGTTCAGCTTGTTGGATTGATTTGTAAGATTGAATATATACATATTTTAGTGAATTTTTAAATTGAATTTTAGTTAAAGCTTTTGAACTTTTTAGTGAACTTATCTATGGAACCACTCATTCCATCCAATACATAAAGCCTTCATCACTGATATATATTATGATACTCTAGTACCATAGCCCATAATATTATTTAACAATATTAACAACTTTAAATTATTTTGTTTTTTAGGGATAGCAGTGTGAGACATATATATATATGAAAGTATACCAATTTCAACTAAAGAGTGTATAGCTTAAAAGACATCTTTTTTTTTTGTAAAGTGAAATATACTCTTATAAAAAAATATTTTGTTATTTAATTACTTATCAGTTTTATTTTGTTTTTGAAAATAGGGGAATATATAAAGCCCCTTCAAATTGGGAAGTTGGCATTTTTCAGATAATTGCTTAAAGAGAGTTCCTATTAGAACGTTATTCAATTCTCAACTTGTGTTAAGCCAGAGTTTAATTTCTTAAGCTAGTGTACAATTGATTTCCTTAAAGATAACAAGGTAAAATATCTTAAATCATTTACAAATTATCTTGTCAACTAATTTAAGGAAACCATCAACAAAAAGCCTTACTTCAAGTAACCATTTAAGAAAAGCTGTTGAAGAATCAAGTCTACATTTTAAGCATGCAGAAAAGGTCTCATCAAATAACAGTTTTAAGGCCTCCCAAAAATACCAGCATAACAGCAAACTGAAAACTATATTATTGAGTTAGTAATCAATTTTGTTGCTGTCTTTATAAGAATAATTTAACAAGAAAAGTGTCCAGTTAAAATAAAAACTGAATCATAAAAAAAATTTGTAGAATAATAAAAGAAAAATTTTTTTCAGTTCATGTCAAAATGAATTCTGGATAAGAAAGAAAAGATTAATCATTTTTTCTATTTATTTTTAAACTGTTTTGTTTAATTTTTGATTATTATAATGAAGGTTGAATATTATAAAAATACATTTAATATTCCTAAAATATTTATATGCAAACATCTTGGTTAACTTTGTCAATTAAGAGATACATTTGAAGCCATTTGAAGAGATACATTTGAAGCTATTGCAATATGGTAGATAATGACCAACTTGAGTCATGTCAAATATTAGAAACTTGTTGAAATGAAGTTACAATGGGGAAATAATATTTAATTTTTTCATGAAAACAAGAATTGGTTTAATTAAGTACTTTTTTATTTGTTAAATAATAACATGAAAATTCTAAACACTGTTTTTTTTTTAAATTTATTAATAATGTAAATAGTAATATTAGCAATTAAGCCAATGCAGATGCGCTTTAAAGATAAATGATAAATGAATACTCTTTTTCCAGACATGAGATATAGTATTTTAGAAAGAATGGAATGAATCCACCCATTCTTTCAATCCAAACGTTTATGTATGGGTAAATCTTAAGTGTGTGGAATTAAGAGCGTGAAGGTGTTACACGATCACTTTAAATTACATTTGGGTTGAAAGAATGAGTGGATTCATTCCATTCTTTCTAAAATACTATATCTCATGTCTGGAGAAAGAGTATTCATTTATAATTTTTCTTTAAAGTGTATGTGCATTGTCTTAATCGCTAATATTACTAATACATAAAAAACATAGCACTATATAAAATAATATTTCATTATAATAATGTAAATGTATTTTAAATTTGATAAGAAAAATTTGTGAAAAAAAGAAAAAAGTATAAAAATAATAAGACAAATAATTTTTTCTTCTGTTTTCAGTAATTTATTGTTTTGTTTTAATTTTTTAAAAAAAGATAAGAGAGATAAATAATGTTTTTTAAAAGAAGAGAGAAAAAAGTAAGGTTTTAACATTTTGAAAATTTTATTTAAATTAGTTGAAGTTGTTTTTTTTTTTTTGTTATCTCCAAAATAAAAGGCAATGTTTTTAAAATCAAAGAGTAATTTTGGGATTACCTTGATTTTTGACCTAAGAGAAAATAACTACAGGGCCTTTTTTCTTTTTTTAATTAAAAATAAGAAGGAAATAATTAAACAACCTTTTTATAAAAATAGTTACAAACTCAATTGGTCAAAATTTAATGTGGGCATGTTTGAGAGGATATGTGATTGGATGGATTCAGAATTGTTAAAAAAATATGGGGACAGGTAAAAGTAGACCTCAATGTTTTGTAAGGAACTGTCATTCTTGACCAAGCTGTTAAAGAAATTAGTAGGAACAATTGTTTTTGATCAAGCTGTTAAATAAATTCTTGGCCAAATTGTTGAGAAAACAATAGGAAGTATATGCATCTACATATATTTTAAATATCTATAACTTTTCAAAAATTATTAACTCATAACATTTTTTATATCAAAATAAGGTACTTTAGTATTAGACCTGCAATAAAGGAATGATATGAGGGCTTGTTACATCCACATTAAATGTGTAATCTTGCGCTGACATATTTAACTTTCTCAATGGGTTTTGTTTTTTTTTTTTTGTAATATTTCGACATTTTTAGTTATTGTCCAGATTTCTTTCTAACAACAGGATAAATATTTAATAAAAGTCTTATAATAATTTATATTTCTTTCTTTTTGTGTATTTTTTTTTGTTTTTTTTTAAAAAAATATGTTTATTAAAATTTCTCTAGGGAATCGTGGCATACTCTCTGCAATCATGTGTTCAATAAAATTCCATTTTGGGGGAAAAGTTTTCAGTTCAAATCTTCATTTTATGTGTGTTAGAACTAAATATCAAATTTGTGGCTTCAGGGTAATAATTCCTGTTATTATATATTACACAGTAAATAGCATATATGTGTATTTTATATGTTTTTGTAAATAATATTTTAAAAAATTATAATTTAATGATTGTTTTGTGCATATTTAAAGTAATATTTTTTGGCATGATGGCATCATTTATTTAAGATCCACAAATCAGTTTTTTTTGGTTTAAAATGTTGTTTTTAATATAGATTTATATATCGTTATACATTTTAAACTTGTTAGTGTGAAAGTCATATAATTTTTTTTTAAAAATGCTATTTTTAATACTACTTTTTAATGCTTTAAAAATCAGTTCTTTTAATATACATTTATTCCTTAAAACTTGTTTTAAAATTGTCTTTTTAATATCCATTTGTTTCTCAATATTTGTTTTAAAATTCTGTTTTTTATATTTTTTATACTTTTATTTTTATTAGTCCTACAACATGGAGCATGTATTAGACTTGCTTCACCTTTTCACATTCATATCAACCTGCCAATAACTTTATAAATCTTGCAAAAATATATACAAGATCCATTTACATGTTACTTTTTTTTGCAAATTTTGTGAAAAATATCAAGTACATGATATGTGTACTCATTATTTTGGTCAGATCACAAGATTACAAAGTTATCAGCAGATTAATATGAATGTGAAAAGGTGCAGCAAGTCTAATACATGCTTTGTGTTGTGGGTTTAATACCAAAGTACCCAAAATAATAATAATATTCATTTGCAAAGTTAAATATTTAATTACTCCTATTCTTTTCATATAACACATATGTGTGTATATACACACATTTATACATGCATTAATAATGAATAATATATAAATCTTCTATCTTTTTTATAATGATCTGTTATTTATGAAATGAATCTACTTAAGTATCGCAAACACTTTTCATTAAACTTTAAATTTTTTAAAATTAATTCTAAACTATTTTTTTTTTACTATGTATTAACATAATACCTTATCTTTTCATGCAAACTTGATATTAAAACATTATATTTACAATTGAAAATCCATGAAAAAATTCAACTCTTTATTTATGATTGATTTTATTTAAGCCATTCATTATATAATCTGAATAATACTAACAACATTTAGATCACACACACCCTCTTTTAGATTTTTCTATATTTGAAATATATTCTGATTTTTGAACATTATATAATAATATTGAATATTGTCTAAAATAAGAAACATTTTGAATAAAAACTCAACTATCAATGAGAAAAATTTGGAAAATTATAATTATGATACCAATTTCAATATTTGAATGATTTTTTTCCCCTTACAAAAATCTTTTTAAAGTTTGGGTGAAAACGAATTACTTTTCAAATGTCTTTTCTAAATAGAAAATTATTTACAATTTGTTAAAAGTTTTTACATTGAATTTCTTATGCTCAGAATCATACCCAATTTAAAATTTTAAGGTTTCCAAAAACATTGCTTAACACTGTCATGTTTTTATTGAAAAATATTAAATTATAACTCAGACATTTTTGAGATAGATTATTTATATTCAACAATGAAATCAGATTACATTGCGAATATATTTTAACAAATAAGCAGACAAATCCATATTTTGGGATATCATTCAGAGTTATCCAGTAATTTTTTATTCATAATTTCAGTAGTATTTCAATTACCATTTAGTTCGACACAACATTGAATTTTTTTTTTTTCCATAGGTTTTTGTTGTTGCCATTGCTGTCTCTGTAACATAATTTAATGATAAACAACTTACCCAATTATTTTGCAAAAAGTCATTAATTTGCCACAGAATAATTAACTAAAAGACCCTTTTTCTTTAAGAGCAATTAAGATAAAGTCACTTGGCTAGAAATTAACAGATTTCATAACGCATAATAATAAATTAAATTTGTTTGATTTTTAACCATTATACCAAGAACTAATTAAGATATGTGCAAAATTAAAACAACTTGTTGTTTTTGCTTGCAGATTTCAAATTATGATTAATCTAATCACTTCATTAATCTTACTTTGAAAAAAACATTTATAATTAAATCAAACTTCATAATGAAAATGTTTAAACAATTTTTTTTTAAATTTTTTGAATTAGAGTTAAAATTATCAGATATATAGTTAAAAAAATAATTTTACTTAATTAAAAAGAAAATTACTTTAAAAATGATTTTAAAACTTTTAATACTATTATAGTTTTTATTAAATTGGTGCTTGAAAAGTCTAAACTTTTACCTCCATACATTGAAACATGTGACCATAACTTATTTCAAGTGTCTGTGTATATATGATATTAAAACTTTTATAACCAAATAATTTACTTCCTTTACTTTTTCTTTCTAACTAACTTTAAATATGCTATATTCTACTACCTCTGCTTTATTCTGAAAAATATTACAAATGTTGGTGTTTAGTGCTTATACCTCTCATCTCCTGAATAATTGATCATACATATAAATAATTTTATCATAATTGAGTGTTAGATTAATAAATTTGAGCAATTATATGGTTACAAGACTGTGCCTAGCCTATGGAAAGGCCATGGTTTTTGTAATAGTTTTATTTAATGGTTTTCTTTAACAAATTTCAATCATGCATGTTATTGCTGTGGAGCTGCAAACTCTGTGATATCAAACTACACAACTTCAATTATATGCTAATCAAAATTCTATGAAAATACTGTACTATAGTGGTCTATGATTCTCCATCACTAAATATCACATTTCAAACATGAATTTATGTACTTTAATCACATATTTTTGTGATTTAAATACTACACATATTCAGTTCTGTACTGTAGTTAAAAGCACATGTACTGATTTTTTCCAACCATTTTTTTTTTTCAAACAGTTTTATTCCATATGTTTTTTGTAAAATACCATATTTTTTTAGAATCCAGAAATGTATCCGGCCTATGGAAAGGCCATCATTTTTATATATAAAAAAGTTTAATTGGTTACTTTAACAATTTTTTTTTTTTGCTTTGCAGAATTACTTGCTGACAAATGTACCGGATCTATGGAAAGTTCATTGTTTTTATAACAGTTTTTTCAATTGGTTGCTTTAACAATTTTTTTTTCTTTTGTGGAATTCCTTGCTTTGAATAAAATGCTTGTAATCATATTAAGTCTCTTAAATATAAGGAAGGAATTATTTTCTTTACATAAAATGTTTCATAAAAAAATTATGATTTATTAATGGTAGAATTACTTCCTTCATCCGTGTTACTGACAATTATTTTTAATTGAATGTGAATTTGTTATGGGCAAAGAGATTTTATATATAAGAATAGATGACGTCAGGAAGAAAAAAAACTATTTTGTAAACTTGTTTGAGATAGTATCACTATAATTTGAAATATTAAATATTGACAAATTATAAACTAAATATTTTTATTTATTGAAAATAAAAAAAATCGAATTTAATATGTATAATTTGTTTTTATGAAGATAAATAAAATTACTTTACTTTAGTTGTTTTTACTGTAATCAAGCTGAGAGAAGGAAATAAATATTTTTCAATGATTCTTAAATATCAAATTTCCTCGTATTTGTTTCTTCCTTAATGAAGGCTTTTAGAATTGTTTATTTCTCTCTTTTAGAAAAATGGAAAATGATTTCTAAAGAAATTTAATCTCAATTATTATCGTTGAAATATTTATTTTAGAATGTTGTGATTAGAAATTGAAATTAATGATGGAACTTATCAATATTGAAAATTACCTTTTTCCAAAAATAGTAATAAAAAATTGAAAATCGATTTAAGAAAAAAAAAGATATGATATTCTTAATCGAGAATTTACTTTATTATTACTATAAAAATTAATAAATGAAATGTCTAATTTTTAATGCTATTTAATTTTGTATTATCCATTTTTCTAATATCTTATTATAACAACTATTATTTTTTAATAATGCTTTGCGAATAACATATCTGCCTCTCTATAGAGGTCCTAACAGTTATTAAAATTTTGAACTATTGCCTTGCCGAAATTTTATTATTTTCTAAACTTCCATTAATTTTTAATAATGTGATAATTTTTATATTCTAATTTTAATATCTAAAATCTTTTTTTAAAATAAAATATCCATTATTTGTATGTTTGAAATTTACAATGATCTTAAGCATATGACATATCTCAATGATTGTGGAAGTCTACGTTTCTATTGTCAAGATAAGTTTTTAAAATAATTTCAATGTCCCACTTTAATATTCAGTTGTCTTGTTAAAACTTATAATTTATTTAAATACAATTTAGTGATTTAATTATTATTTTTTTGGATGGTTAAAAAGAAAAATAACAATGCTGAAACTATTTTTTTTTTCTAAATATATTTACAAATCCTTTATAGTGATGACTTGAATTTATTCTGTTCCTAACAATTTTTATCCTTCGTCAAAGCTGGATTGAATATTAGTTTATTAGTATTTTTTTCTATAATGATTTTGTTATTATATTGTAAGAAACAATTTTTTTTGCAGATTTTCTCTTAAGCAGGTAAATCTAATTAATCAGATAAATATTAATTCAGTGTCAGTAAAATATTTGGATGTGGCTGTCTTGCTAAATATTATCCAAAAAATTTTCATGTGCTGCAATTTTTGATAAAAGTTTTTATTCAATCTTTTTCAAGATACTGTTTCTTTTAAGTAATATTTTATCTTTTAGATTTAAATTTTACTTATTAATTCTATATATCTCTTTTGCAAGAATTATTCAAAAGTAATATTTTATATATTCCAGATAAATATATATTTGATATAACATGAGCTAACAGACTTTGATAAACAATCACTTAGCCTTAAATCACTCATATACAATTATGTACTTCTTATAATACCTTTTTCACTTTATATATTCTCGGAATACTATTGATCAAAATTTTACTTCTTATAATGTCTTTTTCACTTTAAATATTATAAGGTGTCATCTTATCATTCACTATATATATATATATATATATATATATATATATATATATATATATATATATATATATATATTGTACCCTCACTTCCAGAAATATAATATAACTTAAAATATGACTAGCTCAATTAAATTGTTATGCTCGACTAAAATATGTATAACTATTATTAATATATTTTTATAATACTATATCTTATCAAATTTAGTACAACTAACAGAAAATTAATATAGTTCAATATTATGTACTAATTAAATAAGTATTTATTAAATCATGAGACTATGAAGTGAAGTTACAAGTGGTAATATGAATTTACATTGAGCCTATGTCTTCTAAGACATTATCTCAATGGCATAAGAATACTATTACCTCTTTATTATCTCACTAATACATCTATAGCACTCCTATGTCTTTTATGAAAATTAACTAACTTCAATAATATCAATAAATAAATCTCAATCTTTTATCAAAGAAATATAACTAAATAATCTCAGGTTCTTTTAATTATCTTAAAGTAATAATACTTCTTGCAGATAGGCATGATAAGGGATTTAATATCAGACCTAACTACACCTAACTTATAATAATAATAAATAACTAATAAAAATAATCTCTAATGTATAAGTTAACCTCATCTATTTTATTATACTACTAATCATTAAGGAAAACAAGTAAATCAACCACATGTCGTTTATCTTCATATAGTATCTTAATTAAGAATATAATAAATCTTATAATTTAATAATATGTGGCAATAAATAATATTATACTCTTATATTGTGTATTATAATTATTTCATGACCATTATAACATAATATGTTAATGTTAATGAATTTTTTATAAATTATATTAAGAAAATACTGTATTTCTTTTTAAAAAAAAAAAAAATAATAATAATAATAATAATTTAATTCATATTGTGCAAATATTATGTTTTATTCAAATTATCTGTTGTCAAATGCGGTGGTGAAAAACAATGAATTCGACACACTTTTAAAACAACTTAAACAAATTTATTTACATCAACTTTAATAAACAACTTATATACATTATTTACATTATAAATGGAAATCAAGAAAAATAAAATAAGAAAAATAATAATAATACAAGATTCTTACATTGTTGTTATTTCTATAATCCAAAATAAATAATCCATACATTTCTTAAATGTTTTATTAGTAACATGTAATTGAGTCTATGAACTTATATTTTACTAGATATCATTTATAATCACTTAGTACAATAGAAGGCTTTTATGTAAAATATCACTTATGTAGCACATGTAAAATAATCAAACTTTAATAATTAAAATGCTACTCCATTTAAGTATTCTAGCTATTTCTATTATAATGTAACTATTATGTATTACATTTATTATTAGCATTAACCAAATATCAACTAATGTATAAATTGATATAACTTTGTAATATTATGTGACTTTTATTGATTACATAATTATTTACTTCATTCTGATGTAATTTCATAATATATGTCTTACCAAAATATGCAATACATATATGTTCTTTTCTTAAAAATATTTTTAAAATTATTCAACAATTTTGTGAAGACGAAATTTTTATTTATAAATTACCAATTTATAAAGTTATTATATTAAAATAAAATTCTATGATTCTTTTCCATTTAAACTATTATTCTTCTCTACTTGTTATTCCTATTCCCTCTTAATAAAACCCTATCTTCAAATATCATTCTAATCTTATTTAACTTCAGTATCAGCTTACCAATTTTTTAAAAAAAATGACTATCCAAACTCTATTATATCTCATCATCTATATCTGATAAACCCTTCAAACAAAATATAACTTTCTATATAAAATTAATTTAACTTGTCTAATAAAAAATAAAAAAATATAGATATATTTTTTTTTACTTCTTACTAACTTGAAAATAAATATAAATGACTCATACTAATATAATAAATCAAATTCCTAATATTGTAACAGAAAACATTAAAGTGTATTCATAAAAGAATCATATAATTATTTCTGGATAACTCTTATTACGTTATAATAAATTTATATTGTAAAATAAAGTATGCATATTAAAATAAAACTATTATTGATAATATTATGCGTATATGTTCTTTAAATATTTATACATTCACTCAACAATCAAATAATATTTGGTTTATCTAAAGAAAACAAAGCAAAATACATTAAATTATTAATATTATATAATTATTACCATAAATGATACTCCAATTTATAATCAGCCAAACGATGTCCTCCAGGATTATAGTTTTACAAAAATAATATCACATTTATACTCAACAATTATTCTTAAAATATTACGTGTTATAAAATTATATAAAAAAAATAAACTTTATGAAATTAAGTGTTATATTAATGTGTAATTACTTTTAAAATGTACCTCTCTTATCTTTAATAGATCGATAAATAATTAAATATCTATGTTAGTTAAGAAAACAAAATATGTTACATAAAATCCAACGGTGTCTTCTTTCCACCCACAATTGTTCTTTTTTCCTAGGCACAAAATTATATCAACATTGCTTCCTTTTCCGGTACATCACGTGTTTAAACAGTTTTTATGAAATAAATGAAAACGTTTTTTTTTTTTTTTAAAAATAAGATAAAATAAGTTCCACCATAAAGAAACAAAATAATAATTAAAACAGTTTATAGGATCCGGATTTATTTAAAAGTTATTATCTTCCTAGGATTAATCAATATTTAAATGTTTAATCTAAGTTTTATAAAAATTGACTTGGATATCCACGTATACTTATTTGCGCATTCTTTAACAAATATTTAGGTAAAATCAATCTCCAAATTCTTCTGTACGACCAGCGTCCAGACTTTACTATATAATATTTTTTCTTTTTACAGGTATTTGTTTACCAATTAAATTTCCGATCTATCTGCCTTTTAAAATTATCGAAATCTAGTCTTTTAAACAATAAAGACTTAATAAGGCAAGTATTTCTGCAATTATTATTAACTTCCATATCTTTACCAAAAGATATATTAAAATATATAATTTTAAAAAAAATACTTTCTTCATAAAGAAGTATTTATCTTTCTTTAAAATATTTGTTTATAAAAAATTAATTATAATCAACTTTTAAATTCATATAATGTCCAATATATTATTTTTATCCAACTAGTAATTCTCTTAGTTAATCCAGCATTTACTATATTTGTAATATAAGGTTTCCAACATATTTTATCATTATACGATATTTTCATGATTATTTGATAGTAAAATTGAGCCTTGATAGAGACGATCAATAGGGAACTATAAATAAATTAGCACTGCATATTAAACGGTAAACTTTTTATAAAATTATTTAAAACTACTCTCTTATAAATTAAGAAACTATTACGAGAGCGTCTATAATTTTTTTACTTAGCTATATTTAATAGCACACTTCACTTAAAAGAAATTACAATCACCCTCTGAACAATTGAACCTCGGTTTTTATACCGGAAGAAATTACCCACTTGATTGGTAAATTAAACAATCACCTTGCTAGCCTATTTACATATCTTACCAACAATATGAAATTAAAAATAAATAATGACTTATTTAATATTTATTATTTATTACATTACTTAATTCTTAAATTAATTTTTTATCATTTATTTAAATCCATTAAACATTTTTTTAAAAAGATATGTTTTACTTTATTTCACTTTTAACTTTTATAAGACTATTTTCCTAAACAAACTAAGTCTATTTTTATTCATTATATTTTTTAAACAGTATTTTAAAAATCAGATTTAATATTTCACGCTAATTATTTTTATTTTTATCTCGTGATAGCCAATATAATATTTATAAATTTTATAATAGAATTTTAAAACAGTTTTGCAACTTTACTAAAAAACTTACAAGCATATGTGTACATATGTCTATCTGTCACCTGATTTACAACACAGATATAAACGCTTGTAATTATCTAAAAATAAACTAACAATTCAATTTTATAAAATAAATATTTTTTTTTAAAACAAATAATATACTATAACAACTTTAAAATAATAATTCGATATTATAAAATCAAATATTAATCTTCTATTATATACTTTTAATAACAAAAATATTTATATTCACTTACTAAATATTAATCTTTATCAACAATAAATACATATGCATTTAATTTTAACTTGTCTTTTTTTTAAAACTTTTAGCTTCAAACATTTATTTATAAAACTTATTAATGCAGTATTGATCATGGCCAGTTTTCCCAACCATATAATATTATCATTTTTTTTTACTGAAACGTCTCTCTCAAATATTAGCACAATTTCACATATCAAATATTCATAGTTTACTTTAGTTAAACTTTTGAAAGATTATTATAAATAAAATCAACATCATATAGCTATAATATATCTTAATTTTAAATTTTTTTTAACAAATTGATATAACAATTGTATGGAGACCCATACAAAAGGGCACAATATATATATATAAAAGAAAGTAACCACTTTACTAGTGCCCTTTATAACACCCATCAATAACCACACAATTAAACAAAACAAATATACTTTATTAATTATATATTAACAAACTATCGACTTATAAAAAAAATATGTATATATCAAACCTGTAAATGCAAGCAAGAAATAATAATTAATGACAAATGTGTTTATTTATTAATCCAGCATAACATTTTATAAGTATCAAAATGACATCAACAATGCAAACTTAAAACCCAGACATCAAAAAGTCAAACATGATACAATATAGAATAATTTGGTTTTTAAGAAAAGAGACAAATAAATTGTCTTCAAGAAAATATATTTTATAAATTCCTAAAATTAATTTATTCATCATCTTCACTATCCTCAACATTAAAGCTCATAAGCCACTATAATCGCAACTTGAGAAAGTTGACTAAAGAAACCTATCACTAATTCCATAAAATTTATATTTTTAATCCAAGTTATAATCTATGAAAGAACAATCAAACCATGCACAGCTAGGAATTTAGAAAACATTGTGGAGATGGAACTGCTCATCATACAACCATGAGTTCCCGATATGATTATCATTTAAAATTAACATCATGATGGCCATGCTAACAAAAAGATCTACAACACACTACAATCAATTAAAGAAATTATCTCAGCACAGGAAAGATAGTTTATAAAAGAATCTTGAGTCACCACTGCAAAGATTCAAATGGCAACTGCATACTATCAGATGAACTACCATCCAGTTAATGCGAAAGAACTTTTCTAAAGGCAAAGATATCTGGATGTTTTCCAATATGAACTATAATATAAGATTTTGAACTGTGGCCAGACTACTTTGGATTAATATCTCATGTTATGTTTCTATAATTTTTTTTTTATTATCGTTTTACTTGTTAAATTGATTTCTTTCTTTTGAAAACAGAGAGTCAATTCATACAATCATCAATTAGTTTACAGGGAAGGGAGTTATCAATTCTAATATTAATTTTTCATTTAATAATAAAATATAGCTGCAGACTCCTAAGCTTGCTTGCTAATAGACCCAATAATTTACTGACTTGAAAGATGAGACTTTGTTTTTATACATTATTAAGTGCTCATACTCTGACAGTTACAATATTTGATGTTCACTTAATTTAATTATTTATTATTTGGAATGCATGATTAAACCCTTGAATGATTGGTCTGGTCTATCATAGATTTATATGACATCAGAATAGGACGGGGGTTCAGAATCCAAAAGCAACTTACAATAGATCATAAAATATAGACAAACGGATCACAAATTAATGACCAAATGATGACAGGAAGTTTAGATAGTAAAGAGTTAATTAATCATTAAAATACAGTTTTAGATTGTCTTCTACGTTAATTTGAAATTATTAAATTAGTATGGGGAATGATCATTCTTTATTGGAATCAAAGGTTTGGGTTAGTCAGTCATTAATGAATACAATCGAAAGATGATCATGCTTATACAATCATAAAATGATAAGCAACATATCATTTTTGTTATAAGACAATCATGAATAGAAATTGTCATCAAAATAAATTTATTAAATATTAAACTAAATTGGGTGTTGGTCATTTTATTTGTCTATTTTCCAATTCATCATACAATTCACATCCAATGCACATGTCAGTCACAAAATAATCATACTTTGAAATAGAGTACATATACATTCTTCCTGAGTTTGAACTCCATGGCATAATGAGGATCAAGGAGAGGTGAAGTAAGAGAAGTTATACAAGTGTGTATTTCTTTCCACTCAATTAGTAATCATCATGGTACCACTTCATACAACTTAAGTAAGTCATCAATTAACTAACTTGCCTCATCTTGTTTAATGCCCTACCTTGAAAATCCAATGGGTGACTATAGTTAGGTAGACCTTGTGGAGAAAAAATTTGTCCCATTACATCTGTTGCAGTCAATTATTGGGTTTGAAACATGTAAATAGTGCGATTCCAGATGGCCCCATTATAATATTCTCAGAACACTATTGATCACATTGTTTAAAAATAATCCACTTAAATTTTAACTCAGTAAAATTAGATTAAAAATATCTGATTTCTGTATTTTTTCTCATTTTGTGATTTTTTTAATAGTGGTTTTATTTTAATTGATTTTCTGTTTTTCATTTTCTTTTTAATCTGTATAATAATAACAATTTTTATTTCACCCTTACTTTGTAATTACTGATACGCTAAAATTAATTGCGTTGCGGTGAAACTTTTAAGTTTATTAATTAGTAGGCTTTTTTTTTAATCTTTTCTATCTTTTAGACTTAGCGCTTTCAGAGCCCTTGCAGCTTCATATTCATAGTCATTTTGATACTGTTATCTATATGGATGATATAAGTAATTTGCATGCATTTGCATATAGTTAATAGTATCAAAAGGACTATGAATATGGAGCTGCAAGGGCTCTGAAAGCGCTAAGTCTAAAAGATAGAAAAGATAAAAAAAAAAGCCTACTAATTAATAAACTTAAAAGTTTCACCGTAACACAATTAATCTGTATAATGTTTTATGTTCACTTGACACAAATATTTTTGAAGTAACCATTCCACAATTTAACTTCCATAGATGTCTTTAAATATTTTGTGGCATTTTAAAAATAAAACATTATCTTCATTTCATATTTTTAATGCTTTTACTACTGCTGTTACCTATTTATTCTCTCATGCATGTATTTATTTCTTGATTGGTTTTTGTCAATCACAACATATATCTTTCTGTATATATTAAATTATCTGCAGATTCTGCATTGCTATTCTTTTAAATGTTCAAATTTCTACATAAACACTTTTACATCATATTTATTATTTATTTTCTCAAGAACATAGACAATTTTTGGTACCAGTTTAGAATGTGCTTTCCACTATTTTGGTTTCTAAGGGAGCCCCAAAATCACTGCTGATATAACCAGGCACTAAATGATGTTATTGATATGTGTTCTAATTATTTTGTCCAATCCTATTTTCATTAGAAAATCACAATTGTCATAGAAATAAATGTAATCATATGACCAAACAATCCAAATAACTCTTGATATCAAATATTATGAATTAAGGAATGATAAAAAATATTAGCAAATCATGTAAACAAAAAAAATAATCAAATATCAAAAAATAATATTTAGCAAGTATTAGTAATTAGGAAACAACAAGAAAAATTAACATATAAAAAATAATAAAGTATTTTACTTTAAAAATATGGCATATCAAAAAACAATATTTTGCAAATTTTAGTAATTAGGAAATGACCAAAAAAATAGCATAATCACATGATTCTCAAAATCAAATATCAAAAATATTATTCATTGGGAAATACCCACATAAATTAGCATAATAAAAAGTTTAAAACAGTATTAAAGTATTCTACCTTTAAGATAGCATATAAACTAGAGGGAGTCTAGGACTCCAGTTTTCACTGTTCATGCTCCCTGTTTTGTTCACCAAAGTCATAGCCCATTGTTGGATTCATAGAAGAAAAGTTTACCAAAATGTAAGTGGATATCTGTTTTATTGTTTTTTCATCTTTAGAAGAAGTTTTGGAACAGTTTTCATTCAATGATAATTGAAATTATCTTTCCTTTTTATGCAAATGGATGCCATTAGAAATAGACAAAAGCTAGCTTAAGTAATTCTTGGAATCATTAAAATATTATAAACCTTTTCAAAATAATTTCAAATGAAACCAAATAATTCTAAAAAGAATAGACACTAGAAATCCTAAATTTTATTGATAGAATAAACAGGAAATTCATTTGGACATCAAATCTCTTAGAAAATATGGAATATAATATATTAACAATAATGGTTTTAGGAATTTTATCTTTGCATCAGATTTTAGCAGTGTTAAACAAGTTTTAAATGTTAATTTGATCTCAATTTTAGAATTGAACATTATAGAAAATAACCTAAGCTATCTCCCTGCACAAAAATCAAGTTTCTCCAATGATCAGAACAGAAGTTATTACCCCTCCCCCCCGGTGGATTGGGGCCGCAAAATTAAAAAAAAAATTTCAAATCAATACAGAATTACAATGAAATGATTCCTGAGCTAAAAAATAATGATCTAAAGACAAAAATGGGTGCAAATGATGTTTTAGACCTAAACAGACACATTGAAGCTGCAAATTAATCATACTCCTTTAAGCAATAATTATTGAGCATTTTCCAAAGTTTAACAACAAACTTTTAGATTATACTTGAATCATTGATTACTAATCAAGACCTAAAATAAGTATCAACAAATAAAAATCATTGTGAACCCTGAAGGATTTTGGTTGGTGGGTTGAACAGCTATTGTGAACATTTGTAGACACAGGAGTTTGATAATGATTAAGGGCGGATGTTCAGCTCCATTGACCTCAGTGTACAAGATGATATGGACAAATGATTTGTTCTCATGGTGTGCAAGTAAATCCGGCTTGATTTCAAGACTACATGAATCAAATGTTGTATTGGTGGGTGTGAGTTTGCACTTCTTTTCCTCAAGTGTGGTGATAGTGGTCATAAGGGACTTGGTTCATTTGAGGGGGGTGGTAGACGATCATTGTCTAGCCCAGGAATACCTGCCAGGAGAGTGAAAGTCACTACCTTCACATGGACTTCACTGTGAAGGGCTACTACACCCCTTGATGGATTATTTGATAGGTCAGTGTTGATTTGCACTCACTATTATTAGGTTTCATTTGTTAGCTCTAAATTTAGTGCATTTGTAAGGTGGTTGGTCTGCTTTGGGCCAACAGCAATTTTTGTAACATCGATGGAGTTTTGTTGTAATACTTTGTGGGCATGGGTTCGCATTCCTCTTTTCTTCCTCGGGAGTGGCTGGTTACAGACATTAGGTGTCTGGTTTATGGTGCGGGCTGTTGACAATTTTGCCGCTACCCCAAAAACCTGCCAGGAGGGTAGATGGTCAAAGTCTCAGTGCTATTCCTGCTCTGATCGGCTGCTGTGCTCCCTGATAGGCTGGTTTTGGGCAGTGTTGATTTGCCTCATTACTTATTACTTCTTAGTTTTTTCCCAAGTTGGCTTTCCAATTTTGGGCAGGTAGACTGACTGTAGTCTCTGCCCATTTGGACTGCTAATTGGGAGGCAGAGATATCTGGAATGGTCTTGACATGGCTCGGCTGTGTGTCAAGAGTTTATTGCTTGGTGAATTTGGGCCTTGGACCTCGCTGCCTGTTGTGGTGGTTGGCGCAATGCTGGACTTTGCCACCTATTCAGCTGAAGCATTTGGGTCTTCGGATCATTGCATGATGGTTAACTTCTCAACAGCCAGGCCATGTGGATCCACATACTGATACACATTAATCACATTACAGCAATTTTTATAGATGTAATTATTTTTGAACATATGTACATTTTACATTGTTACATTGAACACTGTGTAATCCTCAATGGGTAAGTGTACCCGAAAATTTTTTGTAATCTTTTATTGATAAAGGTTATCTTTGGAAGTAAGATAGCATATAAATGTGTGGTAGCAAAATAAATTAGGTAAAACCAGGTAAAAAAATACTAGCCTATTTAATGAAACACAAATTAGCAAATATTAGTGTTTGACAAAATAAATAACTGCTTACATGGAAAAAACATATTAAACGTAGTTTAAAAATTACTAAACTAACCTATGAAAATAAATCATGTGCTTATGGTTGCACTATAAAATTTGATATATTATCAAAACTATTTTGTTAAATAACGTGTAAATAGATATGTTGCCTGTAATTATTAAATATTAAAATCAGAATATTATGGATATTTTTTTAAATGCAAAAAAAAAAAAAAAATCATTAACTTTTGCAGGACAAAATAAAAAATGCACAGAATAGATAATTTCAAAAACAATAGTTTAGCAAATAATATTTAATCAAAAAAATAAACAAATTAAGGACATGTTAGCTGCACATAAATACTTTTAACAATCTATTTATTGACGAAATATGTGGTTACATAGTTTATATTAGTTAAGTATATAATACCAATACATATATACATATACTTTAGTTAAAATAATATTTTTAATATTGTTAAATGGAGGTTGTCTTGATTGACAAATGGAGATTGTTATTGATATTGGTATTGTCAAAGTGATGCATAGTTTAGTTTTTATTAAAGCAGTTATATATTTGTTATTTATAATAGATTCAAAGAAAATTATATACAAGTAGTGGAGAATTAATTAGGATGTGAGATTTCTATTGAATTTAAACTGGTTTTGTGGGTTAGTGTTGAAGTAATGTAAAATCCATCTTAATTTTCATGTTGAATTATTAATTTATTTATAAATCATGTGTAATATGTTTTTATAGTTTTATTTATTAATTTTAATATTTATAATATGCAGATTAAATTCATTACTAATATTTCTTTTGCAATTAAACATTTGATGAATCTGAAATATGATGTTTGTTAATTGTAAAATTAAAATACTGTACTTTTGTTTCAGGATATATTTTTTTTATAATTGAATTTGCTACACACTTTTTTCTGCATTCTGCTGTTATATCTTATGATTTTAATTTATTTTGTAATTAAACTTTTGATGTTCTTTGATTTATTGCTTTTTGTTATTTGTAATATTAAAATTCATTAATTTAAGGACATTAGTGCTTGTGTTAGCTTATACATTTTTTTCAGCTGCTACAATTATGTTATGCCTGCATATGTTCATGTTATCTCCATATTTTAACAGTAAAAATGCTTTACAATTGTTTTTAATGTTTTCTAATACTAATAATTTGATATTTTTTTTGATCATGTGATTGTGCTAATTTTTTTTTATCATATCCTAATTATTATTTTTGATAGCATGTGATTATGCTAATTCTCTCCCTTCTCTTGTATTGTTTCCTAATTATTAGTGTTTTTGATATTTGATTTTTAGAGTTATTTGATTTTTTTATTCATGTGATTATGTTGTATATATTTTTTTCTTTTGGGCTCTTTCCTAATTTCTTATTTTTTGATGAAATTTAGTCAAATATTAATATATTATTTTTGAAATTATTTTGTTTAATCATGTGTAATATGCTTTTACAGTTTTTAAAACGAAATACTAACCCGTAAAATCAGTTTAAATTCAAAAGTAAAGCTCTTGTCCTAATTACTTTTCCACTATTTATATATAATTCTCTTTGAATCTGATATAAGTAACAAATATAGAACTCCTTTAATACAAACTAAAGTATAATATATATATATATATATATATATATATATATATATATATATATATATATATATATATATATATATTGTACCCTCACTTCTCGATATAT